>JAFIDM010002131.1:12740952-12774099 GCA_023159025.1 Thereuonema tuberculata
GCAGGCTGATTAATTTTTAAAACTGCCCTCAGCCAGTGGAAGGGGAGCGAGCAGTCGCGCCGAGTCCCATCCTCTCCCTCATTCGGCACAGCTCCGATTACCATTAGCCTACGCTCCGTATAAATCAGCCAAGCATTGTTACGATTCCCATAACGCAAGACCTGCAATCTTGGTCAGTTCTCCTTAGAAGACATCCAAAGCCGATTATGACGGATCACAGGGGATCGAGACAACTCCGAAAATCCCAGAAACGTGGATCCGATCTCTCGGTCGGCAGATAATGTCTGTAATTAGATATATGTAATCACGCCACAGTGCCTACCTCTTCTACACACATAATCAGATTTTTCGCTTAATAATACATTGTTCTCGGATCTGACGTGCACGCGTTTCGGCAAAAATCTACACTCGTTTAATTTTTGCCCCCAAAGCTTTCCTGCCATTATAACATCATCTGTAAGGAGGATTGTAGGAATGGATGCAGCGAAGGTGGCATCGATCTGCTCGACAATACCTTTGTTGAATTGAGAATAAAGGAGCCCTGTGAAAATGTGCGATTCGCTTCACCGAAATTTAGGCCTAATTTGCACACCTTCAAACATTTTCTTTTTCAGTGTTGTCTTATTTTCTTATATTGTGTTTGTTATTTTCTTTCCTTCCGTTTGAATGAAGGAAATGGCAACCGAGACCGACACAGCGTCCCGCGAGGAGTCGCATTTGCATAATATCGTAATATTAATAATAAAAATATTATTCATAATGCTTAGAGCAAATAGCACGTGTTGATGTTCAATTCATAATTGATATGTGATGTTGCAATAAATTATGCGCGTGCAGGCTGATTTATTTTTCAATTGTAAGAAGAAAAAAATAAATGATTTAAACGGTAAATTTTTAATCAAAATTAAAATGAAGATTTTTTAAAATTCGTATTTAGTTTAAAATAATTTGAATTTTGCTTCGTAATTAATTCCGTTAAGGCTTTTTTATAATTAAGAAAAGATTAAAATTTTTCTTAACGGACTTCCCTGGATTTATAAAGTAATCGCAATTTCGAAAAGTCTTTACAAATTTTAGAAAACTGTGATCGAAATCAAAATATAAATCATGGTTTTGATCTTTGTAGAGACTTGTGAACAAAAGGAATTGTCATTTTTTTCTCTTGTCTTTTTTTAATATTATGTTGAATATGTTTATTATTTTCACAACTTTGTTTTACCAAAAAAACTTATGTTTCCTTTAAAATATATTGACTCACCTCAAAAAAAAAAGAAAAGGTTATTTTAACAATAATTTAGCTGAATCCTCATTTTCATTGCTTATGTATTACTACATATATATAATTCTATGTATTATATTGCATATAGAATTAGTTATTTTATTAAAACAAAATGCTCGTACCTTTGAAGAAATTTCTTTTATGTACTGTATATATATATTTTAATGAAAATGTACATATTATTTTTTTGTGGGCGGAGGGAGTTTGTAATTCGAGCATTAACTTTAAATTAATAAAATTTATTTATTATTTATCGTTTTCTTTGAATTGCTTTTAATAAAATTCTTGTTGCTAGAATGATTATTTTAAAAATGTAAAATGCTAACTGGTTTTTAATTCGGGATATCTATAAATATGAATCGACTGTTTTTACTTTTTTTCTTTGAATAAACATAGAATTACTCTTTTTCTTTCCGTCTATGAAGGTATTTTAAAAAGCAACATTATTTATGGTTTAAATTATAACACTTGTCTACGTCATGTAATTTTGATTCGAAGGGGCGTTGCTTCAATTTACGCGTTGCAAAGATGAATAGCTGAGCTCAGTAGGAAACCTTGGGCAAAGGCAATCGATCTATTGCAACCTCTATTCATGGATGGACACTCGTCCGACCTCTGTTGCACTCTCAAGATAAGGAGGAGGGAAAAAAAAAATAGAAATTGATTACATTCGGTTTTTTTTAAAATCGGAAAATTCCTGTATTTTTTTTATATTTCGCGTGAAATTTAATGTTCCAAAAGAAAGTTCAGATTTGTGTTTATGTTGTGGTTAGGCATAAAAACGACTTAAAAAAAAAAAAATTTCAACTTTTTGAAATCGATAAAAAAAAATTGATATCTACTAAATTGATGAATTCAGGCAGGAAAATATTTTGAAGTTTAGATTGAAGATACTTTATTTATAAAGTATTTTAAAACGGGTGTAAAAAATTATTGTTTAAATTTAAATAGTTAAAAATTTGAAATTAAGAAGTAAGCAATGATACAGCAGTTGGAAATGTTAGAATGTAGCCTGTAATCCTTAAAGATATTTTTTTTTGCAGACAAGGTAGGACCTCAAGGTTTGTTTAAGCTATTAGTGGGATATTCGGTTTTAGGACAATGATTGCAGAATAATTCTTTAAAGGTATACTTAACTACATTTTTAATTTGATTATTAGTAGTAATAATTATATTGTGCTTTTATAGTTTAATGAGAACATGGCATTGAAGCTGCTAAGGTGATTTATCTGAAAGTAATTCATAGTCAGGACTCTTTAACATTGAAAATGTTATGTTCTACGTAAACTATATGAAAGAATATTAACGGTAATCGCTATTATTAAAGTTAGCAGCTTTAAATTATATATTCTAAAGTAAAGATTTTATATCAATGATCAGGTCGAAACTGATTGCGATAATTCGCTTTTTACTTACTTAAACATAGATAGGGATTATCAATTTTTGCTTGCAAAGCAAACTTTATTATTTAAATATATGTTTATCTTATCCTTTACGGACCTATTAATTGGAAGTTAATAATACTTTGTATAATAATAAGATAAAGTATTTCAAAGTTATATAATTAATATTTATTAATACTAACGTTCTCCAAAAACCTACAAATCATTAGCATTCAACTTAATTTTACATTCATTTACGACTTAAGTCGTCTGATTCTCAATTCTTATAAACAGTAAAAGATTATTTTGTACCTGGAAAAGTTAAAAACTACTCTCAATCTTCACTATTTGAAATCAAGAAATTTTATGTTATTTCCATTGCATCAAAAAACGGTTCTTGATATTGATTTTGTTACTTTATTAAAACTTGTGAGACTACATTTTTTTTAATCATTTTCTATTCAAATAATCTCAGCTATCGTTAATTAGTGAAATAACGAATAAATAACGATCATTATTAATAAACGACGATGCTCAAATGAATACGTAATTTATATGGTCACATATGTTATTAATTGCTGTGTTTATATGTAGTTGTAGGAATGTTTCAACTATTATGAGACTTAGTAGTAGTCAGATCTAATCAAGGGCACGAGGAATTACTGTATTAAAAAATATATACTAAATATTTAATATACTTAAGAAAATATTAAAGAAATCGTTCATCTGGTGCTTGATTCCGATTTCTGTTATTTTTTTTTTAATAAATTTCGCTTTTTTAAAAACTAAATTGATAAGTACTGTACTAAACTTTTACATGCACTGAATATGCATGTTGATTTCCTCATTGCAGAAGAAGGCTCCTCTTGGGCCGAAACCGGTACAATGTTTTTAAATGTAAATAGTTTTTAAATGTAAATAGTTTTTATTTTTAATAAATGTAATAGTAATTTTTTAAACAGATGCACGAGCTTCGAATTCAATGACTTTTTAAATTGATAATATTTGAAAGAGATTCTAATCTCCTCCCACGCTTACATCAAACAATCTTTTGAATTGCAGTTTGCTGATTGATTGAGTGAACATCTTCTTTGAACCACTGCTTAGTTGAGGTTGTTTTCTAGTAGCACCTGTAGCACAGAATATAAAAGATCTCTTTTCAAGTGTTTAGAGCACAGCATGTTTATATTGGTATCATTCCATCAGTGTAATTTGCAATTATTTTATTTTTTTCTTTATCTAATTGACTTTTGTGGCTCGATGTGATATGTCAGTGAAAGGTGATGCCTCTGGTCTGCAAAGAAGCATTGCAGTATTGATTCTGTTCAGTGTTGATTCCACTGAAGATCTACTGTTATCCAAAACTTTTATATACAGCTATACCTCGACTAACGACGGGGGTACATGCCAGTTAATAGATCGCAAGTAGGAAATTGAATGTAAGTCGGTTGTACAGTACATAATATACAGTATCTAATATATGTATAATACTGAATCATTCACATGTTCATTAACTTTACATTATAGATAATATAGAATATGCAAAAATACTGCAAATATGTAATTGTCAATGAAAGTACTGTATAGCACATATACATTATTTAAATAACCACAATACAGCAGCAATGACAATAATATTTAAAAAAATGCCTATGCCCAACTATCCGTTGTCAACTCGAAAGCGCTTGTGAAGGCTTTATTGGACTTTTGTCGTAACTCCGAATGGTGATAGTGTATTTCGAGATCTACCTGTAGTTATTGTCAGCAATTGCTTGATTGAAGTGAGAAGCCATTGTACTAATCTTGAGCAGAATATCGTCTTGCCTTTTTTGATAATCACAGTTAATGACGTTTGAAGAACCCGTTGTCTGGATGTCATTGTGGCTCAAAGGATAATTTGGGAATTTTGTGTAAGCTTATGCTTGTTATTATTATTATGGAAAGTAATAATTGTTAGCAACTTATACGTAGGGATGAATTTTATAAAGTTAAACTCTTAATAAAAAAAAAAAAAAAACCAAGTGAGTTCCTGATATACACCTTTACCAGTATTCATTTATCGAATTCATTTCTGTAAAAACATTCATGAATTTGGACATTCTTATTAAATGAATGTTTTTCAGCATACTTCGTTCAATTCGCTTAAAGGCCGCGCGGTAGGAAAGTAGGCTTTAGAAATAACAAAATTAAGTTCCTCATCTCGTCCGTCCTCTGCGTAATAAAAGTTCATTGATATTAAATAGCTGTGACAAGTTTTGAGACAGAAAAAAAAGTTTCGTCGATTTATTCTCACTAATACTCTTAATGATTTTGGACAATGAAACGATTAATCTTGATGTAGAAATTAGATTTATTAATGAAAATGCAGTACTATTATTTTTTTTTTCCCTTCCCATTCTGACATTCACTTATTGTGTTTCGTCTGAGTGTGTCTAAATGAAGCAGACCGTTCTCTGACATTTTAATAATGGTTCTTGTTCTCTTCCCTCCCCCTCTCTCACTGGGTTTATGCTCAGTTGACTGTTCAAGGCCTATCAGGGCCACCATTCTCAATCAAATAGGGATTGCAAATGATCCCATCTCCAAATGCCCAGGTTTTTGAATGTTAACGAAGAAAGAAGGGGGAAAAAAAAACCCAACCCTCACTTTTCCTATTTACATCAGGGATTTATATATAAATTTATATTTTGTTTCGTCTATAAAAATAGTGGAAAGAAATGGCATTATCGCGAACATTATTATACAAACACTGAACTTAAATCAACCTGTAGAAAATTTTTATACGTACTTGAATGGCTGTAGTTCCTCTATTTTTAAATATAATTTCTTATATTTTATATATATATATATATTTTAATTGTTCATTTTACCATCTTGTATACCACTAAATATCCTTAGGTTTTCCAAATTAGAATTGCTGGTATATTTGATTCTTACAGTGTGTTAGTCCTGTCAGAACGTTTCAACTAAACCTTAGACAAGGCTGTGGGTCTGTTATCTTCGTACCATTGTTAACCTTGTCGGTGGATCTATATTGAATTCGTGTCTCGGTTGGCTTTGATTTCACAAACATTTACAAATTTCCACCCTCCCTCTATCATCTGTTTTCCCTGATCGACTTTCAACCGCCATGATTCTAACTTTCATGACAAGTACGTAGTGCTGTCGTGAAAGATAAAAGTTTAAAAGTTTTTCGTAACTTTCATGTTTTTTGTTTGTTTGTTTATAATTAAGAATAATTAATGCTATAAACCATCGAATTGTTTTGTATGAGTCCTACTATGGGCCTTTGTATTTGGGTCGTGGGTAATCAACCCGACATCCCCCGCCTTTAACTTCCGGGAAAAAACCCACTTACAGAGGTCTGGGTGGACCCTCGACTCAAGAAAAATCCCCGACCTCCTCCAGCCTTACATCTTGGCCACCTAGCCAACGTACGTACATTGAAAATCGGATATAAATGTGGAATTTTTTAACAATCTAGTTCAGTGACGTATTTCTATTTCTGCAAGGATAAGGCCAGTTTATCCATGCTTCATCAGCGGCATCTAATGAGAATTTGAAATAATTCGGAAAGTAAAAATTTGCTGTTTTTGATTTTAAGCAAATATATTAAATACATTCAATCGAAGTAATTCAAAACTATAATCATACGTTTTTATTTTCATTTTATTTTATTTTTGTTAATTTTTATAATTTTTTTTCATTTTATTTACGGAAAAAAATAAAACATTAAAAAAAAATATTGGGACCTAATATATACGTGTACTATACATGAAAAAATAATATAAATAAAAAAAACCATAATATCTTTTGAGGGCTATAATAAATCTACTACATATTTTTTTTTTCCTAAATTTAAGGAATATAATTTTCTATCATACATACAAATCGTTTCACACTTCTGTCATTTAGATATCCCAGAAGAGTGTTGAGAGCAATGTAAAAAAACAATGCTCTCATCACTACGGTTTCTTTATAAAGTTTTGTGATGTTCTGTAACCATTGAAAAAAATATTCTACTGTAATTAAAATCCTAAGAAATTTTAAGAAATTTTAAAAGGCAAATCTTCTTCAGTTACCTGACCCTTAAGCCATTAAACAGGATCATAGTTCTGCTACTATCCAAACAAAACAAAAAAAACACATGATTCAGTAATGAAATAATGAGAGAGAAAAAAATATTCTTATTTGAGTTTAGAGAAAAAGTAGCTCATGATAAAAAACACTTTATGTGTAGCATTTGCTTGTGTTCAGTAGCGTAGCTAGTGGGACAGGGCCATAAGAGGTCCCGCTGTGTTTTTGGTTGGAAGGAAGATCCTTGGACGATGGGGCGGCTGTTTCAGACACAAGGGTTGAAATCTGTGAGTTATGATCAAGTCATTTTTTACAGGATACAGGGGCAGTTAGTTTTTTTATTGCTCTGTGAAAGTTGCAAATGTTATCATAATGTCGTTTTTCAAAACCAGCGTGTTTGATATTGAAGATCAAAATACGCTTTTCGACTAACTTAGTATTTTTCTTTACCTGGAAATACGTTTCTCTTAATTTTCTCCACAAGCTGAAGTTTTAGTCTGCATAAAATTTGGGCTTCAATATTAAAGACAACAATTTAATTGTTATTATGAAAATTCATTGAAACATGTTGTCTGTTGTCTCGTAGGAGCTATAATTGAAAGAAATTCTAAATACAAAGAAATTTGACCAGAACGAAAAACGACTCAGTAAGGAATAAAAAAAAAAAGATAAAGGGGGTTATTTCTGAAATAACTCATCAACTTATAGCTTATTTACTGAGTATTTGCTTATTTTCAAAGATAGATCCCATTATTATTATTGGAAGTTCTGCTATAGACATATTTTAAGCTATCGCACTTCTTCAGCGTGCCTAACTGGGCAGCCGGAAGAAAGAGGGGTAGATTTTGAGTGAATACAGGAGATCTGTCCAAATGATTGCCAAGCCTTCGGATGGACAGGGGCGAGAGAGTAACCTTTTTCCTATGATTGAAGCCCAGACTTCTACGGAGTGCTCAGCCGATAAAACTGGATCACAGGACCATCCCTAGACGGTGAACAGATTCAATGAATAAACAATTTTTTTTTTTTTTTTTTTTTTTTTACTGACTTCTGTATTGTCGCTATTATTTCACTGTTATAATAAATATCTTCGGAGTTGTAGTAAAGTAGAATCTCGTTTCCCCGTAAATGGGGCCGGAAGTGATCCGGACTAACTAAAATCCGAATTATCAGAAAACAACGGAAAAAATACCAACAACAATATATTTGTCTACAACTTACCATTTATTTCTGTAGTAACAAATTTTGAGTCACTTTAAAATCACAGTACATTATTAATAAACTAATATATAAGTTTCCATACAAATTTCGAACACGTTATATTTTAATAAAATAGTTGGTAAGTTTTTGCTGTGCAAGTTTCGTTTTCCGTTTAGGGGTAGCGCCGCAGACGTTTAACTACCTTAATGAATGGTTTGGATTGCATAACGAATCAGTTATTTCTATTGTTTATTGAACAATCTTATAAAATTATACATATTAGAATAATATTTTTTCAACATTTAGTCCGGACTTAACCGGAAATCCAGACTAATGAGTGCAGAACAAACGAGGTTGTACTGTAGTGTCAAGTTAATTCGAACATCCCAATTTAATTGGGAAATTGACAATTTCAGGGATGTATCTAGAGTTTTATTTCGAGCAGGGACAATTTTGGGGACCGACTAACAACAACTCAAAAACAAGTCGTCTTCATAATTGCGGGGAGGAGGGGGGGTCAAGGTCTTACCAATCTGTTGTTCAACTAAAAGAATCAAAAGAAAGCACGACCAATTCTATACATTTTAAAATGTCGTGGGGGGGGGGGGATGTGGTAAGCAGGATCCCCTCGGCCCCGAGGACTATTTAATCGTTAATTTTGAGAGAGTAAAGCAAAGCGGGAAAGACAATTATCTTAGACGATCAGACTAAACGGATAAAGCTGATACCTTCATTAAATTGAGAAAGATATTAAAGGGAAGTTAAATTCTTCATTGAAATATTACAAAGCCAAACTTGATTTGACACCGCATGTATTTATTGTTCGTGGTTTCTTGAAAGCAAAAAAAAAACCAAAAAAAACCGCTCTGTAATAAGTATTATTTTCTAACATTTACAAGCCGTCCTCGTTTAAAGTGGATGATTGAGAGTAGAAAAATTACCACTTTAAGTGACTCCACTTAAAGCGGGGACAACAAATTCGTAGGAAATCAGGAGAAAAATTAATCCAGAGCAGATTGTTTCTCGAATTTACTTATTCATGCAAAATTGTAAAATTTTAATCAATGCCCGAATTTCTGTGCACATTCAGAAATTGGATCGTTATTAATAAAATGTTATTAATAAAATGTAGCAGATTTTAACTCTTCTTACTATCACTCGAAATAAAGTAAGTTTCCACAGAAAAGATTCATTGCACGTTTAGAATAACTGTATGTTTTTCTGCCACTACGTTAATGATCGCTGGTACGAAAGTTGACACGCCAACTACACTTTCTCTTTTTTTACATTAGTATTATTAACATTAATCAATTTATTATAAGTTCATTTGAATAACATCATTCCAAATCTGTCCTCTAACGAATCGTCTGTATGTTTGTCTATTTTAATGAATTATGCATTTTCCATTTATATGCTGATGAGTTCCACAGTGGATGTAATTATAAAGAGTGGTAATCCATAGTTGTTGCAAACTTTTTTTCTTTTCTTTTTTTTTTCTTTTATTTGTTTGGTGAACGCTCGTGAAGTTAAAGTTGACATGTTCTGTAGGTTTTGCGATGTTTTGGTTTTTATTCCTTCAAAAAAAAAATCGATTCTTGATTTTTGGTTTAATAACATTAATGGAATGGCCTCGATATCCTTATAGATTTTTCTAGACTATTCTGTTAAGGTTGAGCAAACACACTGAAGTCATTTTAATCCGCTTAAAGCTCCATGTAATTTTTTTTTTTTAGCTGAAATATTTAACTTTTTTTTAAGGACACCTTTCTCTTTTTACTCTTAAAAAAAAAGTGATTAAAAAAAGTGAATTAATCTATGTAATTTCATAAATAACTAATCCTTAAAGAAAATACTCTTAGAACCGAATTAATATTTATTCCGTGAATTCTGCATGAATTGAATCGAAAATTGTGAATAGTTTCAGGAAATAGCAGAAAAAGACTGTTAAAATGCTGTTGTTCGGTCTTTTGTGAGACTAGTCACCAAGATAGTTAGGTAACATCAAAGTGCTTCGAATAAAATAAGCTGTCGTTGAATATTTTTTTATTATTATTTACTTTATGTTTTTAATTTTTCTTTTTACTTCATTATTTTTACTTTTTTTTCTTTCCTTGTTAACGTTCCATTGGAACAAAGATACTGTAATCGAAAGGGAACAAAAAAAACAAACAACGAAATAACTCATTGAGGTGAACTCTCCAAAATATACTCCTGCCTATTCGAGCAAATTGGGAACATAAGCTTTAGTGGATTCGTGGAAGGATGGAGAGGTACTCCGTCGACCTCCTACTTCATCCCTTTTGGCTGAGGATCGCAGGAGCCTTACCTTCAACGCTGCCCCCTCTTGGTTGAGGATGTACTTATTTATTAATCTTACTATAGCTTTGATATATAAATACTCTGAAATTAAAATCTTTAAATCTCTGTTTTGGCCCTTTTTACTTGGACTAAATCTGGCCAGATATCAATAAACTTTGATTTATTTCATTTGACCGACTAGTAAAATGACAACACGTTGTAAAGGGTATTTTTTTATTACTTTTAATAAGACGAGCTTATTAAATAATTAAATGTCTGTGTACACATGGTTCCTGCGTTAACTTATGAATCACTGAACGAATTTTCATGAAATTTAATAAATCAGTAGATCTGTATTGTAGTTAATATATTTTTTTCGAATCATTCTCTCTAGAAATTGAAATTTAAATAAGTGGTAGATATATAAAAGTGGCGATGCCAGCATTTCTATTGATGCAATGAGGGTATTTATTTTATATCGTTATTTTTAATTCCCTTCGTAACTCCTGAACCAGCGAACGGATCTCCCTGAAAGTCCAGCGTAGCAATAGATGTTTTAGTAAATCTTTCAGCTTTTGTCTGAAAAGGTATCTCCAGAATATAGAATTAAAGGATTGACTACCTTTCTTCTTTAGTTTTCTTGTCTAAAATAAACAAAGTTTCAGACTTACTTAAGAAATTCGAAACGATGAAAAAATGGTTTCACAAATAGGCCATTTCGTTTTATTGATAATTATGCGATCCATTTCGCTTTGTGTGACTTAAATAAAATTATTAATAGTCTATAAATAATCTGAAAATCCTAATCTCCCTGGACTGATTTTTTTTTTAATATTTTAAATTAGGTTCCTTGTTTATTTGTGCTATGTCTGAAAATATTAATATATATACAATTATTTTTTGTCTCCACTCATTCAGTGATCCTCCTCTTCGTAATAACGCGTTGGATACTTGAGGGTAATCCTAGTTTAAGTCAATTGAATTCTCAATTTCCAGGATTAAAGATCAGTAAATGCCTTAATTTTGTCTTCCGCATGGGCGAATCTCTGGAGCCTCTACTCTATTCCTGTCTTCTCCAATAGGTCTCGTTATTGAAGTAACAACTATTGATGTAACTCGGTAACGACGTCGCCTTATTTCAGAAAAAAAAAAAGAAAAGAAAGGACAGTGATATTTATTTGACAGAGAGATGGGTGGGCCCTAGAGCCATCTAGAAGGAAAAAAAAAACAAGAATTTTTAAAGAATTCTTTTAATTTCACTTCGGCAATTAAAATGCGACAACAATTTAAAGCTTGTTTTTATCAAGTAATTGAAAACCTCAGTTGATTAAAAATATGCTGTACAAAAAATTTACCAAAATAGAAGTGAATGAGAATGAAGACTTTCAGCTAATCATTGTAACTACTTATACTATTAAAATTTTATTACTATTAATTTTTTTTATTTAACTGAAAAACTCCGAATCTGTTTCGTTCCCTCGAAATTGAGGTCTAAGTTAGAGTTCTGCTGCAGTAACTGTAAATCTTTTCTATTTATTATTTACCGAAAGGACGAAACGAATGTATCACGAGTTGAAAGGCACTAAAATGGTTAGTTGTTAGGAAAAATAATTTCACGCCTCAGTAAATAAATATACGAAGCTCATGTGAACGTTAACTGGGACCCAACTTAATTTACGTGGAGGAATTTGCCTCTCTTTGGTAGCAAAACAAGCAGAAATATTCCACAGCTGAAATCGAATTGCAGCTGGCCCGTTCACGGTACACCAAGCATTAACTATTCAAGAAAATGGATTCGACGGCGGACGTCCTCCCCCACCCATCTCCTCACTTTCAAATTGGATTGTTTTAATCTTGAAATAGGAAATTGGATCTGTGTGTACTTAACCCACTTACATGCATAAAAAGAGATGTAGGAAGAAGATAGTGGAACAACCCCTGCAACAAATTTCCACGGAGAGGACTCTGGGCATTTCACGTTTTAACATCAAAATTTCTTAATTTGCATAAATTGGCTGGCGCTGTAAAAGAGGGAAAAAAAAAAGTATTTTTTTTTTATTATTATTTCTCTCTCTCTTTATCTCTATTTGCCTATTTTAAGCTTCGTTGTTCAATCGAAGTTGCAAGCTTTAACCATAAGACATATAGAGTCTACAAAAATTGGATACTAAAAAAGGAAATTACATTCTTGAGTGTTACGGTTATCATTTCAATGGTTTATGTGGAGTTAACTGAAGATAAGCCACTGTTCTAAGGATTTAAGATGTTTCTTCTTGTTTCCTTCATCTTCCTTTCTTTAAGATAATTAACCAATAAAAGATAATTCCCAAAAAAAAATGCAAATTTTCGGAGTATCTTTACTCCCCCATTACGAAACATCGATATTAATTGTTCAACATAAGAAGATTAAACCTTGAATGTTGGTGAAATGTTATTGTTAAAGATGTTGACTTCTGAATTTTTCAACATGGGCTTAACCGTCTTGTCACATCTTTGTAATAATTTCATATTCAGGTAAATCTGCTATTGATACTGTTACACAAATAAAATGTTAGCTATGGTAACTGACACAGCCCGGGAAAAATGTAATGATTTGTTCTGTTGTCCATCTCTCCAATTGCAGTTGTCGAGACTATTGTAATCGAGGGGTTTGGTGACCCAACACTTGTGATATAAAAATTCTTAAAATTCGCAGAGTTTTAAAATGGAGTAAAAGGACTTTTTCCCATCCCTCTTGGTCCCTAAGCTTGTCTCGACCTTCTAGCTCTATGCTAAGTTCGGAGATATACAAAGAAATCTGAAAAACCTGAAATCCACATGTTTTTAAACGTGCGGAATCTATTTCCTAATCAATATTTGTCTTGGACACGGCCTCTATCTCACTCGACCTAATGGTGCCTTAAAAGCACGGCGACAACAACTTTTAAAACTCCTCAATTGTTTTGACTACTTTGGGAAATGTGGATGCCTTTTCTCATTGCCACTTGCGAATCCTGTCCCAAATCTTTTTCGCCCCGAATACAACGGGCATTTGATGGGCTTCTCTGCATTGCTCCACGTTATACAGAGAAGCACGTTTAAATAGTGAGATGGGGGATAAATGGGTAAAAACAAATCTTTAAATTTAAAATTTTAAACCACCTTATATTACCCGGAAGTTCCTAAACAGTTACTGTGAAAAATAACCTGAAAGTTAAAGGAAATAGAAATTCATGTGTACGTATTAAGATTGACCAAACATAAAAATGTAGCAGATAACATCCTGAACTATCTTCATTTATATTCATCACATCTCATTTTGATTTATTCATTTATATACAATATTTCATCAATAGTCATTTCCTGACTTTCTCAAGCTGCTTCTAAAATTAAGGCAAAATTTCAATAAAGCAAATTGTTCCAACAAGGTAAACATATTAAAGGCAATTGCAAATTATTGTTATTATTGTAAAAAAATTCTTGAGATCTTTATTATAACAAAGTAAACATACCAAAAGGTATGTAAATTGTTTTCTAACGTAATAAGCATATGTAAATTATTGTTATATTTACTGTAAGTTTCTTCGTGTCTATGTATTATTAATTTTTAGAAGCGGCTGAGAAAATCAGGAAATTACGCCTGACGAAATATTGTATGTAAATGATTAAATCAAAATGAGATGTAATGAATAAAAATGTATTATTCGTTTTGGATTACTAATATTTTCACTGCATTAAGATTATTCTAAAATCATTGTTTGTGTATGCTTCTGTTAATAATATTTGAACGGGTGAATCGACCTTTGTGAAACGTTGTTAGGGTCAATTAAGACGATTTAGCTCGTGTTTCTTTACAAATTTCTTTTCTGGTTTGGTCTTCGTTGCGCGAGAAGCTGACCAAAGTTATCTTAGTAATGGAACAATGCACATTAATCCGTTTATTAATCCTCGTTTGATATGATTAAAAGATAAATTAATTCAGCAAAGCGGATTTTTTTTTGTGGGGAGGGGAAAGTATATACTGTTTGTATTAAATAGTATTAAACACTAAACGGAGACATTTTATGACTTAAAAAAGAAAAACAAAAAACAGATGCAGAACACCATTATCTTCCAACACCATCAAACGTATTCCTTCATTAAATAAACGAACTCTTCTTAAAACATCATAAATAATTTCTTTAATAACTTCTTTAAAAACTCCAACTGACGATATTTCGTAGGCCTCACCGGCCCACTTGATCAAGCCTTTTTTAAACCTCATGAAAAGAGAGAATATCTCCCTCCTTCCCAACACCAATTTGGACATGAGATGTGAACGTTATTGTATTTCATGTTTTTGTTTATTATTTCACGTTTTAGAATTCTTGATTGTATTTTATTATGTTGGTGTTGGGAAGGAGGGAGATGTTCTCTCTTCCCATGAGGTTTACAAAAAGGCTTGATAAAGTGGGCCGGTGAGGCCTACGAAATATCGTCAGTTGTTGTAATGTTGGAGTTTTTAAAGAAGTTATTAAAGAAATATTCCTTCATGGTTTCCAGTTCATTTCAAACTTGTCGACCTTAAAAGAGGCCAATGAATATCTGACAAGTCACGTAGCAACGTTTTACCACCATCATTGAATTTTTAATATTTATTTAAATTTATTTTTATGTAGTTAATTGAACATGAAATAACTGCCCAAAAAGAAAAGGCTTTTTTATTGTCCAGAATTTTTTTAAAAGTTATTTTGAGACCTAAAAGGGTTCTTTTTATTCTTATTTCATTATTTTGAAGTGTAGCTACTCTCCCTCATAATTGCTGAATGGATCTTCGTGTAACTTGGAGAACTAGGGAAGATCTAAATTTTACATTAATACAATAAATAAATAATATAAAAATTAAAAAGGAATTTTAGGAAGCAACATGTTAAGGGAAGAAAAAAAAATCCTTTTTTTTTTTTTAATTCATTCTCTCTTTAGTTTTTTTTTTTTTTTTTTTTGTTATTTGACTGCTACTTACAATACACAGACGTGTCTGTTGTTTGTATAAGAGGGCTCCGGCAGTCGGTAACCCTTTAGACACGAGACCGCCTCTCCATTCGATACCGGTTCACTATAACGGATTTGTGTCACGTGCACTGACCAACCATGCGTAAAGTAATTCCTGCTTCAAGGGTTTACGAAGACAGCTGGACTTCCCTTGGTAGAAATAAATACAGAAGATATTCCTTCTCTATTTTTGTTTTTTCTTAATTTTAATTTTAAAAACTTTTCTTTTTTTGGAAATTTCACAACAGTTTTTTTTTTTTTTTTTTTAAATCAAAATTGTTTCTCATTTTGTAAAGACAGATTGATAAGAGGTAATAGATCGATGTACAAACAACAACCCCAATTATTGAGAAATAAAAGAAAAACGCACCAGACTAAGACTACGAGTTCACTGATCTGTTTTTTGAAATTGAGATACCGGGAATCCAAGATGGATTTATTTATGAATAACCTCAATTATTTCTATAGGCTTGTTATTCAGATTTGTTGAATGACTGACAATAAATAACCTGTAAATATGTTATCACCAGAGGTGTGCCCTGGAATTTGATGGACTTCAATAAAAACATAACAAACATGTTTGGTTTGGTTTTGTTTTTCCGGATTTGTTGGGGAGGGGGGGGGGTTACAAACAAAAAATGATGACTTTCCAACCATAAAAAAAGAGATCCAGAATGCTAGATTTCTTCCAGTTTCGGATGCACAGGAGGGAGGAGTTACCCTCTCACCCCGACTCCGATATACGAATGATTATCACATCGATGTGTTCTCTTCATTAGCCCACTTATAGAGCTTATATAAGTGCTTATATTCTATATACTTATAGAGGTATCCTAATGCTTATATTCTATATACTCCTTTACCAAACTCAAGGAAATTATCCAGAGAAGGGGCTCTATTCCCTTGAATTCTGTCCATTATGTCTGAATGGTGGTGGCCCTGCGGAGGACAAAGGGAACTTTCCACCGCCGTATCTTAAGCTTAAAAAAAGCTTAAAAGATTTTTTTTTAAGCGTTTTTAAAAAAGATATGAGCATGGCCCAAGATTTAATTATTTTTATTAGCTTTTAATTCAAAAGCCTGTCTTCAATAAATTTTGTTGTGGACTTAACTGTGAGCAATTCGGTTCCTTGGTTTCGCTTCGATCGTTCCTCAATTAAATAAGTTCATCAATCTAGGGTCTTTTTCACAGGATGCGACCATGGCAGCACAATCGTGGCCCCGCTGCCATGGTTGCGTCGTGTGAAAAGACCCTAAGTGTTTGGTAGGTGTTCTACCCAAGCATCTCTACTATTTGCACTATTTCTCTTCTTTTTTCAGTTATTCACTTTTTTTTCCGCGTAGGCAGACAGAATATTAATTATTATCAATAATCATTATGTAATATATCCATTACTGTTACTAGTTACACATACAGGTACAGTATGTATTAATAACCTTATGGCTAAATATATAAGGGATAAATAAAATGTTGACTAGAGATCATTTATTTATTTATTTAGTAATGTAATTATCAAATACTTACATAAAAATTGAATTAAATAAAAATGGATTTTCTCTATTAGTTCTGATTATTTGTTTTATCTATGATTTTGTTAATTATTACTCCAAATTTAATTAGAATTTTGTTCGGTTGAGTTGGATTAAAGGGTTAGTTTCTTATTGTTTAGTAATTTATTAGTAATTTAATGCTGTTTTTAAAAAGACATATTTACTCGCAAAATTTGAAATTGTACCGAATTCATCAGTTTGAAAGCTACTATATTGTACGTTATAATGTGTGTTACTCTTTCATTCATTGGTTAATTCATGCTTACTAAATCGGTTAAAGATTTGCCTAGTTATAATTGTTGAAGTTCTCAACTATGACGTCATCGCTTTAAGCGGGAATTGTTGCTGATAAAAATTACGTGATTTTTCAACCAACCCATTTTCGTTCAGTAGTTGAGATCTGATCATTCTCATTCTAAGACTGTTCAACAAGAAAGTGAAGTTCATTAAGTCAGTCTGTGAGTATTTGTGTGTGTGGGGGGGGGGGGTTCCTCCATAACTTTTGAACCGCTGAATGGATCTACATAAAACTTGGCATGCTTATTGGAGGACTATGTAACTTTTATGTTTGAAATCTTTTCCAAAGGGCTTATTATTGTCAGCACGAGAAGACGATAAAAATTCTCCTACAAAACACCTAGTTTTATTTCTTTTCATATCCTATTATTTTAAATGACGTTTCCTTAATCCTTAATTAAGTTATTTAAAATTCTTCAAAGGTATGCGTATCTCCGAAACCGCTTGAGTTGGAAACACGAAATTTGACATGAGTGTTCTTAATTCTAAGTTTTAGGTTTTAGTTTAATTGATGTAATTTGCTTTTGTTGAAGAAATAAAGAGGCTTTTTTTTTTTACATTACGTATGCAGAGCTTCCGGAAAAAAGCAATGTTAATAGGTCTGTCACATAATTTGTAACTATCACGTGCTTTTTTTACCAACTGGAAAAGCTTGAAAGTGATCATACAATTATAATTTCTGCATCATCCAGATGAGGATTACTATTTTTTTGTAACCAGCGCGAAGCACGTGTATCTTTGCTAGTTAAATGTAGGTTTTTTTTTCGTTTTTTGTCGTTTTTAAAACCTATAAAAAAAAATAAAAAGATTGAGAAATTTGAGAAAATGAACCTTTAAGAAATTAATTCTTTTAATTTCAGACGAAACTGATCAGTTTCGTTTTTGCGATCTGATTTTCAAACGAATAATCTGTATTTATTTATTTATTTATTTATTTATTTATTCTGTGAGCCGGGATGGCCTATTGAAGAATTACTTGCTGAAATTAGCCTCTCATATTGAAAGGCAGAACGAAATCAACAAAAGGAAAAGAAAAAAAAAAAAGGCGTTTTAATCAATAGCAGTAAATAAGTAAAAAAGTGTTTTCGACAGCAATTAGAAGTGGCCATTAGCAAGTCCGAGGCGACACCATTGTGAGAGAAAGCCTTGTGATAGGCACCCACACCCCTTCCACCCGCGCTCTCCCCAATAAATCCCTTTCATCTGACGGAAACAGATTCGTCGGCACTGTGAGTTATTAATGAGGAGGGAGTACGCAGAAAAATGAGGCTCGTTGAGATTTAGACGAGCGGCAAAGACATGTCAGACAGACTGTGTGGTTTGAATGATAAGCCATTAACGGGTACGGGATCTGCGAGATGGCTTCTTTCATAGTTGGCTCGCGCAGTGTATCTTTTATCTTGTGTTGTTGTCATTGTTCAGTTCTGTGATGATTTGTCAGGTTTCGTGAAAAGCTCTTGTCTGTCTTTCGATTAAAAATGTAAAAGCTAAGCCAAAAAAAAGAGACAGAGTTTTAATTATTGAAAAATAAAAATAAATAATAATTAACTACATCAGTCACTATCAAATTGTAAAAATGTCAAATAAAATAGTGAAATATGTATATATAATGTTTGTTTGTTGTTTTTTTTTAAAAAAAAAACAACTTTCCTATTATTTAATTAAGTTTTTAATTAATATATAAATTTTGTTTGTTTCTGTTTTCTTTTTAACTATATATATATATATATATATATATATATAATATGCATAAGCGTTTTATTACTTGAATGTTTTGCTTACCATATCTCTCTTTAAACCGTGGTTCTCAACTTTTCTTGCCACAGCCACCTTAAAACTATAACAATTCGATGGACTGTCTTCCAAACTTTTTTTTTTTTTTTTTTTTTTTGGCTTTCATATATATGAATTTAAGATCTGTGTATGTACTAAAATACAGGCTGTAAATTTAAACATAAAGACAGAAGATATATATATGCAGTAGAAGATCTGCAAATTGGAACCACATAGACCGATTTACCAATATCCGTAGTGTGTCATTATCAAGATAATTCAGAGGTTCTCAGGCGGTGTGGATGACCATGGTGAGCCGTTCTCAGTCTACATCTGTACTCAACATTTAACTTTCACATTAATAAATATTTAGAATGATCTAATCTAAAATAAATTTCTTGAT
Source organism: Thereuonema tuberculata (assembly GCA_023159025.1). NCBI lineage: Eukaryota > Metazoa > Arthropoda > Chilopoda > Scutigeromorpha > Scutigeridae > Thereuonema > Thereuonema tuberculata. The sequence goes on from JAFIDM010002131.1 coordinate 12,760,222, forward strand.
ATCAAATAATCGTGGTAATCAGAAATTTAAAGTAGATTGTATCATTATAACGATGAAGGCTAATAAAGTATTAATTCACATTCAAATCTGCTTAAAAAGTCCCCCCCCCCTGTCATTTCAGAGTATTTCTAAGTTGTTTATGAAAGATTATTACTCACGTACAAATCAAGCTGAGGTTTTTCCATGGATTGCATCATATGTAGTTGAACAACGAAAAAGTCTGGCGTGTTGCGGAACTTTCAACATATACATAAGTCTGCCGTGAAGCAAAAGAAAAAAAAGGTGGAGAAGCACTGCGATAAATAAACACCTACAGCTTAGAAACACGAACCATTGTTTCAACTTCAGTATCTGTATATTAACATGCGAAAGTTGACATGGCAACTATATATTGTTTTTATTTTGTTGGTTGACTATTTCAGTAATAATTGCGACGACAAATCTCAGTAAATCCCTGCTTCCAGATGTAGAAGCATTGTTCGCGCACAGTCCCCAGAATCTTGAACAACAACAACGCGAATTAGAACAATAATACAATTACCCTTTAATTGGCTTGTTTAATTCACGTCCAGCAAATCCCAATGACTTTAGAAGCACTTTGTTAATTTTAGAAACATCTGTAATCACAAACTTTTTAATTGGATTCTCCTGGAATTAAGTAGTAATTTAAAGTGTACATGAGCCATCGGGGAACGTCTTAAATTGAACAATATTGGATACTTATCGATTTTAGCTTACTTTGCTAAGGAAAGTTAAAATTTCAAAAATTGGAATTTTTCTCTTTGTGCCTCCTCCATCATACAAGTAACTTCGAATCTAGTGAATTTATTATCATGGAAATTTGTCATTGCATAATTACGGACAAGAAAAGATCATAAAAATATTTTTTGTTTGGGTCTTAAGTCGAGAAATGTCGATACAAATTTATGTAGAATTACATTAGAGGTGAAACAATGAGTTTCCGTTGACATCTAACAATGCATAGTAATCTATTGATTGGACTCGTGCGTTGAAGCTGTAAAAGATTTCAAATTTAAACTAATGTCATTTAACAAATAATTAAAACTATAAAAAAAAATTCACTTCAGAATCCTATAGTAGTTTTCAAAAAAGGAGGTTTTTATATATATATATATAAATGGCCATATATGGTAATTATATAGCGATCGATTTTGTCTGGAATAAACGTCACTAGTCATGACGTCATCAACTTGAACTCCGAGCAGTCAGTCCAAGACGGCGTCGTTTTGTGATCGCATAAGCGTGACCAAGAAAGGACAAACTTTGCATAGCCAAGCAAGGGCAATAGTGTGGAACCTATAAAATTATTAAAATAATAAAAACAATAATGTAGAAATGTAATTGTAGAAACTGCTAAAACTGAATGTTTTCGTAATGTTTATACTATTTCAGTTATGAATCTTAGCAATAGATGGCGCTGTTACGTCCTGGAAACATCAATCCATAAGAAATTACGTCATCAAAAGCTCTTCTTTCATGAACTGAACTGTAATAAGTATATTTCTTTTAAACTTTCAGTATTAATAAGTTAAACAAATTTAAAATTGAAGAACACATTGCTTCTTCAACGGGTTACTTTAAATCGAAGTAGCAAATTTAAATCACAAATACATGAACGTTTTCAACATTCTATAACACGTTTTTCTTCTTCACATTTTCAACACATACGTGAATTTTTTAAATTGTCAAATATGTATGATACTTGAAATGCTAAACCTTCAAGTTTTTTAACATGTGACAATGCAGCAAAGATCAGATCTAAGAAAGTTTCTGTTTCTCCAATGTTCACAACCCTTTATCCAAAGCCAGACCATACTGACTTGGGAATAGTGATTGCAAAAGCGAGCTGCAACGGAAATTGCTTTCTTGTCGTTTCACTCTCCAAGTGTTCGTTGCTGTAGGAATCGAAACGCAGCCAGTGTTCCCGTAAGTTGTTCCGGTGTACCTATCAACCGAATTTGACCATTCAACGACCATATCGAATTGGAAATGAATTGGAATGAATTGAAAATGGATCATCGGATCCATTTGCATGCAAGTGGACACACTTTGGTCAGCCGTTTAAAAGTTGGTTGGGTACATGCAATTTGTACGAAGCGTAGTGAGCATGCGCAGTTTAAAAAAATGGCTGTTAAAAGAGTTCGTTTTAAGTATTTTAATAGTGGTTCTAAGGAGAATTACAAATGTGGATCATTCATCTGCATCCCTAAAGGCCTCCATCCACCCGGGGACCCTCTCTACGTGATTTACGGCGGTGGAGAATAATAGGAGTTTCCAGGCTGTGAAGTCACTATAAGGATCACATCTGAATTTAACTAAACGAAATAAATCTTATAAGAAATTTTCTGATTTAAGAATTATTATTTATTAATTTAACAACTTGAAACAGTAATATAATATTATGTAGTAAGGATATCACTATATTATTTAGTAAGAAAACCCTTTATGGACATTGAATAGGAAAGGTTTTTTTAAGAGATCATAGACCAAGTAAAGAAATATGGAAAACTGTAGGTAAGTTTCAAGATATGACTTCACGCGGTCTCCTTGGGTGACAGACCAATAGTGGACTTTCGCTGTAAAGAAACTAAACTGTATAAGACAGGACACGTAGTAAGAGGAAGCGACCGAGGATGGATTAAGAAATTCTAACTTGTAAGCTATATTTCGAGGGAAGGCCAAGAATATGTCCAAGAAATTAAATGGATGCCTGAAATCAAAAGATTTATTGAATTCAATTGAAAAAAAGAATAAAAAATATTGCAGAATTTCGTCTCTTCCATTTTGATTCAAAAAAAGATGATGTGATCAGTGTCAACAATTTTAAATAAAAAAAAGTCAAGTAAATTTTTATTTCTTTTATTTAAAAAAAAAAAAATTCAGAATGACAACAATTAGACATTGTAATTTTGATTCGCCAAAATTTTATTTTTATTATTATTACTGAAAATTAGTGTACTGAAAATTTTAAGTCCATTCATTGTAAATCTGAAGAGACGTGACAACTCCTTATATGGTAAGCGATTAAGCGGAAGTTACTCCGCATACTTCCGTTTTGAACACCGTTGTTCGTTTTGCCAACAAAACTTTGAAGAGTCAATCGAGAGGAATCATTTGGAAAGTTATATTTTATTTCAAGTCATCTATCATTGTTTGAAACACCGGGCAGGAACAGAGAGCAGCCGGCGTCGATAACAGAAATGGACGACTGAAAACCAACTTTTTATGAAATCGAAAATCAAAAATAAATAAATAAAATGAGTAAATACATAAATATAATATTGAGAACGACATTCCAGACGCGACCAAGCAATAACTCGAGTGAAAAAAGGAAATGATAACGATTTGGTTAACTGAGATCATGTGTCTTCAGATTTACAGTAAATCGATTATATTAACGGCTTAGTTTCAACTTCAACCGTTCAGAAATTTTCAGTCCTTATTAATTAATAAATCATCGACAATTTTATCTATTCTGTTACATCTTTTTTATTAGTATTTCATTTGTAATCAAACAAAATTAATAACTGCATTCTGTCAATAACTATAAAAGTAATTTTAGCACCTGTTCGAGATGATTCCAACGGGGCAATGTTAGAATCAAATTGAAATAAAATGAAAAAACAAATATTATTATTATATGGTAAAAGTTTCAAACCATGGATTTCCCCAGCAAAGACAGGCAGGTCAAAGACCGAAGCACATATTGCCAAGTGTAAAAAAAAAAAAGTATGGATGAAAGGTTAGGGATATGTGGTTGTGTTCATAAATTTCTTAACTATGCGTGTTGTGTTGAGTACCACAGCCTTCTGGAGTTCTGCATAAGTTTTTTTATGAAGTTCTAGTGTACTGAGGCTGTTGTGCAATATGTGAGGCACCAGATAGTGGCGGACAGGACGATGGGTACAACACGCACTCGGTCCTGCCTCTACTGTTTCTGGAGCCGTTATGCTAGATCCGTGTATTTATTGATCTTGTCTGCGTGAGTTTTCTGCATGTTCTTGCTGACAGGCACTGCGATATCAATGAGATAGGTCTGTTTGTTGACCTTATCAACAAGTGTGATGTCTGGTCTGTTGTGATGTATAGTTTTGTCTGTGTGAATAGGGCAGTCCCAGTACAGCTTATGTGAGGGTGACTCTAATACGCTTTGTGGTGTGTACTTGTAGTAGGGGACCGTGTTCTTAATAAGATAGTGTTTCTGTGCTAGCTGTTGATGAACGATCGACGCTTCCTGATTGTGTCGGTGGAGGTAGTCTGTTTGGGAGAGAAGGGGAAACCCTAATATTATGTGGTCGATCTTCTCAAGCGTAGTGTGGCATTTCCTGCATCGGTCATCATCATCATCATCATCATCATTATTGTTATTATTATTATAAAATTATAATAGTGAATACCGAATTCATTTAAACTACTCACGAAGTGGCAAGAGGGAAGAGCGGAGACAGTGTGCAGTAGCATTGAGGGTGGTGATGATTCCTTTTCCGTATAAGTTTCAACAGTGTTAGGCCACACAAAAAAAAAATATGGAAAAGTCCAAATTTTACTGTATCCATTCTTACTATATTACTATTATCATTATTCACTATTTCCATTTTCTTACTATAAAAATAAATAAATTGAAAAAATTCGAGAAAAAGGAAGTCGACAAAACTTTAAAAACATTATTGTATCGAACGCTCGACTTCAGCGTTATTGGCAGAGTGGCAAACAACAGAACTGACTCGAACCCAAAATATGCCTTTTTCATCAATAGATTCCTTTGTTGACGTTAACATAATTTCCTTAGTTAATGACCTATTAAATAGTTAATGAAATCCCCAATAGATAGATGCCAAATATTCTGTTAATATTTCAACCTATGATTTGGACTCCGGAGTTTGAAAGTTCTTTCTGCGATCTCAGCTTCTTTCATGAATTTTTATTAAGTTAATAAAATTGTTTACTCTATATTACAGAAGTGTTCGTATTGTAACTACATATTTCATGGTGATTTATCAAAAGTTTTCGGTCTTCCGGAGACGGTTTGATTTGTTTACATAAGAAGTGCATTAGATCCCATCCACCTACAATAAGCGTCTGAAAAACGAGAGGCATTTCAGAAATTCTGGTAATATTATGTCAACCTGCAAAACGTTTGTATCGCTCGCTTATAGGAGAATAACGAAGTGAAATTTTATTTTAATATATTTATATATATTGATTGATTGTGGTGAATGTGGGTGGCAGGCAGGGCCGCCCAGAGACTAGTGGTGGCCCCGGGGCAACATTTGGATTTGTGGCCCCCCCCCCCGCAAAAAAAAAAAGTTAAACCTTTTTTAACAACCAAAAAAAAAAAAAAGGTCAAACCTATCTTAACAACCAAAAAAAAAGGACAATCCATTACAGCGGGGCCCCTCGGGCCTCATGTGGCCCCTCTTTTTGTGGGGCCTCGGGGCAATCTGCCCCTTTTGCCCCCCCTCCCCTCTGGGCGGCTCTGGTGGCAGGGAAGCCAAGCACAGCGACTTATAGGTCTCTTGTGCTATCCCACGGAAAATGAGGACAGACGGAGAAAAAGACTTAAGAAAGTATGGTGGAAGAAGTGCACCTGCGCTGATCGTCCACCATCACGAAACCCACATGAGAACCGAACCCCGGTAATGTTTTAGTGACAACGCCAACTACGCGGCCTATATGTATACACACACACACACAAACACAGTTTTATTTAAGTAAATGTTAAGATTTTTGAAACAATATTATAACAGATATTAGTAATCCTGCATTTCTTCCAGTTTTGGATGAAGTAGAGGCTATTAAATAACTCATCGAAATTTATAATAAAAGCCATGAAAATAATTTTTAATTTTCGAAAGACTATATATATAATAAACATTTCGGCTTTCCTTCCTTTAGCCCTGTTTGAGTCATTTCCCTTTTCTAGGACATTCTTGATCTCAGCAGAACTTGATCGATTCATTTATATATTCATGTAGGATTTAGGTGACGTGATGAATTTTAGGGGATAGCGTAAGTACGATTAATGCTGAGATTAAACAGGATTAAATCACAACATTGTAATTTATTCAAATAATTTGACTCTTCCTAATTGATTTAGAGTTCTTTGTTTTTCGCTGGATAAATTCAATTCAATAATTACTATTGTAACTTCGACTAAACCAGGAAATTTTATTTAAGGAAAATTACTAAAGGTGACAGCTTTTATGAATATTTACATAAATAAATAAATAACCGTTAAATTACCTGAGATATCTTGTTAGGTGACATAGAATAATGCTGACGTAAAATTTATCTCTGAAATTGCCACAACAATGAATAATAATTCATTGTTACGATAATCAGAAAGAAAGAATGCATCATTACGTCATTGTTAATCATCTAACAATGATCAAACGAGATCTCAATCTCTTAACCTATAATTTAAAATAATTCTAGCTTTTTGAATCTGTATAATCTTAATATCACTATTAATAAGACTATTAATACCTAATTTCCCCCCCCCCCCTTCGAAAATTTACACTCATCAGACATTGAAACGTGGTCTTCCTCAGGTTCTTTTTCGTTTTCATTTTGTGAGGATTTTATTTTTAACGTAACCTCATTGTTTTGTGCCCACTTTTATTGGTTGTAATATTCTTGAAGTTTTCAGATTCTTAGAAGATGCAGCAGACGGCTTCAGCTTAGTTGTTACGCATATAATAGAATGTAGGCGTGAAATTAAAGCACATGGTTGTTAACAATCGTCCTGGTTTTAACATTTACCAGAGAACTTCTTAAAAATAGATAAAAAAAAATAAAAAAAATCAGGGTTTGATCTTTCTAAGTGAAGACGGACAGTCTTAAAAACCTTTATTAATCTCCAACTTCACTTGCTTGTTTTTTTAAAGCTTTTATTTACCTTTCCCTTTCCTAATAACACAATTGCAATTCCAGTCCTATTAGCAACTGTCACTTCCTATCAACAGGTGTTATTTACACTGATAGTTTTAGGTTAGTTTATTTAATAGCTTTTGATAAATTCTTTATGCTGTTATTTTTTTTTCTCACGTAAATCTTTGTTAGTTAGTTTCTACAGTAAAACACACTAGGTAAGCTTGAAAGTTTCTTACAGAAGTTCGAAAAAAAAAAGAACATTTTAGAATTTAGATGATCCTCGCTTTACGATGGTGCGATAGCGATTCACATTGAGTAGTCATCAAACTTTGAATCTTGTTTCCTGGCTAGCGTACGCCTGACGATACTTTATTTTATCAATGGTGAGTACTTGTACTACATACACACTATATCCACTTTAATCTATATTCATTTGTTTACTTTTCAAGTACTCCTATTTACAGTAGTTAGTTGCAATAGTTATTTATTTATTTATTTATTACTTATTCAGTGACAGTAAATAAAATTTATCATATTTAAAAAACATTCTTAAGTTTTTTACACATACTTTATAGAAATAAAAGATTTAGACACTTGACTAGTTTTAAAAAAGTTTATAAAATTTAAAAATTACATGTGCGACCGGTTTCATCTTGGAGAACAAGGCTTTGACGAGTGACAATTAAAAGTAATTTTAACTGTCACTCGTCAAAGCCTTGTTCTCCAAATCGAAACAGGTTGTGTTACATGTAATTTTTAAAATTGTATAAACTTTTTTTAAACTAGTCAGGTGTGTTTCGTCTAAATCTATTATATTTATATTCGATAGACGATATTTTCTATTTATGATGGGTTCATCGAAACACAATCCCATCCTAAAACGAGGAGCATCTCTACATATAACTATAAACACAAGAATAAACATCAGCATATTTGGTAAAATTGATTATTTAACAACAAAACAAAACCTATTTTCTTCTTCTTTAAATTTTTATAATTTCAATCCAATTTTTCTCTCTCTCTTTTCACAAGAGAAATTTTGTCTTTGACAGTATTTTTTGATCCAAACTGATTCAATATCTTTTCCAATGTATAATTTATATTTCTTGTTTCTAAATTTAAAATCTTTTTCTTTGGAGAACCTTTGATGTTATCACAAACCTTCAAATACAAGACATCTGATGCTAAGAATATTCAGGAATTAGAAAGTCGTTGAAGACAGGATTAGATGCAAATGTGTTGTATGTTTTTTTGTTTATTTTAATCGGCTTAACTCGCATTCATTATTTAACTACCAATAAAATCCAGTTCCGATCTGAAGCTTCTGTATTCCGCAACACTTTCTCTTTCTAAAAATGGTTCCTTGAACAACTTAACCTTAGCAGACATTCCATTATCATCATCGTAAAACTAGTCTCCTTCGTCGAATGATGATGATACTTCCAGGCCGTCGATTGTCAAGAAAACATAAAAGCATACGAAACAAAAATGCCTTTTTTGTTTTGTTTTTTCATTGTAGAAGTTTTCGTCATAATACGGACGGATTTCTGAAATTTGAGGTCTAAGCTGTGTTCGTGTTTAGATTTAGTTGCTGGGGCAGTCAGTTAAGCATTGCCAAAGAGATCGTAAATATGTTTTACTACGAGTTAAGAAGAAGCTGATTTGTATTTGGGTATTTTCCGGACTATTGAATCAACGCTTCAGACATCTAAATGCAGTGGAAAAGTTACACAGAAAGTCATTACTGCTAATTACACTCTATTATTAACTCATTATTATTACTCAGATTTCTACAGACAACTTACTGTTCTTGGCATCACCGGTGTCCCATGTACAACTGGGTTAAGATCGGGTTGTCAGTCCAACGCTCGCTCTCCTTTAAGCAATGAGAAAGAAATCCGGTACCATTTCATATAGTTTGGGTGAACTGTAAGACCAGTCGTAGGAGAAAGAACCAAGCGAAAATTCCCGGCCAATTTCGGAGATCGAACACTGCTCCTCCAGCCTTCAGTCAAGTGCTTTGAGCTACCTGGCTCGAAGTGGACTTAAGATTAAAAATGCTGTACATTTAATCTTCATTATTTCACCAGAAGAATGGATAAAATTCTTTTGTTAGATTGATAATTAAAGAAGGAGAATCTGGTCTCACAGTTAACGAACAAGTCTCAACATGTTTTAAATTGAATGTAGCATTCGACAAAACAAATTTAAATCCTTTAAATTTAAGCCATACGTTTTGGTTCCCAAACAAACAAGAATCACATGCATGGCATTATGAAAAAATTAAATCAGGAATTAGTTTGTAGTTCACCAACAGTTCAAATAATCGCAAGTATTTGCAATCTGTATTTGTGCCATTTGAAGTGGACGGGGAATAAGATGTAGGACTCAAATTATAGTAAGTTATGGCGATGGCTATTGATGAACTTGCTAAGTGATAAATGGTGATTTATAACCTGAGAAAAAAGCAATGAACATATCGAAAAAAAAATAAGCTCATCATTAAGAAATAGTCTTTGCTGTACAATTTTCATTTGCCTTATATTAGAATCGAAAGAATTTGCCGCCTTTCGATTGTGTTTTTGTGGTGTATGTGAAAGTATATTAAAAATTCATAAAGTTCTTAAATAAATGACCACATTAATCTCACATTTATTAATAAATATATAACTGGCTAAATAATAATAAACAGCACAACAATAAATCACTAAATAAAGACCTCAGATTTTAAATTGTATTTGCCCTTTGATGAAATTATTTCTGCCCTTGGAGCAGAGTAACATCGATCCTGTGCCAACGAGGGAAGTTCGGGACCTGCCCTACAGAAAAAATTTACGTTTCTCTTACGAAAACCAGACCACAATCTAAGGTTTCCAATTACTCACCGAAGTTTTGTTATCAAGCTGCAGATAACTCCTGTCATTATATAAAAGCTTCATTGTCGTACCTTTGTAATTTTAAAATGTGTTAACGACAAAAAGGCTTTTTTTAATTATATTTCAGCAGTGGCAGTATTTACATTTTTGTTTTGGGGATCGAGAATGCTTAAGCATATTCTTGAGCACAGTCTATGTAGCCAGTCTTTCAAGCTATTTTAAGAATTTCGTGTGGATGGGAGAGGTACTTAATATAGTATATTAGATAAGATCAGTATTCATTAAAAAAGCGTTTATTGATTGATTTCTTAAAAAAGGGGGAATAAAAACAAAAACCAGCATATGAATAAATTAAAATTGCCTTTCTGTTTCAATTATGGGGAGGAGTTGGGAACAGCTGTTTCGTCCTGCTACGGACTCATCAGCCCAATCCCGCCTCCCCGATAAAAGAACCAGAAAGGCAAGATCACCATATGAAGGTCACAGCCACATCTGGCAGTGACCCCTGAAAACAAGAAAGGCAACAAAATAAATGTTGTGTTGTTTAATGCTTTGATTTCTGTTAATGCTTTGTTGTTAAATGTACTGACCTGCAGAGTAACAGATGAAGAGCAATGAGGAAGTAGAATTACATTATAAATTTAATTTTTTCGGAAAAGTTTTTTTTTTAGCTTTTGTAAAAACTGGCAAATTGCTTTCGACTACAAATTGAAGGATTCCCGATATCCAGTTTTTAAAAACGAAACAAATGCCTACTGGGTTGTTTTCTTTCTCTATCCTTCCACTTACCTTCATTGGCGAAGAGGAACAGAGAGGGGATGAGTTCATAACGCGCCATATATTGCGTCCCGGATCAGGTGTGGATGCCAGTTTAATAGGCATCCAGACCGTGTGTCTCGGAAGAGGGCATCTGGTGGAAAAAGAGTTGCAGCGCTTCAATTAAAGCAGACTTAATTCTGTTCGTGGATTAATTATGCTGCATAATTAATTTGTGAACCTCCTTATCCCTACCCTCTTTCATTTTCAGCCGGCACTGAAAGGAAGGGGAAAAGAACAAAAAGAGAGAAGGGGTAGTAACACGTTGAATAGTTCAGACACACAAAACCGTTACACGAAGAATTATGCGACGAATGATGGATACACGAAATTAAATTCTAGATGATTTTTCGTTAAGGATTAGAAATCAGACACTCGAGAGATCTTAAAAAGACGTAATTGCATTAATATTTACGTCCATTTGAAGGTGATCTTTCAATTCTTTGAAAAAAGAAAATAAGCTGAATTTTTTGAACGATAAAATAACAAAAAAAGACAAGAACAAAGGCTATAAACTTATAGGTAGAATCATTTTGAAATTTCATAGGAACCATTTGTTAGAGAAACATTCATTTTAAAACCACGCTGAAATCTGGATGTTCTTTGTTCGGGGTCTCCGTCCACGGCTTCATTTATCATATTCTCTTCCTCCGGGATCTTTTTTTTTTCTATATTTCTGCCGTGGAATAAGTTGAGAATGAATAGCAAATTCAACTTTGTCGCTTCGCCGAAAGGAATTTTAATCTCGATCTCAACGAGAGCAAAACGAGATTTGCCATTGACACACGTCAGGTGACGGCTTTTTCACCAAGCTGCAAATGGCAAATTTTCTAGCGTGTTTCTAGCAAATTTTTCTAGTGTGTTTTGTGCAAGTCTTCGAAAGCGTGTAATTTATTCAAAGCAACAGGCCCCTGTCTTAACAAAATTTTAACTTCCCAATTAACTTAGAAGTTAATGTAAAATTTAATTTCCTCTGTTATTCTTCAATGACTGTCTTTTGTTACATAATTGACGTTGCTTTCTGTCAAAAGTTTACTTATAATTTTATAGTTTACCATAAGGAATTCACTTACTATTTTTAATTATTAGAAATCCCATTGTTGTTGGGGCCAGCATTAATAGACGAGACAGTTTACGAAGTTCTTTGTTGCTAGGGGCAACGGACCGTTACAACTGTCATTGTTAATCGGCCGAAGTAAGGGAGGTCTACTTTTTTTAAGGGCTTCTATTTAAAAAAAAAAAAACTCGACAAATTCGAGAACTGTGTCGACTGCTCAGCAGTTCTTAGCCAGCCACATGCTTTATATTCCTTGTAGGATTTCGTTCTCGTTTTTACGAGGAAAAAAAAAAAAAAAAAAGACACTCACTGCCTGCCCTTTCTTATTTGTTTTTCTGGCGGCTCGTGTACAAGTATACGTTCCCGGGATTAAGTGGACAAGGTTTTCCCCCGAATGCAATTTCCAGTTCCGTTTTTGCTTAAAAAAAATGTTATTCGAAGATCGATGAAATGGGATACAAAACGCCCAGTACTGCAGTGTCTTTTCCACAATTACTTTGTACATTCAGCATTGAAAGGAAAGGCCTATTTCATGCATTCTTTCATGATATCATGTGATTTGCAATGGATATCGACGATAATTACAGGATTATTCAGGTAAACATGTGTTTTCCTGGAGAGAGAATTTGAAAAATATACGATTAATTGTTTATATTCAGTCATAGTTTTTAAAATTAAAAATTTGGAGCCGAATAAAGGTCCTTATAAAAAAAAAAGCTGACATTTATTCTGGCTTTGGGTTCTTTTATAAGAGCAGATCGATGAAGAGTAACACATCGAAGAAGGAAAAGGCTGATTCTTCGGATACTTTTATAGTGTGACTAGCAAAATAGTAGCCGATCGCTTATCAGTGAGTGAAGAGGTGATCATTGCGACAAATGTTTGACGAAAAAAACGTCAAAAGGAGAGGAGGCAGATGGGAGAGGATTATCTCCAACAACTTAAAGAAAAAAGTTGGTTGAATGATTTGAGTTGCTTATTTTATATTCCAAAGTGCTATCCCTCCCTATCAATTCACAACTCAAAGGGCACGCCAAGGTGGATCTGTGAGAAAGAGCGCTGTCGCAATGCATTCTGGGAGGGGAAAGCAAACTTTCTTGTTTTCAGATTTCAGCAATGCGTTCATCGTCACGAGAATGAAAATAAACAGTCCAATTTGATTCTGTATAGTTTTTCTTTCGCATCGATGCTCAAATGACTTAGACCACAGGCTCTTAACCGGGGGTATCCGTATCTGTTGAGGAATCAAATGATGGGATTGGAATAAATTAGTTAGCATGTGTATTTGTGATTTGCCCTTATTAAATAAATATATGTATTTTTATCGGTATATTTATACGATACAATCCTTATAATTGTCTTTCAGCTGCTCTGTGAATTAAAACCAAGCTATTGACCTTTTTGAAATCCTACTGATTCCTAATAGATGATGAAATTGAACTGATGATGAAATTTCCACAGTTTGACGAAGGTTTAGGGACATTTTTTGAGTAAATCCATTGATGGTCTGTAATCGTAAAGGTTAACAAACTCTGACTTAGATCATTAAAGAAAAAGAAAATGTTTAATACAAGTATGGGTAGTTTGTGAAGATAATATTAAAAATAACAACTTTGCATCAATCTAGCTAAAACACGGGCAAAACTACAGAAATTTTGAGCAAAAAAAAAGATACCTAGAAATATATTTGATAGTTTTCTATGAAATGCACGTCTTCGTCTCCATCTACTAAGTAAATCTCCCAAGTACTTGAAGTGTGTTTCTAACAAATGGACGTTTCCAAGGGGTCAGTCAGTCAGTCACAGTTTTCGCTGACTCAGTGAAGGACAAACGTACAAAAAAAAATCGATTCGAAGGCTGAAGAGATCTCTAAATGCGAAACCTAAGTAAATTTATAAGGCATTTCAACTGAGGGCAACATAAGCCTGTGCTTTGATGGCTCTACCCTCAGTTCATTCGGACAGATGAGCCTCAACAGAGCTTGATGAAATTTGATATGAGAAATCTCATCAACACTGAAACGTCTCTTACGGTAACATCGCCAAACAAGGGAAGCGAATTAAATTCGTATCTCCGTTAAAATCACCACGGGTTTTAATTCAATGAAAATAGTTGTAGGCGGAAATATGACGTCCCGTGCTAATCCCAGTCTCAATTTACGATTTTTTTTAAATCATTTCTTAGACTAAACATTTTCACAAGTGTCAAAGTAAATAATGAAATAAAGAGATGAAA
>JAFIDM010002131.1:12779099-12886554 GCA_023159025.1 Thereuonema tuberculata
GTTCAGGTAAATTTTATTAAAATTTATGTAGCTTCTATTAAATCTTGGTGGCTGAGCAAATGCGTTCATAATAAAATAACTGTTGTGAAACAACCATGGCTGTACAGAGTAAATTTTTAATTTTGCTAAGGTGAAGTTCTCATCTTGCTTTTGTTAGAGAATAGGTTCTAGGTGCTCATGCGTCGTCCATTCGGGGGATGTTTACGATGCTTTAAGTGCAAACGGGCTTCCAAGGCAAGATACCGCCCCCTTCGCTTACAAGGCTTTCAGTGGTCAGACGAGAGCAGAGGCAGTGGGATTCATTATTTGAAAATAAATGTCACAATGCGAAAACCACAGCGCCATTTACAGCGTAAATAATGAATCAATCAGCGAACATGGTAAGAGTACTTAGCAGTCAACAACATTTACGCGAGCTTGTTTATCGAGCTTGTTCTCCGACAGTACAAAACTTCGAAACTATATTAAGTTTCTACAATGAGAGCTCCGTTCGAAAACATATTCCACTTCTGGAAGAACATAGTCGGCGTCTGAATTGAATTGTTGGTCGTTAGGGTTAAGTTACTCTCGGTTAAAGGGGAAAATTCATTGTATTCCACAAATATTACAGTCCAACTTAGCATCAGGAAGGTGTTATTTACCTTGAGCAAGTTGTGTTGTTATAAAACTAGTTCCGAATTTTCGGTTTATTTGTTGGGAAATTAACAAATGACGCTTGTTCCGTCATTCGAAAATGGCGGGAAAATATCATTAAATTTTTGTTTTTCTGCTAAAACGTTCAATATTAAATAAACGTAAAAATTATCACTTACCATTTTATTTGACACCAACTTCATCTTCATATATTTAATTCTTAAATATTTTAATCATTTATAATAAGGAGAAAAAAAGGTTTCTAAATAATAGATGATCATCTCCGTTTTTAATTACTTTCAATCCACTGCAGGATGAAGATCTTACCATAGCCTATTTTTATTTTTCCATTCTTTGTAGTTTCTCCTTTTCCACTATAATTCAACAAAAACTTTTAATTTCATCTGCCCAACTACCTTGCGGACGTTTTCTTGGCCTTCTCCCACTCCTCGTAATTCATTACAGAAAAAAATAAGCCCATCGTTTGTTCAATAACATTTTTTTTTGTTTTTGTTTTTTTTTTGTTATGTATTTTAATAAAACGAGATTTCTGTTTAAAAATAAGAAAAGCTATTTGTTTCTGTTATCACCTTATTTCTTTGCGATTGAATATTTTTAGTTAATTCAGAAAAAAAAAAAAATAAATAAATAAAATTTGAAAAGCTTTGAAAAGAATTCCTTCACATAATGCTATAAGACCGTACCACTATCTAAATAATCTCAGTTCTGAAGCTGTAATGACTTTCTGTTGTGATCAATAAAGCTTTGTTTGGACTAGATTAGTATCTTAATGTTCTCCCTCCACTTGTTAACTGAGCATCATAAAAACAAACTTACTTCAAAAAATTCTTGTTCGTAGTAAAAGTAAATGTATGTTTGCGATCGGGACATAAATTTAGAGAAAGGCTAAATGCAGTAAGGATAGATCGCAATAGATACCATATACTTTATATATGGTATCTACAGATACATATACCATATATATATATATACCATAAATATTTTCCCCGTCTTTTTAACACCATTGTGCATCAGAATCCCTAATATCCATGATTTTATTGGAAGGAGACAATACAGCATTGTTCGAATTTGATTGTTCATTTATTTCTGTTGTCTGTAATTTATCACTTGAAAATGGCAATTGAAACTAGAATTGCCGAACGTTGTGTTATATTTTAAATATATTTCTTACTAAACCAAATTTGTGTGACTTTATATTATCTGAATGAATTTTTTACAACCCACACGTTAGAATAATAACTGTTTCTGTTCTTTTATAGTTGTTTGTTAATGAAATGCATTTATGATATTCACATGATTAATGTATCTGTGGTGCTTCATTCCATTAGTTAGAGGCTTTTTAAAGCATTTACAGCGGAACAGTTACGTTAAAGGAGACGAAAGGATACAAATTGCAACAAGTGTTTGAATCAAGGCTACACCTCCAAGCCATCGCATTAATTTCGTGATTAGAAATAGTAATAGTAGTATACAAGCATTGAACAAAAAAATAGCTACCAAAGAGTGTCAACAGATTTGGTCTAAAATTTCTAACATCCCTTTTAAGATGCATCGAAAAATGTGCTAAATAATACAAAAATCGTCATAAAAATACATTAGCTATCTAATTTAAAATTAAAAAATGTAATAAAGAATATTTATCATAGAAATACACATAATACAAAATTTAAAATAATGTACAGTATACCCTCGATATCTCGAAAACCTTGATATGTCGAAAAATGATTTTTCCCCTTGATATTACATATTTATCTTAAATATTACAATTCATATTACATATTACAATTAGCAATGTAAGTTCATTGTATTTTACTAATTCTTTTCAATTTTCGACTACTTTTAAAAATTAAAATTATCATAGTTGACAATAAGTTTAAATACAGCAATCATTACTTATTTATTCTTATCTATCTATCAGAACTCTAATTTTTAGAACATTATTCCGTATCTTGTGTTTTTACGTGAATTTTTATGTTTTGGTTATGACCTTGTTATCTCGAAAACTCGCTATCTCGAATTTTTTTTAGCATCCCTTCGTCTTCGAGATATCGAGAGTATACTGTATTTCAGAGAAATAAAATGTATCTTGTATTACTTTTATAAATAAATTATTTTAAATTTAAACTGATGATAAAAATATTCAAAAAAAGGAAGAAACAAATTTTAAATAAAATATAAAAATTGGAAGTTAATAATAATAATAGTAATGATAATAATAAGAAATTAGCGTATTTAAAAGCGATTTCTTTTAGGATTTACTTCTTTTTCCCTCCCCTCATCCGTTTTTAATGAAGTAGATATATTAATAGCTGGTGATTAATGACAAAATATTGCCATTAATCCGCTCTAGAGAGCAGCGCAATCAGCTAGCAAAGGCACAGCGCCCAGTGACAGCAATCACTGCCGCTAAAGTGACTCACAAATAACCATCCCTAGATAATGACTGCCTGACACCAGGTACCAGTCAGCCAGTTGTCTTGGCAACGCTACACAGATCCACTTTCGTCGCTTGGCGGCGGGAGCAGCATCAATGGGAACTTCAGCAGTTGTAGCCGACGGCCAATTAAGTCGTGGAACGTGGACGCGCGAGACGGAACATTTTGTTTAAATTTTTTGCTCTTACAACATCGATTACGCAAATTGAAAACACTATTAACATGCACTGGATTTCTTTTTTTTAATGGATCAAGTTTCCACTAAACATAGTTTTTGCCTATTTTCCTAAGGAAAGCAAGAGTAACAAATCCACGCCCATTCGTGTATGTGCGTGGGTGTCTTAATAACTTCTGAACTAGTGAATGGATCTTCACGAAACTTGCGAGCATGTTTTTGGATGAGAGATGATCTAGCGTTTGTATTTGAAAATTTCTCCAGCGAAAACGAATAGATTTCCGCGTGGAAGAGGATTTTCGTTGAAAAATACGTAAAACAATTACTTTCTAATAATGCAGCGTAATTGTTTTCGAAACAGCACGTGCTTTGGTACTGTTGAAATTAATTGCGTTTAAGCTTTGCCTGATTCTTAATCAGAATTTAACCGATGGAAAAAATATACAAGATTGAAAACAGACTTTTTATTTATGTAGTTTTCCACAACTTAAAAAAAGAAACTTTGAAAACTATACAATAAATGACGTTTAGAAAAAGGGAAGTAAATGAAAACATAGAATATAGAACATTTTAAGAAAAGTCAACTTCATGTCTTTTCAGAAACTTCTTGTTGAGTTTTTGTAACGCATTTTTACCTTTCAATTATCTGTAACTTAGGGTTTCAATAAAAGAAAATGGAAGAACCAATGAATTTAACTTGCTTTAAAGATATGAGCAAGTAAATTATGCTATAGAAAGTATTGATTTCAAATAATTAAGTGTAATAATGATATTCAAGAAAGCAGTAGCATGAAATTTTGTGTGATTAATGTTGTAAGAGTATTTAATGTTAAAATATTTTAATTTTGACTGGAATACTTATTGAGAAAGAACTGATTGAAATTAAAAAAAACAAAAAAGAAAGAAAGCTACCCATTACACTGTCTGAAAATAAAGAAAACATTAAATTTTCACTCTAAATAAATTAAACTCTCTATTTCACAGAAGCATATTTTGGGTGTCAGCTTTAAAACATTCCATGTATTTTTATATTTAAAAAAAAAAAAAAGGAATCTCAAATAAACAAATAAGAGGCTCTTACCTTACTATTTTTTAATTGTAGCTTTTTTTTTTTTTTTTAAAGAATATTTAAGTAAATATCAATTATAAAAAGAATGTTATTAGACTGATGAAGTATGATTTAGAATCCAAGAACTGCTTTGTAAACATCGAAAACTTGTTTTTCCCATTTGGAAACAGTCTCGTTTTAGTCTGGAATGAATGGAAATATTCGAGTTTCTTAAGTGTGGGCGTGTTTTTTTAAAGTGTTCGATTGTGGTTTGATGGTTAGATTAAAGTTCATTACTTAATATTCTCATTCGTTGAGACAAATCGTAAATTGTTAAAATGAACAGAGCTTTTTCTCCAAATATATAAAAATATAAATATTTTTACATGTTGTTTAAAAAATGTATAAAAATCAGACTGTTTTAGATTAATACGTTGATCCTCTTGTAACTGTAAGGGGTATATTACAATGAAATTAGTTTTTGTGTTAATCAGGCTTTTTTTTTTCTCATTTATTCGTTCATTTCTTTCTTTGTTTATTTTTTTTGGGGGGGGAAAGTGAGACGAAACCAGCCTATCTTGTATTATATATCAGCGCGCATGTATATGTGTATATCTGTTATCTTCTTGTAACTTGGCATGCACATTTACGGACAAGAGACGATGTAGCTATTACATTTGAAAATTTTTCCACGTGGGTTTCTGTTGAGAAATTTGCGCTTGAAGCAGTAACAATAAATTCCTAAAAAACATTAAAAACAAAATTAAAAACTTCGTTTTAGTAATTCATTTATTTGCGCATATTAAATAAAACATTATTATTAAAATGATAAGTTCGTGGGAACTTACGTAATTAATACTAATTTAATAAATTAAAAAAAAAAAGTAGCATTTGGTATTTGATAGACATTCCATTTACGAATGCATGGGGACTTTATAGTATTTTCACAGCTTTAAAAAAAAACTTTAAATTGGAAAATTAGCCTTTTATTTTTCAGGAACTTCTTGTCATTTTCGTATTTTTTACCCCCATATCTTTAAGGGACTAGATCTAACAGGTTCCACACCTGGAATTTGCGTGAGTTTTGTCAATATAATTTTTTTTTTATGATGTTCTTTTTAACTTTCGCAGTCGAAATTGAAAACAATTGAAAAAGTTGTTTATCGTAAAATAGAAGCAGTTTTAACACATCATTTAAAATCAGACTGACGCCAATTTATTGAAGAGACCTCCTTGAAATAATACAATTGAAGTACAGGATCCATTTATTACTAATAGCATTTGTAACGATAAAATATAATAAATAAATGCTATTAATGTTATCGGAAGAATCTCATCGCTGTCTACCACACAAAGGCACTGTTGGGAAAGAGGGATACTTGGGGCACTCTTTAAATTCATTGAATTTTAAATGTAATAATAATGCAAATACAGTACAATAATAATAACAGGAGAGAGTAATTGGGATTTTGGGAGATATCCTTAAAAATCACTCGAGGCTAAAAAGAACTCCAGGGAAAAGCAGACGTCGTACAACTTTGAGATATCATTTATATGTAGAATTGAATTATTTAAAAATATAACGAATTTAAATCAAAGTAATTTATAGGACAGTTTATTTTAATAAGGACGATATAATTGTCGTGGCAACTTTAGAATAACTCTGCGGAGATCGTATAAAAAATAAAGGGCAGTTGCTCATGAACCAAAAAGAAATAAAAAATGCAGAACATAATAAGAAGCGTTTGGGGGGGGGGGGGAACCGAAAATTGGAAAGAAAGAATAAATAAGCATGTTAAAAATCAAGTGAGAAGAAAATAATGTATTACAGGGATGTGAACTCAAGATGTTTCTAATGTAATATTGGAATTGAATAATACTGGATTTTGATGGCCACAGCTCTTCACCTATTGATCCAATACGTAATTGAATCACTAGAAATCTTTCTTATAAGAAACTAAATCTTATATTAAAGATTCAGCATTTAAAGGTTAATAGGGTTTTTTTTTTTTTTTTTTGTTACTTGATGACAAATAATTTTGACGTAAAATTACATTTTTTTGTTCTAATCCTTCTTATCTTTATTTTTCTTTATTAATATTCTTCAGCACGATAAATTTTGCCATTATACAATAATTGTTTTTCTTTAGATCCAAACCATATCCTGTGTTCTATGCGAGTGGGTGGACATCAAATATCCAATGATTTATTAGATGATCCAATGATTCATTGTAGTCTGTGCAAATTAATTGCAAAACTTTTAGTAAAAAATCAGATTTTTTTAAAATTTTATTTATTTATTTATTATATTGTACGAGGTACAAAATTATGACCATTCTGCTGGTTATAATATGAATAAAATTAAATTACATTGAATAAAAACATCAATTAACAAAGTAAAAGACTTGCAAGCATATTACATCTATATAACTTAAGTCCATACTTCTCCTTTATAATGTTTCTTCTTATCATATCCAATATAATATTCTTGTAATATTCAAAATCACCTCCAACGCCAAATTTATATAAATGTATGTTTTTTTATATATATATTTGGCGTTGGAGGTGTTTTTGAATATTACATCTATACTTATCTTTATATATAAGTCAAATTTTGTATGTTTGTATATTCTCTAAAAAAATTTTACACCATTTGACTGATCGGAATCAAATTTTGGATAGGTACTCTCTACTATCCTGCGGAAATACAGGCTACCCGGTTAACCACCACCCAAGGGGTGAAAAGGGATAAAAACCGCTTATCTGCATCATCCTTAACTAGTTAGTTTGCTTAAAAGAATTAAAATTTTTTTTTTTCATTAAAAAAAAAAAAAATCATGAAGTTTGAAAGAGTTAACGAAACCTATACATGTAGTGATGAAAGCGGGAGTTAGCTGAACATTCGGACAAGAACTGGAAGAAAACTGGGTTTTGAAGAAAAAAGAAGATTACGTCTGATGGGAAAATATATATATATATTTTTCATTATATCTAAATGCGAACATCTGTTGCTTTATTGAACAATTTAGAGCCTTCCTTTGTTCCTACATTGAATTTTAGCGGACGCTCGTTATTTAGTGTTAATACAGTGTTGGGCAAAACAAACAGTAGTGAAATATTCCACATCCTCACCGGGCTGGTTTCTGTCTTTCACTACTGTTTTACCCAATACTGTCTATATTCTTTATATATACTATTCTCTGTAAAATGAGTTTCTGTATACATTATAATACACTATACACGCTTTCTTCGCTGTTGAGTGATTCATTGACCAACTTAATAACTTCTCTTTTTGAATTGCGTCAGTTTTTTCCGCAATGTTGATGGCGGATTGACCCCGTAGGCTGACCTTTTGAATTTTCTGTATTATAGCCCTTATTTCAATAGGATGCAAAATTCTTGAAAAAAACAATAACTTTTACTCGAAAACAAATTCTTTGCACGACACGACATTACGTTACTTAATACGAGGTACAGTTAGTTTGTTCATTTATCATCAAAGTCGCGCAGAACGAATCTGTACCATCTGCTACGATCGATATCTGTACCGCTTTGATTGACAGCTATTACGAACATGTAAATAGAAATTCACGGAAAGTGGGCTTAAATATATCGTAATGGATAAGAATAATCACGAACTTAATTCTTACATAAAACGGATATTCTGACGAGCTATTTTATTGATCAGAAGCAGATTTCTTAGATAAAGTCAGTAGACACTGAGTACTAATATATTTTTTTTTCGTTTTGTCTTTATCTGAAGCTTATTAGAACCCGGTGATCCAGTGGTAACGCACTGAGCTTCGGACTGGAGGAACCGGGTTCAAATCCCGGCGGAGGTCGGGGATTTTTAGCGAACCATTTGGGAGCTACGGCGTTTGTCCTGTTCGTCCGTCCATCTGTCCGTGTCTATCCCTAACGACTTCCGAACGGAAAGTCGGATTAGCAATCGGATTTCACCATCATGTTCAGAGGCTCAAACACTATAGGAATCGGGTATTTATTTCTGCGTATGCGGGAAAATGCGAACAGAGTCAGAATTCGACCGTATCTACATAGTCGACTGTGTCCGCATTTTTCCGCAAGTTAGGCAGAAATGAAAAAAAAAATCGTTGTTTAGTTAGACATTCTAAACTAAAGCATATCCAAATTTCACATCGATCGAGTCAGTAGTTGTCAAGGAAAAAATTCATAAATTTCCCCTTTTTCCGGTGGACAGTGGGCTATTGTTGCATGACCCTCCAATCCTCCTTAGGTGAAGTTTAAGTATCAATGGGTCGCTCTTAATTTTGTGTGTATCACTTCGAGACGGGTCAAGGGTTCATCCAGCGCTTTGTAAAAATGGAGACGAGTTTTCTTTCCTCAGACTTAACCACCGATGTCACCTTAGTCCCAATGATTATGAAACGTCTGGAAACTTTACCTTCCTCGACTCGTAGGTAAGATACTTTAATTAACTTTATCTAATTTGGAACTTTATCTTGAAGAAGCTTTAGAGCATTGTTTCAAGAATGTATATATAAAGAAGGATACGATTCAAGTCCAATGTAGTAAAACAATGTTTACTACTTCACCTTTTTATATCGTATACCGTAACTTTAATATCGTTTATATCGTATTGTTGTTTAATTTTGCTTTTTCCTAATACGAAAATTGTTTAAATATTCTAGCATTTATGTAAAATATCACTTGTAATACATAGACACTTTCTAAGTAAGTTTGTTATAGAAATTAAAAATAAGCTTCTTTTGCAAATTACAAATTTTTTTAGCTAATAATTACTATGATTTCTTAAATCTACGCCGGTCCGTGATTTTCTGTCGTCCTGAAATTCGAGAAGCTTCTACTTCCTGTCCAGTCTCTAGCCACCAACTGCCGTAACTTGAAACAGTAGCAGATGCAGAAACTGAATGACATTTGAAAGTGTAATAGCAGCTAAGAAACACGAGCTGGATCCGAAACCATCAGTGCTCGCATTGTGAAGCAGCCAGGCTATTTGTCATGCGCAGTCAATAGCTGTTATGTGGCAGCAATATGCAATTACTGTTCCAATTTGATTAGGCTACTGTTTCATGTTCCTGCCACTGCAATTCAAACAGTGGCCCTCTTGTGTAATGCAGTGTTGTTACGCCCCCTCAAATTTTTACGAATTAAGTTACGAAGTTGAATTTCGGAATTACGTACTCGTGAGCAACGAAGCCCCTAATCCACTTTAATGTATTGATTTCGGGATTAACCTCGTTTTTCAGTTGCTGAAGAACAGTGTTTTACATGAACGCACGTCTAAATAATATTAGGACATGATTTTAATATCTTACATTTCTATATTTGCATATTTGATTTCTGCACCCACAGGTAATCGAGACATGTTTTCATTGATTTACAATTGCTTTTATAGTATCTGATTTTTATAGTATTTGTAGTATAGTGACTTATTCAGTGGCTAAGGGATGAAACATCTGTTATTTCTCTATTATAAGCCTGCGGTGCGATGATTTACAGGGAACAATTTTAAATTGGCGTAAGGTGTCGCCGCGGGTCACGTGAGAGGTAATCATCTTTTGTGAATGGTCACGGCTTAGTGCGGCTTATCTGCTTTATAGCAGACTGGCAGGAGGTGGCTGCTTCCCTATCTGCGACGAACTTTCGTTTTTGAGTGATTTGAGGCATTTTCAAACTCGAGAATCTTCTATGAAAGGGGATCCAACGGAAATTCAGTAATGATGGTTGTGAGAAATGTCGTATAAGTCAGTCAGGGTCTTTTTTTTTCTTAGTAAATCATCTCATGCGTCGTATTTGATATATTGCAAATCAGTTTTTTGTAGATCACATGATCAATTTGTGATTTGTCATTCATCAAATTCATTAAAGTTTTCCATAACATAAACTTAATATAAAGAAATTTTGGAACAAATTTACCTTACAGCATGGCGCCAAATCTAATAAAAAGAACATAATGCATTTTATAATCCTATTTACATTCGCTCGTGCTGTGCTTTAATTAAAATTTTAATAAATGCTTGAAGAAGAGTTTCTCGAAGGCGCTTGAAACTAGTCGCTTTCCAATGGAAGCTTTTTAAATGTTTTTATGTACTTTAACTTATTCCGTAGACTAATCATTTTTA
Organism: Thereuonema tuberculata; assembly: GCA_023159025.1. NCBI lineage: Eukaryota > Metazoa > Arthropoda > Chilopoda > Scutigeromorpha > Scutigeridae > Thereuonema > Thereuonema tuberculata. The sequence continues at coordinate 12,789,537 of JAFIDM010002131.1, forward strand.
ACGTACCTTAAAATATTTTTAATATTTTAAATCTTTAATTGGAATTAGGCAACTTAAATAAATAGATAAATATTTACGAATTTAAGGAATTCTCAATAAATATTAATTGATTTGAAATTATTAAGACTTTTTCTTTGTTTTGCTTTTACTACTTTAAAAAACACAGAAAATGTAGAAAGTATTTTCTTTCTTTTAAAGAAAGTAAATAGAAATCTATATAAAAAATATAGATAAAATATAATAGAAAAATCTTTATAATAAAAATTCCCATGAGTTACAATATGAACATTCGGATCTTGGTCCTGTGATTATTTTTTACTATTGCATTATTAGAAAGTAACTTAATTTTAAAATTTTTAGTCTTACAAGCTAATTTTTAATCTTACAACTATTATTTATTTTAATAGTTATTATTTTAAACTGAAATGTATTATAATAAATATACATTCAAATATATATTCTAAATATGTAATCTAAATGCAATGATATTATTTTTGCCAGCATTCGAGTTTTGCAATTTTAAAGTAAGTTAAATACGTATTTGGTTCATAAATGACTTTTTTTTTTTAGTCTGAAAACTTTAAAATTGAAAGCGATTGAGACGGTTTTCCAAACCTCTTGTATTTCCGAGTGCTGGGTTCTTATCAGGCAAAAGTTGGTGCTGTCGTCCGACGGTCACATACTGTTGCATTCCTCTATTGATTTCTCTTTGTCCGGAGCCATTGTGCATTCCCTGCCTCGCATACGCGTCGAATAATAGGTGAAATTTCCCCGTCACCCCCGAAGTGCACTTGGGCAGTGTCCTATTCAGCCCGATGACAAAAAAGTAAATGACTTCATGAAAAATTGGAAAGTAATTTGTGCTTTCTGTTGGTCCTTTTCACTACAAGACCCGGGTTTCGTGTAATAGCCCTTCGGGTCCTTTTTTTTTTTTCCACCGTTCCCGCTGTTGTAGCAATTATATTCCCTTGTATTGTACTGGTCTCGAAAGGGCCCTTATGTGACATTAAAGACGATTTCGATGTTGATCACTCGACCATAAGCGTGTGGTTTTTATTCTCAGAGGAACGGACTTTTCGAAGTGTTGCAGACGTTATCACGCTTAGACACAGTGGGAATAATCATCAAACGACACACATGGTAATTTGCGAATATAATTAATGTTAGTTTTCGTGGAATTTTTGACCAACTTTTTATTTCCCCCCCCCCCCCGTTTATATTTAAACAAAGAACTTCAAGCCTATTTTCAATAACTTGTTTGGTTTTTTTCAATAGTTGTGAAAAAAAAAAAAGAGAAAGTTTATATTAGTAAATTACAATCTCTGTCAAATAAAATAATAATTATAATAAAAGTCAGATTTTTCCCTAAGTGTTTTTGAATTCCGACATAAGCCTGCAACCAGGCTCCCCCTTCATGTTATGAACAAAATCGTAAGTTATAAAAGGAAAATAAGAATAAAACGCACAAGACTGATCTGTTTTTGGAAATTGCGATACCGAGAACCCAAGATGGACCATTTCTGGTTTCCTGACCTTCGTCAGTTGGGACCGCCCAGTATCTTAACATCTCAGTGAACTCGAGAAACATATAAATAGAACACAAGTAAACATCAAAACGGCCCTACAATTAAAAAAAACATCAAAACCTAAATAAAGAATAAAAAGGGCCAATGAATTAATCCCCGCTAAGACCCGCTTAGCATATAAGAAATTAACTATAAAACAAGAAATAAATAATGTATAAAATTAACGTGCGTACAACAACATATAAAATAAGAATAAAACGCACAAGACTAAAGACTAATTTTGTCACGGAATGTACAGCAGTGATAACAGATCTGAAACTTAAATTCAATATTTTCTCCTAATGCCTTTCCTAAAAGTAGAATGAAATATGCTGCGGCATGCTGGGCCCATTACATTAATGTCTGAACATACAAAGAAAATGTACACTAGTACTTGTGAAATTAAATCTTTAACTATCGAAGTAAACAGAAAATATACACAAAGCCAAAATTAAACAAACTTTTATATGGAAGCCTTATTACATGGATTGCGTTGGCAAGACAAGAAAAAAAAAATCCGTTTTTTTAGTAAGCAAAATCGCAAAAAAAAGAAAAAAAAAAAAAACAAGCAACGAATTAAGAGAAAACGAAAAAAATACAGCTTTTTTTGAAAGCTTTTTTTCTCTCCGCTCAACATTAATTCTTCGGTTGAGAATTTACATTAAGTAATGAAGAACTCATAGCGATAGTTATGTGACGTCACACAAATTAACAGAAAATAGCCAATCATTATTCTCCTCCCAGCAAAAGAACGACCGTGGACACCAGATGGCGCAATAGTAGAATTTGAATCGATTGTATGTGTCAGTGTTTATGGCGGGAAAGTTATGGCTTCTGATAGGTTTGCCTCGCTTGAGAGTCGCCATTGTGAATAGTTTCTCTCGACAAACTTCAGTCCTGGAATGATTAAGAGATCATGGGTGTAGTTCAAGGTCAGAGTCATTCTTTCGCTGGGCGGGGAATAAATATGGGGACATGATTCTAATTAGTGACGTAGGACATGTTGACCGCCGTGGGAAACAGTAAACACTAGTCTATGAGAATAGGAATAAATAAATTCTCACGGAAACATAATAGATGAAAATCGAAACTTCAGAAAAACGGGTGTAACATAAAAATTAAAATACAATCGGATTGACTACAAATAATGATTTCTTTTACAATAAACAAGTATTTACAGAATACTTAATATTTATAAGGGACGAGGGAACTAAAAAAAAAAAAAAAAAGTCAAATTATGGGCTGAGGGCGGAAAACAAATAAAAGTTAAAATAAAACCGTGACAATGTCAACATTTACTTTTCCAGCTTTAGAAATGAAGTTTCGAAAAAAGTTTAGAAGAACTTTGCCCTATGCAAACGTTGTAATGCAGAATATCTGACGGTTAAAGCAGAAAAGTAGTTGAAATAAAATGTTCATTATTTAGAAAAGCCTGGAAGTGATAGAAGGCTAATTCATATTTTTTTTTTTTTATCAAGACCTCAGCCTGGGCCCTGGTGCTGAGGGACCGACTAACCCCCTTCCCTTGTGAGGGGTGCTGCCTGCAACTTCTTAAGGCATTTGGTTATACATACCATCTAATGTTGGATGATAGTAGAAATTCATTGTTTGCTATCAGAGAGAGTTAATCGTTTCGCGTTTTGTAGCGTCTTTATAAGCAAATTTCTTTACTTTTATCCACAGAGAGAAAATTACTAATGCAAAACGTAGATCATCTCTTGTCCACAAATGTGCATTCTAAGTTTCAAGAAGAACTATTCACTCATTCAAAATTATTTTACAAATGAAACACTGATTTTCTGACTGTTGAACTTGGAAAAAGGAAATTTAAAAAAAAAAAAAGCATTTATCTGTTAACATATGCTCAGTATTTATAATAGAAGTAGACGAGAATAATCTCAGAGTAACCTCTGAATAAACAGACAGGGTAAATCGTATTATGAAAAATCCTTATAAGTCATAAACCCCGCATCAACAAAATGCACAAAATGACCAAATCGTTAGTGCAAGGGAAATTATGCTGTTATGTTTTATAATGAAGGAATTGAATGAGGTGAAAGTCCTTCATATCAGACACCCATTGGCATTAAGATGATGAATTACTTACTACCTCGAAACTTAATAACATCCGTTATTATATCTTGCAAAACGTATTCAATTTATAGAATACGAATTTATTAACCCAATATAATCTTTTTTAACTTGTTAATTCTTGCGAATTTTACCATTTCAGTTTATAAACAGTTAAATCTTTTTAACAGATTTTCATTCTAACATTCACATCTTTATATTGATTTTGTTTTTATCTTATTTATCTTTTTTTTTATCTAATTGAAATTATCACTTACCTGTATCTTTATTAACGTAATATTAAAATATTAACACAAGACCTGGTCTTGCAGCTTTTTAAACCTCAAGAAAAAAAAAAATATTTGAACTTTTTAAATAAATATTTTTAAAAAGCAGGTTTTCTGCTTACCGAGATTTCAGTGATCTTAGACATAATTCTTGTGGGGCGACAGCGCAACTAAGATAGACAATTCTCTGTTGCCAGAGGAAGCGAGGTTCGTTTCTGGTGTGGATGGTTGTAACAGTCTGTAGTGTTCATTCTCTAGACTGGCACTGCACATATTCTTCTATGAAGAATAAGGCTTAGAATTTGCCACACGATTGTCTTATGATTGTGAGAGGTAGAAAGAAAGAGGTCTCGCGATCATAAGACAATCTCAGTTCCTTTAGATGTGCACTGGGGCCCATGATGGCCTATTGGGGCGCTGGAGATAAGGCTCCAACGTTTCATTAACCCGGGAGTGAGATGAGATCGGGTGATCGGTCCAAAGCTCGCCCGCCTTTACCCCCCCTGGAAATAAATTCATTCTACAAAGAAACCCTTTTAGGAGGGCTTCCCTCAAATACAAAGTCTTGGAGTGTTTAGTAGAACAGCTGTATTAAGGTGGAGGAAAAATGGAGAAAACGCTGATGGAACAGTGTCGTTCACTAAGGATTTCTTTCACTACCTCAGACGCTATTGTACGAAACTGCTAGTATAAAGGCAAAGATTAGATAGTGATTCACATTGTTTATTATCTATTGTTATTATAGGCGAAATCATAGAAATCTGTTGGAAGATATTGGGATTGAACCGAGTTTTCTCCGGGTTTCGTTTATTTCTCTGTTGTTGTTTATTTTTTGTTAGAATATTTTAAGAGCTGTTGTATACAACTGATGACATCTCTGCTAACTCTAAACTCTAGCTTTTCCTTATACTCTTCATTTAATGGCCTTTTTTGTGTTAAGTCCTTGTTACCATGGTGATAATATTCGTATGCTCCTTCTGAAATTGGGAATAAGGTTGAGGGAAGAATCTTCAAATGCCTTCATCTTAATTTTATAAGCTGCATATTAGTAGGAAAGTTATCAAACAGATCACTTCATTCTTCACATTCTCATTGATTTGCTGTTTTATTCCATTGGAATTTTGATCAGATCATCTTAATTACCTACAACATATTAATAAGAACCACTTTTTTCCCCCCTATTGTTCTTGTTATCATACCTTTCCATTTATGCTCTATTTTTAAGAACCTTTTATTTGTAGCTTTCTGAAACTTTTCTGCCATTCTTCTGCTAGCCACTATAATGCAAAGAAAAATAATAATGTTGTGGCAAATCCTTAACATTTTTTCCCCTTCACGTTGCTTTGGCTTTTCCTCTTCTTTTCACTAACCCATCACTCAGAATGTCGTTGATAAAATGAAGGTAATTCCGTCTCATCTTTTCTTATATAGTTGAACGTGTTGCATGCATGAAGACTTACGTAATGCCTTAATTAGGATCACCAGTGTTTGAATTTACGGAGATATTCAACAGGTGAGATTGTAATTTTTTCTTATGTACATTTATGAATTTTTTTAAAATCTATTTCTTCATATTTTTCTTAACCATCATAGTCTACTGTAAAATTTGCAGAAAATAATACAGCGTTTAATACTGCTGTAACAAAATGTGCTCCTAAATTTTCATTATGATTTCCTTAGGATTACGATTTTCATTAGAATTTTGCTGAAGAAAAAAGTTTTAGTTACGAAAAATTCTGAAGATGTCTTATTTTTCAAAGATCATCTGTGAATAGACATAAAATTTTAATTATAAGTTTATTCGAAGATATCAGAATGAATAAGAGACTACTTCGAATCTTTTTCTAAAATTCGATTAAGTTATAAAGTCAACGGAAGTTGTTTTTTTTTTTTTTTTTTCTTTACGTTCAAACAAAAAAAAATATAAGTTTCGTTTAGTTGCATTTTTCTTTCCCTCTCTTTATTTAACAGCATGTCTCTATGTCACATTTTGGTAATTCTTACAATATTTCATGCTGTTTGATTATTAATTATATCTGTTATGGCGATTCGTGATCTTTCGCTGAAGGCTCAGATGGTGCAATGAATACCTGTACTCAATATGGCCTAACTCCTTCAGTACGCGATGAATCGAAAAGATGATGCCATTTGTATGTTAGAAACGAGCGCCCGACTTGGCTGATACAATCTCACGCCATAGCTAGTGCGCGAATACCTTTTAAAACAGGTGGTTGCGCGCATGTATTTACTGAAAGTAAAGCCGCATCTACTTTTATGCGACTAAGTTTCTGTTTTAATAATTAATTAGAGAGGGTCTAAAAATTGATGGTGTGCCTGTAGAAAGCATGTTTAGCTTGCTTTTTAATGACTCAAACACATTTTATTATTGTTAGCCTATCTTTTAGTTTTAAGGAGAAATATATTTTAGTGTTAGGGGACCCAATACGACCTAGTAGCGTACACTTGTGATTTATTTCCTGGTTTTATAAGCAGGGTTCAAAGTTACAAGTTTATATTCATATTTTCCGAATACAATTGCTGAAGAAGTCTTCAAATCGAGTAAAGCGAGTAACTCCAGTTACTGAAGAAAACCAATCTCAGGTTACATCTTCTCCATAGCCTGGAATTTCAGGTCTATCTAACTTATAAGTGCAAAAGATCGTGCCCACCTGCAGATGAGTTATCCTACAGAAGCTGCCTTGCTTAATTCTGATGAAGATTCATCTGAAGATGAGAAACTACATGTTTTCTGATTTACTCCCAACCCAACCAAAAACACTCCACAGGTTATTGACAAAGGTGTAGCATTAAAAAACAAAGGCAAAAGGGCGCCCAAAAAATTATTCCAAAGAAATCAAAAAAGTCTGCAAGAAAAGAAACTTGGTTTTTCTAACATCTGCAAGGAAGATGTGATGGAAGATATGCGCATGCGCATTGTTTGTGCGACCTACGTTCATGAAGAATACGTTGGGTTAACAAAGGACGATAAAGAAGATTTCTTCATGGCGGAAGTGCGACAATTTTAAGATTTTAATCTGCCGTATTGGGTACATATGCTACCCAATATGGCCTTAAATGAACTTTTTGTTTGTGAGCTTTTTTTTTTTTATCCATTTTCTAATTAAAAATATCCTTTCAAACTTGTATCTTTACTTGCCAATCAGTTGCTCTTTCAGATCAATTCATTGAAAACATAAGTTTTTTTCATTAATAAGCTTAACAAAAACTTAAAGCTTAGGGTACAGTTATCTTATTTTTTAATTAAGATATGTACAGTTTTTTTTAGATATAATGCTATTGCACACTTAGTTTATACTATAATATAGAGTAAACATAGTCTTATATTCACTGGAAATCCAAAAAAAAACGTGTGACTCGCTTTATTGTCTGAGGTATGCCTGTAGTTTTTTTTTTTGGTTTTCTTTGCGCATTTTCGACTTACTACCCAATTCGTAAGTTAGTCGGGAACTATTTCAAATTTATTGTGGTTTCAGTCTGAATCCTGCATTTCCGTGATCTAATGAAAATGTTTGCTTCTTTAACTGGTGGTATTTACATCGAACTATAGGACGCGTCGCTGCGCTTGGGCCATTAATAAACCCACTCCCGTTGCCCCGATTACGTATGGGGATTATCACCGAAATCAGAAAGGGTTTCAGCCGAAGGCCAAGGTCAACCTAACGAAGCGCTCTTACAGAGCAGCTAGAAATAAAGGTACATGCTTACAGGTACATGCTTATTCACTCTGTTATGATGTAATGTAACATAATTAGGATTCATTCTCTGTACGTACAGTAGTGAGTATAAGAAAGAAGCAGTTGTGTCGTACAATGGAGTGATGTCAACCTTACAGTCGATTAAGAATTTATTATTTCTTCATTATTTAAATACATACACTTCTTCAAAATTATAATTAAACAAAAAAAAAAATAATAAAGTGGAGAGATGGGAAGATTGCCTCAAAATTTGAACTTTCGTCACTTTTAGAGAGGAGATCGCCAACTTTTATTTTACTTTAATTTTTTAACAACTATTGAATTGTTAATTAAATATCAGAAATACAGTAGAACCTCATTACAACGGACATCGCTTATAACGGACAGTTTTTTAAAAAATGTAATAATAATTAAGGATGCTTATTTTTATTCCCGAGAGTTTTACATTTCCAACCTTATATGTTTGAAAATGTGTTTGCATATTATGAACACTTACGGCACTTCCGTCAGTTATTAACTGAAGAAATAAGCAGCAAACAGACCCAGTAGAAAATAAATTATTTTTTTCAAATTCAATGAATGTAAGCAATCAACATGAACCAGGACCTTCTTGTTATAAAGATTAATGCAGTGTAAACGTACACATCTTTTTCAATTCAACCTACTATATTGAAGGCTGTCTTTTTATTTTTTATATAATAAACACCTTTTGTAGCTAACTATTGTACTTTCATTGATATATACCTGCTGCATTACACCCCTATAAGAATTACTTGTTATAAACCGGACTTTCATTAAAACGGACATCCTTCAGCCCCTATTAGTCCATTATAATGGGGTTTTACTGTATTACAATTAGGCTTGGAATTTTATGACTAAAACTCTTAAATATATAAGCATTATGACGTAAAAAAAATGGTCCAAATATTCTTAATAAAAAATTATGATAAGTTCCCTTACAAGCCTTCCTGGCTCAAAGTTCACCAAAGGTACAGGCTCCGACGTTTCAATGAGCATCGGGACTAGTTGAAATTGAGTGATCAGCCCAGTGCTTATCCACCTTTGCCCGCCTTAACCCTTTGGAAAGAAACCACCTAGGCTGAGTGAAGCTGGCTTCTCCAGTCTCAGCTCTCTGTCGACACCACTGGACAAATCGGGCCCACAAAAAGTAACCATCTACGTATCGCGACACCCTAGGAAAGTAGCATTGAAACTATTAGGGACTACTTCCTAACAGTTGCAATGCTACTCTAATTGGAGCGGATCACTCGAATGAGGCGAGCATGTAACCTTGCGCCAACGAATGATTTATTACGTACAGGGTTTTATTTAATTGTGGTCATTTTATTTATTAACCGATAAATAATAAGAATAAATGTTGATGCGGATAATTTTACATATAACTTATTTAGTTTTGAAAGTTTTACAATTGCTTTTTTTTATTGTTATTAGAGTCTGTTCTGTCGTGATTTAGAAAGAAAAAAAAAAAAGAAATGTTATTTTGTTTGTTCAATGATTTGTTAAAATAATTGTATTATGTTAAATCCTACATGAGGAACGAATTGATTGCTCTTTCTTATTATTAACAAAGACAAGGACTGTTTGTTTGTTTTCTTGCTTTCTGTTTTTGTTTTTTCCCCAAACAAATTTTAACTCAATGTTCTCAATTCCGCTGAGTTCTTCATCAGAATCATCATTACAGGAATGGACTCCAAATTTATAATCATACTTTCCACAGTTTGATTAATGAGATCCTCAATTCGCATTTTTACTTTTGGAAAGGCCTGGATTAATCCAGGTTGAAATCCAGATAATAAATACATCTGTCTTCTCGAAATTGCTTAATTGCCCTTAAATATCGTCGTCTCCTTGTAGTAATATCAATCAATATAGGATCCCGGCGTCATCAACGAAGTACGTAAAACCGACGTTGTTGATCAACAGTTGTAATGTTCTCAAAGTAAAATTACGGAAATCATCATCATTTTCTGAAGGACTTCAGCAACAGTTGGGATTTAATTTTTAGAATAAAATTCGTGTACCTTTCATCGGATGGAAGACAGACGAAAACTATTATATTTCTGTAGCCGTAATTCTATGAGCCGTCCTCTTCCGGCCGTGAATCGAAGAAAGTAATCGCTGTTTTTCGTATCCTGAAAACTGTTGATTAAGTCACTTTTCAGTTCGTTAATGGCACGGGCTGAATGAGACAGATTATCTCTTAGAAGTTTTCAATACACATTTAACACAATAAATACGTAAAGCAAATGCTTGCCGCTATGAGAAACAATGGAATAGGAGAGAACGCAGCCATGTTGAATCAGAAATTGAATTTTTTTTTAATATTGAAACTTCACTATAAAATGAAGCAATTACATAAAACATTTTTATGTACGATAATGTTATAAATGTCACTTTAATAGCCAATACAGAACATAAAGTCTTATATGTGTTAAGATTTATTAATATAAGTGTTCAGTTAAGAACTCTTTCCTTACGCGAGATGACAAACCGTATTACAACTCTGTAACTTCTATAATGCTATCTTCATTTTCAGAGTTCAGTTTAGTTACTTTTAGTGGGTCCGAAAAATAATGAATTCATACTTCCTTTCCTGAAGCATGATTAAGCACTTTTCCTTAAACATATTGTTATCGAAAAAGGTTTACAAATTTTACGAAAGTATGAGAATTATACATAATAAATAAATATCGAATTATCTGAATTACAATAAACTGCGGAATGTTTAAATCGAAAAGGAAAAAAAAAATAGATCATGAAAATCTTGACCTTAATGAAAACATTATTATTGAGTTATTTGAATTAAAATTATATAATTACTATTACATTAGGCTACTAGATTTGATAGCCTGCCATGATATAAACAGCTCTTGCTAGTATAACGGTTACGCTGTGAGTCGGACAGTTTTCATCTTGTGAATGACAGGACAATCACTCAAAAAGGATTGGATTTTTTTTTCACCTGAAGAAATGTAGCAGAGATCCGTCGAAACGTCTTAGACTGTGGTTGAATCTTCACCAAACAAAAAAATAAATCAGTAATCTTTGTTTCTAATAAAAACGCCGAAGGTAGAAAATATTCCTGCGTTTGTATCCGTTATGGGATAGACTATTCGGAAAACCAGACGGAGCGTGTTTGTGCTGAGTGGGTTCTAATGGTCTTTGTGCTTTTGTTTCCACCTCCTTTTCTTAATGAAACCATCGCTCTTGCTTTTATTGCCGCGCTTTTGAGCTCCCCCTTTCATTTCGCCTACGTGTTGATGAGGCGACCTTTTGTTTGGCAGAAGGGGATTATCCAAGTTTCTCATCTCATTAAATTAGCGTATACTAATAAAGACACAATTAAACGCTCACCAGTTATTACTCCCGGGGCCGAGCAGCGGAATGGGGGCATTAAAAACTGAATAAATTAACCCCGGTCCTAAGATGAAGGCGTCCACTGCCTCCTCTCCCATCTGCATCGATCGCATCAATGTATTTGCCTGATTGCCGTAACTAAAGCGTTCGCCATTGGGGACAGCGGTTGCCATTCAGCCCAGCCGGCTTTCGCATCGTCATCGCGCAGAACAGGGCTAACTTCATCCTCGGTGGATCATCGCTCTTGTTGCAGTTCCTCCAAAGTTTCCAAAGCGATTAAATTAGCGCGAGCGAATTAAGCCCGATTCGAGCTCTCTACGAAACTTCTTCCCGTGTTTTAGGCATTCTTGGCAGCTGTGCCGGCAAACAATGCTTGCACGCCAGGCATTTTAATTGCTTGCTCACAGTCTCTTAAGAAAAAAAAGAGAGGAATTCGTATTTACTTCGATTCCCAAGATTGGACATTCCTCAATGGAAAAGTCACTTTGGGAATCAAATCAATTCCCATTTAGCCACCGTGTCTTTCCATTTTAATCTCGCTGTTTTTTTTTTCCCTAGAAAAGTTTAGATTTGCGAAAACCAGTCAATCTGTATGTGCGTTCGCGTGAGTAGGTGTGTCTCACCCCTACCTACCCCGTAAAAACTTTTGAATCGCTGAACGGAAACTTCCTGAAGTTGACTTACATGTTGAGTGTAATTTCCGTACTTAAAAATTCCTCCGCTTGGGTGTTTTTCTGGTCGAGAAATTTGCACGTGAAGCTGATAAAAATTTGCATTAGAAACGAAAGTATAAATTTCTATTGCAAAATCTTACAAAAATGCGAATTAGTTCGTTTTGAAATCCTGATGGGCATGATATGATATAATTAAAATAATTGATTTGTAAATCAATTAAAAAAGCGAGTAACATTTGAAGGAAAGTAGGCTCTCAGCTCTTTCAGAACTTCTGATAAATTCTAAATGTGAATGTATTTACTGTGTTGAAGTTGGTTTCTGTCTTCTGTAGACAATACGAGGTGAATAACAATGAAATTGGAGCATGTTTTGTCTCCTACTACTCTCCAGCTAAAATAAGAAACGCACTCTATTTAAACAAAAGCATTTAGTATCCTTCCGCCTAGCTCATTGTGATTGGTTATCCAGAAGCAGGCCCCCTCCTTCAAGGTCTAATAAGCCCAGTCTATCAGTTTGTTTGGCTTATTTATTTTTTATATATTTATTTATTTATTTAAAATACGACATGACGTGACAAATTTTTGCTGATCATGCCTAAAAGGTAAAACATTGTATAAACATTTGTAACTATTTGCATTTCACGACCCCTTAATGAACCTTTACGATGCCTTATTTTTTTTTTTTTTTTAATTTAACAAATATTTGGATTTTAATCCATGTTTTACGCACAATATTCGTCAGCTATCACCCTTTTTATGTGATTGAAAGATGGAGAATCCATCACTGATTAATACAAATCTGAGCCTCTAAAAGTCATGTGTTCCGTAGGAGGTTTTACCTAACATTTAAGGAAAAATTAACATCTTTGCTTTTAAAATTATTAATTAAGGTCTACACTTTCCGATTTAAAAAGAACCACCTGTATTTTTTCTTCTTCCATGCAGCATCAACCAGCAGTTAGACTTCGGCGTCCAGCCTATCAGGATGTGTCTATCATGTGCTTTTTCTTTACATCTGATGTGTTAGTTGCAGTCATACCCGTACAAACTAGGTTTCGGAGAGTATCCATTTTTCTTTATTTCATCTATCAATGTACTGTGATTGTCATACACTACGTAACTGAGAATAATACAACGAGACGCCAAAGTATGTAACAGCCTTATAATGGTTGCCTTAAATTCTGTGAGCTACATTTATTACATTTAGCTTCTAATTTAAACGTAAGAAAACACTAATATCAAGTACAAGTCCGGGATATACTACATTTTGAAAACAGATCATCATAACAATGAATTTTAAGTGTTCATTGTTGAGGCGATTGAAGAGAAATATTCTTAACCCTCTAACAACGTTCCGCAGAAATCACCGACAGACTGCAGATACCCTCCGACATCTGGAACTACCTTTGCCCAAGATTTACGTCCAATTCAAGATGGCTGGGTCGAAAGTCGCGTCACTCTGGGTTGGTTGATGAATGCCGCTTTCGTCCACACGTTACCGAGTGATGATAGTCAATATCACGAATTAAGATTGATATTGCGAGATTTCTTACGAGCGCCTTTTCCTTCTATTCCCCCCCTGTAATTGAAGGGGGAAAGTGAGACGAAGGTCTCCTGGCCCTGTTCATGACTTCGGATATAAAAGTCGAAGGATGATAAAATGAATCGCCTTCATCTTACTTAGGATACAAATCATAATGAAATATCTCTAGTCAAAAGCATTCTCTGACTGTCCACATAGGCCAAGATCATTCTTACATAACGAATTGATGATATACTAAGAGGATTTTAGAAGTATTCGAATTGTAAAAAGTTAAGTAACAACATTAGGTTTAATGAATCAAGAGCTTTTTTTTTTTTTTTTTTAACAAAATAGTAAGTTCGAAGGAACTTAATATCTATTTCTTCATATGTTATTTTTTTATATGTATAAATATAAGCATGAAAACTACAAAATCGTAAAGCCAACTTTTATGTACCAATTCAGGGTGGCGGACAGAAGAACCGGCCCAAAAGATTTCCAGGTATATTTTGGTTCTGAAAATGGATACTATTTAACGAAGTAGTTACAACGAAATAGTTATCGCTCCTGTTCATGTTGTCTGTACATTATTTCGCTATTTTTTTTCCCCCCAATGCAGAAATTTTCAGATACAAAGTTTGATATCTAATCACACAAACGAAACCGATGCACCTCAATAAATTGGCTTTAATATAATAAATGAAAAAAATAATACAATACGACTATAGTTTCTGACACATTAGGGAGTGCTTTTATCAAGTGGTAATAATAGGCACATGACTTGATAATAGGCACTCCCTCATGTGTCAGAAACTATAGTCGCGTTGTATTATTTTTTCCATTTATTATATTAAAACCAATTTATTCAGGTGCATCGGTTTCGTTTGTGGGATTAATAATGAACGATGCACGTAAAGTCTTGGTAATTCTAGTAAAGTTTGATATCTCTTATCAATAAATATGCCAGCCAAGTTTTAAGAGTATCTATTCATTGACTCAGAAGTTATTAAAGTTGGTGGAGAGGAGGAACAAACACACACACATTCACGTTCTCATAACTCACACCGATGGTTAAAAGCCACAGAATTCAATTAGACAAAAGAAGGAAAACAAAAACTTGTTGATCTATGATTTGAAGACAGTGAACGGCTTTTTTTGTTTGTTTGTTTGTTTCACGGTGCATCTCAAGTGCAAACTTCGAAAGTGAATTAGGAATGGGAAAAAATCAAGAAAAAAAAAAAAGACGAGTGATAAACAACGAAAGGAATGAAACAACAAAAGATAAGAAAAGCATAAACACCCTGTGCTGTATTTTTTGGGAAAAAAAAAATTAAAGTTCATGTTCTCTAAGGAAAGTTGGGCTTTAAGATGATATTTTTTTTTGTGTAGATATATTCCTCTCCCCCCGAACTCGCAATACCCTTTGAACCAGACAGGAAATCTTCTTGGCATTCGTATCAGGCGACGTATGTTTCGTTCTAGAAAAGTCTCCCGTGTGGAGTCCAATAGAGAAAATAGCACTTTAAGATAACAAAAATTCCCATTAAAAAAAAAGGATTGGAAATAAATCAACTCTCATTGATAGCCAACAATGCTTTGCCTGCTGACGTCCAACAATGAATCCTAATCCAAATAAAGGCTCGTGACTTTAAGTTAATTGGATTTAGGATATTTAAGTAAGAATATGCGGTTTTATTAATATTTTGTTCATTTTTCATTATCGACTTGGTTGGTAGGTTAAAATTTTATTAAAATGGAAACGTTTTCTTTACAGTTCTTTATTTTGACTTTGAAAGAAAAGAAAAAAAAAGTAGATATGATAAATAAAAATAAAAAGTATAACATTTAAGGAAATAAATTACTGTTCTTTCAGGAACTTCTTATTTGAAAATTAAGTAATTCTCAGAAAGCTGAACAAGAGGTGTTCGGGTTTGTTGTTTTTTTATTTTATTTTATTGAACTACTTTATCTTAAAAAGTGAAGTCAAATTTCATATTGGGCCTATGTGATTTTTGTAATACTTTATTTTGTATATTTTTTTTTTTATACCATGCAATGAGTGTGTGTTTGCCTACAGTGGTTTCCTTGTCTCCCATTAGGGAGAAAAGCTGTCATTTGGGTTGCATTTGCCTTTGGCACTCTTTGATTGCATTTCGATTCTCAAGTGTACGAGGAAATGAGATGAATTTAAAGTAGACTTTTATTTGAAACAAAATTAGAACGGTAATTTAACCAGCGCTTGGATTTTTTAGCTTAAGGGGGAAACATTTTATAATTCGTCACTGGTATATTAAGATTAAATTTCTTGATCCCTTCACATAGCTGCTGTAATATTCAATATCTATGTTTGTTTGTTTTTTTATGTGGACTACAATATATATTAAACATGTCTGTACGTGTGTTTGTCCCCTAATAAAGTTACAACCGATGAATAGATCTTCCCGAAGCTTGGCTTACATATTTGCGGACAAGCAGTGCAGCTGTTGTATTTTAAAATGTTTCCCTTTTGTGCCCTTTCGACATTTTTGCGTTGAAGTGTAAAAACATTCCCATTGAAGCATCAGAAATCCAATATTTAATATTTTAAAATTCTAATATTTAAACTTTAATATTTTAGTTAGATGTCTAAGCATCTTTTTTCATATAACGGCAATTTTATTTCTATTCAATGGAATATGTTAATAATGGAGTTAATTAATAAATGTGTTAATTATCAATGTATTAATAATCGTAAATTTGCCGTAGGATTTTAAAAAACAAATAAACCGTAAGGAAAGTAAATTCTTTCGCCAACTTTTTTTTGTTTCACTAAAACGTTTATACTCATGGTGTAGTAACATTAATGATCAATTATTGTTCGAATCGTTAGTTGTTATTCCGAGTATTAGTTAACATATTTAATTAGTACATCATCTGAGCTACCATGCTGATGTTGATGATATTGATATCGGTTTTAATATGGTCAATTATTGTTATTATTATGGTTACTGTAACTAGAAATTGCAGTTATTCCGTATCTTTTGTTTGATGTACACGGTCAAATGAGACACCTGAAGACTGAATGGCCATTCCCACATTACGTCATTGCTATTCTTTGGATAACTACTACGATTATATTAACTAATAAATGATCGAATGTTGGAACTCGGTCAAAGTTTAAAGTAATTAATCATAATAGAAATCCAGATGAATATGATCGCAGAGCGAGTAAATGATTAACCTTGATATTCACAAAAGAAACATTCTGACATCAAAATACTAGACATAATTTATTTAACAAGATACTTGTCTAAAACTAGTAATCATAACACATCTCTAACTAGAGAAATCATTAAGTAATAGTTGCTACGAGAATTCAATAACTTTAAATTCACATAAGCAAAAGTCAATTACACATATCAAATACTATTCGTTCAATTAACGCTATATTCAATTAAATAATTGAAATCAACAAGTATCTATAATGTATGTTCTGATATCAGATACAACATATGTTCGATTGAACTTATCAGAATAAAAATCTGGAATTCATTCTATACTTAGTCTTTCATCTGAGTATGAATTCTTTAAACTAAATATTCATAATATCATTGAGCTTAATTATTATTCAATTAAACACTGAGGACATTATCTTTAAATTAAGATTACAATGTGAATCTTAAAACTCAGAAATAAATTAATTGACATACATTAGTGTCACATCAAATTACTCATTTCAATATATTGAACGCTGTGACATTAATAACAATAAGTTAAGTTTATAACTTATCTAAAGCTCTCTTAAAATGAATCCATTAAATAATCACTAATTCCTTGTGATTAGATTAGCTTTTACATTACAATATATGACATATTACTATTAACACTAATTCGAACATATCTTATTCGACTTTCTAGATTGTCTCTTTATTATACTCAAAATGCCAGTTCTTCACTCGTTGATAATCCGTCGTGAAAGATAACTCAAATCTTCCTACCTTATCAGTGAAGTTCTATGATGATAACATGAATTTCATCCCTTGGCAACGTAAGACATAACGGCGTTCGAACCATCTCCATGTCTGTCGATTCAACTTTCAGTATTCGACCAAGAGAAAAAGGTGTTCAGGACGCTTGACGATATTACCAGTAAAGCTCTCTCCAATATACAATTATCGGCCCAAATTGTATAACTCTAATTTGATGCTGGCATCTGATTGGACTTGTTGATTAGCCGGCTTACCGAGATTCCCAGATAGGCCTACACATGTCTGCCGAAGCCTATTTCAATTTGTATCCCAAGCCGTTGATGAAAATGGATGAATCGTACATCTATTCTCCCGCTATCGGACAAGTGCAAATCACATTGCCAAAATCATGGCAAACATCAGAGGTTTCTAACATTATCTTCGAGTGCCTCTAACTTCAGCCCAACATCATCTTGCTTTACATGAGCAGAACAACCATGTTCGATCACACAGCGCCAACTAGTGAGAGATAGCGTTAAAACTGCATAACAACGCTTTTACACATGATATCAGAAACAAAACATTCATATCATATCACTAACAAACGTGAAATAAAACAAAATGAAAGTACCATATTTTAATTACTTCCACATATTCTCGCGAAAGTATTTGCTACCGTTTGACAAAGGGTTGAGTAAACCTTTTAGACGTCTGTAGTCTGAAATATCGTTAATTCCGCATAGGATCGAACTCATCCTCTGCATCCCTTAAACAAGTATTTGCACTAGCTTGAATCAGAGAATAAGGCCGGCACACCTGCTGAATACAAATTGAAATTTAGTAAAAAGCTGAGAGTACTATCAGTTTTTAATGAATTTAAATTTGTATTCAGCAGGTGTGCCGGCTTTTTTCTCTGATTCAAGTACTGTATTGAGCGCACGTAAAAACTTTTAGACTGTTTACAACTATTTAGACTACTTCAGCTGCCGTTCGGGCACAGGCGCGAATGGTCAAGCAGTGGCCTGTCCTGCGGCTGAGACGCCCGACCCTGGATTCGAATCCAGGCAAAGGCTTGAATGTTGCCTTCTTTCTGCTGCTTACGTTTCACTTCCTCTCAACGACTCTCGCAATTTCGTACATTGTTCTTGGCAGATTTTAGCTCGTTCTTGCGCCATTAAAAAGTGGCATGCTGAAATGCGTGTTACATTAAATATACAAAAAAACAAAATAAAACAGAAAATAAACCTTTCCACTTAATAGTAGGCCCGTAATATCTAGAAGCTGCCGAACATAAATGATTTCAGCTCATTCGTGATTGTGATTCTCGTAGCCCCTTTATTTGCACAGCAATAGAAACTGAATCCCTTTAAAGCCGTCAGTTCCATTATTTTTGACCACAATCGTGATGATAAAAAGTACATTTCCATGACTTGACCAATTGTGTTTGCATTTCGAATAGGCAGTGATTTCCTATTTATACAGAGACAGGAAACACCGTTCCCAGTGGGGGAGGCAGTTCTATGTTTTGCGTTGGAATCTCAATAAATGTTGTCAAGCGGAAGCGCAGAATTTGAGAAGCGAACTGGAATTTTGTAAACTTGACTCCATTTTTAATTAAAGGCACCCACATGCTCCTCAAAGCCAACAAGGTAGTAGGGGTGAGTTATTTATAAAACCCCTATTTCGTTTAAATGCCTATTCCGTGACTAAGCGAAAAAAATAATAATGCTCTATCATTACAGTGATGGCTACTTCAAAAATGTAATTCTAGTCTAAAACTTAAAGCTTTAGAATGAATTCGTTTAATAGAAATAATTAAACTTATAAATCGACCCCCGTGGAAAGCTTTGCTGCAATGATTCTGTGCTCTGAGGGGAAGCCTAACAGCACAGAATCATTGGTTTTTGGTTTGTTTTTTTTTTCATAATACAATGTTTTTTTTTAGACACTTTTAACATATTTTAAAGAAGTAGTTCGGGAAAACTTGAAGCCTACTTTCCTTAAAATGTTATTTCCGAATTTATTATTTTTTTTTTTTTTAAATCATGAAAACGACAAAAACGAATATCATATATTTATATTCTAATTCTGCTGAACAAACAGTACAAATTTTAGGTTTTCCTAAAAAAAAAAAAACAAAAAAAAAAACCTAACTATCAAAATTAGACTGAAAAGATATAATGTAATTGGCGTGCCATTTTCGTACAACGTACAATTTTACGGTACTCCGTCCAGCCGTTTTAGCGTGTATACAAACAGACAAACGAACAAACAGAGACATATTCAAGTGAAATGGTATGATTTCACATCCTGTCAATAACATTTAGAAAAAGTTTCACAATTAAAACTCAATTTAACAATAATTTTTTTTTTGTCTCCATCTCTCTATTTTTTGGACCGACATACACCAAAATGATTAGAGATCTTCCTTGTAACAATATATCTCCTACACAATTTCGGCTTCCTAGGATAGGATGTCTTTTAAATTATCGTGATTACTGTGATTTAACGATTCCTTATTTTGGCTTTTTTTAGGCTTCTGAAAGAGCCTTGTATCCCCAGTTTGTCTGTCTGTGGGACAAGTATCCCACAATGCAACGCACAACAATCGCAACAATCACATCTACAGTACAGCTCAGCAACAATCGTAATAATCGCGACATTTGCGCCTTTGGCATTCGCAGCTTTACATTTGTAATAATAAGGAAATTAAAGGACTAATGCAACATAAATGACTTATCAGAAGCCGTTGCGAAGCACTGTGATTGGTTTACTAATCGCTATCCCTACCTTGTTTTTCTTTTTTATGTTTCTATTTTCTTATCTGTTGTTATTGAATACAAAAAAAGTAGTGATTTTTTTTTTTTTTTTTACTGTGGAAACCTTAATATTTTTCTCCTAGGAATGCTCTGTTTTCTATCCCATATTGGAGTTTGATCTTGTAGGACTGGAGGCACAATTCGCAGACTGGGGGGATGAGAGTTGAAGACCTAGATGAAATCGTACCCATAATTTTGTTGAACCATCAGATTGTAAAGAAATCCATTTTTTTAATTTAACCGTTTATTTATGCGAGAGTTTTCGGTATTGTTGTTAGGGGGTGGAAAATCAAAATAAAGGAGGCGACGTTTAAAGTTGGATCATAAAGAAGCTACGTTTGCCAAATTTGATAGATAACCGTCCAGTTGTTTTCTCGATACAAATAGGCAAACGTGTTCAAATGTAATAGTGAGAATTTTCATGTTCAGTAAAAATTTCAGCTTCCTCGTTTACGTAATTTCTTTAGTAATCTTGATAAAGGACGGACGGACGAATTTACATATTTCGACTTTAAATGTCATTCTGGAACTAATTTAATTTTTTTTTATATATTCTTTCTTTCTTTCTCGAATGCACTGCAAATATTGGACCAATTTACAATATCCATTGGCTTGTATTCTTACCATGTACATCTTTATTGTTTTCAAAAATCTTGTTTAAATTTTACAAGTGTTAAAAAAAAAAGATTAAGGAGTGTTCAAATCCAAATCCATTGTTCTAAATACTTTACTGCAAAGAAATAAGTAAGTAATAAGATACAATGTCCAAGCCGACGCACCTGTTTAAACTAGTTTAAATAGGTGCGTCGGCTTGGACATTATATCTTATCACATATCTTATTCAACATTGTATCTTATTCAACGCACGTTAAAAATTATTATTAAATAAGTAAGTTCGTTTGAATGAATTCAAATCAATTGAATGAATGAAAATCGGCATTTTCTCCTTGATTATTCGACTTTACACAATTTTTCATCTCAGTAAGCTTCTCTTTACTTCCATACTCTCTTTCAAATATTTTTTCTTTTCCTTGTACAGTTATCATTAGACAAAGTAAATTTTGAGTTTTGAATGAAAACATTAAATTTGTATTTTAAAACTTTTAAAGACGATGAATGGAAACAATCGAGCTCCTTATTGTCACATAAATGTATTAATCCGTGGCAACTCATTCTTTCTCTGTATGTGTTATTCCAAACGGTTAATTTTTAATTTGTTTTGCTTTTTTATTCTAGAATTTTCCCTAGAACATCGCCAACAAAACTTAAATTTACAATCAAAAGCAAGCGTTTAAAAGATGCAAATGGGTATTACCAGGGAAAGTTGTCACAGCAACTTACGATTTTATATCACAAAGAAAATGCATTTACATAATAAGTCTGGAACGGCATTACTTCTTCTTGCACTTAAAGAGTTTGACTATAAAAATAAAAACTATATTAAATTTAAAAGAATTCGCCCCGTGTATGACCTTTAAAAAAAACCTTTTTTTTTTTTTTAGAAAATTACGATGAAAAGAATCTAAAGAACGAGCGCGAAAGAAACAGTGAAATGAGACGCTCTTGTTATGGACCGAACGATCGATATTCGACATGAGATGGTCTCGAAATTATGGACTGTCACCGGCCTGTTCTCTCTCTCTCTCTCTTGTCCGGACGAGTCCAAGAATTAATTTGCCTTCGAACGGGGCTACGTCACCGCTGTCCAATAAAAATACCCTCGCCAAATTTCTTCGTTCGGGAACCTGGAGGCATCCGAGCAGAATCAATGACTCTGCACCAGAATTCTATTACTCCTACACACACCAAATTATTACCCTATTCTGCATAGTGGCTCGACACACACATTTCCCCTTCTTCTTTTATATTTTTTTATTGCATTTTCGCGCCATTATCGCAAATCAAAGAATGTGATCCGGATCGCGTGTCCTCACCCTGACTCCCACGACTAGGCTCCCAACGTCACTTGTTATGTTAATGACGGCTGTAAATTTTTAAAATTGTGCTCCGAGTGAGCTATTACACAACGTGCAAAGAATAGAGTGGATGATGATGATGATGATGACGATGGAAAAATAAAACGACTGGAACAACCTGTCAAAGGGGGAAAAAAAAGTTATGAAAATAAATAGAAAAGATCTAGTTACTTTATAGAAAGAAAGAAGAAGAGTGTCCTCTCTTGGTCAAATGGTATTCTCTAAGATAAGATGTAGGATCTAATTTCATAAAAAACACAAAGAATCGGAAGAAAACAACTCGATGGATTCTTGTCAATCGACTGGAAAAAAGGTAACGAACAAAAGAAAAATCCTGTTTTCCGGAAGCTGCCGAATATCAGGCGTAACCTAGCAATACTGTAAATACCGTACGTAATAAATATATATAAATTGACTGTATTTGTTTAATTGTTGCTAAAACTGCTTAAAGCAACACGAAATCATCACAGGTCCCTAGTCTTATAATCTTGTAGAAAGCTTGTCTGTTGGTCGTTACATTTCAACGCTATGATCATGGAACTTCTGCACGTCCTTAGGATAGTTGTCAGTAGGGATAATAATGCTTGTCAGTGCTCCATCCGTTGTTTGGGCCTGATTTACGATACGATATTGAGTTGGAGAAAAAGGGCCTTTTTTTTTCTGTACATCATGTAGTGAACTTCTGAGGTCAGTATCCTGAAAGAAAGAAAAGTGAAATCACGGGATAAAGGAATGAAATTTGAAATTAACGATTTTTTTTTATTATTTTTTTTACTTGTCTTAGTTTTTATTTTAGAACACAACTTGTTTTTCATTACCATTGGTTAAACTGGAATGTCTCCACTTCTAAAATTAAGACTTTTCTCCAGTAACTTCCAAAGATTGTGTGAAATAGCTCTGCAGAGATGATCATCGTTCTTCCTTACAGACTTTGCTTATCTTCGAAAATGTAGTTTCCCGAAAGTTTAATGACGTTTCAATCACAGGTGATATCATTTTCTTCATTCTTTCTATTAAAGAGCCTATATGTGATATGTTTTTAAGTTTTAAGTGTTTAAGTTTTAAGCCATGCAGGTCCTTAGCAATGGGACTAGTCAGGTCGGATGGTCAGCCCGACGCTCTCCCACCTTTTTTAACCTCCGAGTAAGAAATCAGGTAACCATTTGACAGAGGGCTGAGTGAACTCTAGGGTCCGTTTGGAGGAGTAACAAATGTATGTTCGTATTCAAACTTAAGGAAATATAATTCAGCTTATTCTGAGAAAGAAATTTTGTAAGCTTATTTTGCAAACAGAATAGATAGCACTTTATATTGAGAATCTGTTACGTTTACATAATTATCGTTCTTTTTTGTCAGTTACATAAACAAAATCACACTGAAAATCCATTATCGGTTTCCACTGATTAATTTTTCCCTTTGGATTACGGTGAGATAAATTGAATTGAACAATGATTACAAATTTCCTTTTTTTTAACCCATTTTCTGAAAGAATGGAAGACTTGCAATATGCGTTAGTGTGTATCCCCAACTAATAATTTTTGTACCATTGAACGGATCATCTTGAAACTTGACATGGATATTTGTGGATAAGAATCTATAAAATCTTAGCTATCGTAGGTACCGACGCATTCCGAGCTCCATTATCGAAGCTAAATCTGGCTGATGAGTCCTAATAAGGACGAAACAGCTGTCCCAGATTGCTATCGATAATGGCTCAATGCGTTAAAAGCAAACAATTCGAACGAATTTGTGCATTTTATAGATTTTTCTTCCCTTTTCATATTACATTAATGCACGTTAAACCTTTTTTATTATTGAGTTATACTCTTAGAATACGAATATTTTTGAAAAATTCTTTCTTTCGACCATTTTAGCATGGGGCGCCGAGAGAATATCCTAAGGTAGCTTTTAGCGTCTCCCTATGCAAAATGTAAACGGGAGGGGGATCTTTGAAGGTTCTGTTCATCTGTCTATCCGTCCGTCACCAACTGTACAGCCCAAACTACAACTCATACCAACATGATTGATATTTTATTGAAAGCATATGATTTGTAAAGTTGGAAATAAAATACGAGTTCCGGTCTGTGGTCACTTCCTGTCTTACGAAAAGTGGTTGAAAATGAAAAATTTACAGTGTCGCTATGGTACCATCTTCAATATGACAATCTCCTTTGTTTGATTGATAGGAGACACCTTGCCTGCTTTGGCAGTGTGACTTGTTCAATAAAAAAACGAAAAACAACGAGGTTTGGTTTATTGGTTTATTCACTTCCGTCAAAAGCTCTCAGATAGTCCATTTTTTTTATTCTAAGTCTAAAAGATTTTTTCAACTAGTTCTATTAATTTTTTTTTTTTTTTTTTTAGATCTTGAATTTTCCTTGAAGAATACTAATAATAAAAGTAACTAAAGCAAATATTAAATGAAACTAACCTAACTGAAGAATGGGAGTTAGGCTCCCAGTCCTTTCAAGACCTTCTTGATTTTTATTTTTTTCTTCTAATAAATTTCGTATTAGATTAATTCAGTCTGACTTGGAAACACTGAATAAAACTGGAGGAAATTGTTGCTCTGAATCCTCGAGAAATCTCAGATCGGAAGGCAATAATTTCCGAGAAGTGGCTTGGCTAATCCCCGGTTGCCGAAGGAATATTCCAAGTGCGGGATTTGTTGTTCCAGAGAAAGGGAGCGTCTCTCGAAGGCATCTTAATTTTTCATGGTGGAAACAAGTCTTTGCGCAGAGGCCTTTGCAATATACATCATTGTGCCAGATCAAATGGGGAAATTCACCTGCTTGGGAACCTCTTTTGTTATAGTGCTGCTCCCCCATCAAAATCAATGGCTCTTGCAATTGCTATCTTCTGTATTTCGTAGTTTTCTATTTTAATTTTTTTTTAACTTAAAAAAGTTTTTTTATTATTAATTTTTAAACATAATGAATTTAATTGATTTAATAATTTTATCTGCCATTTTTTTCTTTGAAAACTCATTTATTTATAAACTATTTAGAATTTAATGTTATGTAATTTTTAATGTTATTTTTAAAAATTTAAACCATTGTTGACTATTTAAATTACAGTTCTTTATTCTTGTAAATATTATATTATTAATATTAAATTATATCTCAACATGTAATTTTTCATTTCATTTAATTATAAATGTAATGATATTAAAAAAAGTTAATAAGGAATGATTACAGATAACTTCTTTTCTTGATTTCATTTTTTATTCAATCTAAAATCTTTGGCGTTAAAAAGTAAACAAATTGTAAGTTTGTTAGTTAAAAAACAAAACAAACAAAAAAAAAAAAAAACCGGTGGTTAATTGGACCATTCATTAGCAGGATTTTCTTTTCTTTCTTTTTTTTTTTTTAATTTTGTGTATTAAAGTCATTATCGATGTTAACTCTATTAATATTAAATTTGTTTCAACTAATCTGTTCTCTGGGCTAATTAGTAAATTATCGTAATTAGGAACGTTTTAATTATTGTGTAGAAAGTGTAAACTGGTAATTGTTTTAATGAAGGCTGTGTAGAGGATTTTGGATTTAAGAAGAAAAAAATCGTAAATTAAAAAGAAGAAAAAAAAAATACCAATTAAATGAAACTCTAAAATGACATTTAGCTGCAGTTTGTTGAAATTGAATAAAGTAATTATCTAAACAGG
Organism: Thereuonema tuberculata; assembly: GCA_023159025.1. Taxonomy (NCBI): domain Eukaryota; kingdom Metazoa; phylum Arthropoda; class Chilopoda; order Scutigeromorpha; family Scutigeridae; genus Thereuonema; species Thereuonema tuberculata. The sequence continues at coordinate 12,815,155 of JAFIDM010002131.1, forward strand.
GCGGCTGCTGATTGGTTTGTAAGTTAATTGTGTTACTTTGACTAATTGTTTTATTCTCTTAACGATATTATAATAGTTTTATTTTTAAAATCCGAAGAACATTGTCGATCTTTCTAGAAAGAAGATAAGAACTATGTAACAATAGCATATTAATTAAAACAACAGTGGTTTATTGTGTTTTTGCTTATCCTGAAAATTGACATGAAGCTTGTAAAAATAAATCCTGAAATAACGTAAGGCCTATTTTCATTGGAATGTTGCTTTTTTTTTTTTTTTTTATTACCTTTTATAAGTTGTTAAAAAAAGAATTTGTAAAGGATTTGTAATTTTTTTTTTTTACTTATCGAATTTTTATTATATTTTATTTATAAGATTTGTAATCAATATATATGTCTGAAGTGATTCCTCTTTTCTTTGTTTTCACTTAAGACTGTTATAATCTTAAGATTGAAATAAATCTCTTATGTAAAAGAAAAAAAAAAAGAATATTTGAGTAATCCAACTCTGTTGAGAGCCAGGGAGAGGCATTTGGCACTGATTTATCGATCAGGGGCTTTAATGATTTTGGGCGAGAATCTGGAGCATCATTTTGCAACAGGACGCTCGAATGCACTTGCGGATATTAAAAGAGCATTGAAATTGACCCGATGTAAACACCAGCCAATAACTTGTTTACTACAGGAAGGATTCCGGTCTCATTAAGTCTAGGACAATAGTAGCAAAGATCGCTATCGTTAGTATTGTGATTGTAATACAAGAATAAAAGTAGATATGTATATAAAAGGGTAGATGGTAATTAGGATTTAAAAAAAAATTATAAAAAGATAATGAAGACAAGAGCAGTGTTTAGAATTATCGCCATAAGAGATAACCCTGTGGATAATTACAATACCACGTGCTCGCTTTATTTTTCGTTTTTAATGAAATTTCAAAAAAAATGTCATTCAAAAAAATGTACAAATGGTTCGTTTATGTTATTTTTTTTTCTACACTGTAAATCTGTTAATCTCGATGAAACCATCTTATTAAAAAAAAATTAATATAATAGTTGGTGAACTCTCCAAAGGAGTTCGCAAAAACTGTCTAGAAAGTTCACACGTGAATTCGACAATAGATTATTATTTTTTTTTTTTTTTTTTTTTGTTTATGGTTAGATTATGTAAGTAGGTCGTGTTTTTTTTTTATTTGATTGGATGATTGATGTAATCGAACCACTATTTTACAGTCTAGTATTTGTAATACAACAGACAAACACTGTCGAACACACAAATAGGTAAAAAGTATATGTAATTGGATCCAAATAAAAGTAAAGTAAAATTTTATAATGGATCCAGTACTATAAAGTATTTTTAATTAATTTTTACTTCTTATACTTTTTAATATAATTTTTAAACGAATTTGTGTGTTCGACAGTGTTTGTCTATTGTGTTTTATAATTTATAATAAGGCACATGTACAAATTTACATTTAATTTATTTGTCATTTTAGCAATCAAGCAATTCTGATATTTCAAGATAGCATTTCACTTACTTACACGATCAATAAACGTTCATCACATTTTTTGTCCAGAAAGATATTCGTAATCTAGTGATAGACTGTCCTGTTTTGTTGCTAGAAGCCGAGCAAAAGCTTACAGCAGACGAGCAGTATTTGTGTCCTTACCTCCTCAACCTCCGGCTACGGTTTGTTTATTTTTAAATAGTTGTTTTGCTGAAACGAATGGGTAATAGTTGTTACAAACACCAACTGCTCTCTACAGTTGTTGAATATTTATTTATTCTGTGATTCCTAGTGAAGTTAGATAATTTTGACCCATCAAGAAAATAAAAAAAAAATCTTAGCAATTTGACAAATAGAAAAAGTTCTAATGACAATTAGTAAACCCTTGTATACCGTAAAATGATAATTTTTAGACATTTCCTTAATTTTAATCAAATCAAAGCACAAGCGAATCTAATAATAAATCAGAAATGGATTCCGACCTATTATTGTTATACGTCGATGATTTTCATTAGTTGCGTTCAGAAGCATTTCTCATTTCTGTTTTAACGCTTTCTTACGTGAATTTTTAGCGTCTTCACACAGAAAAATCCACACAGGAATCCATACAGAAAAATTCGAAAAAAATAAATAGATAAAAGTAAGATTATTCCTTGTCCTTAATAACATTCCAAATTTCAAGGAGATTCAAAACTCAAAAAGTTATAAGGAGGTGATAAAGGGCACAAATATCGCACACACTAATTGAATGTTAGGAGTCTAATGTTCCTTAAGCAAGTCAGGCTATAAAAAAATTTCCTCAACAAAATTAAGAATTTTTTTTTTCCTTTTTTTACAAACACCGGTAAAAATACTGTTTTATTCCAGCAGTGAATTAACAACTTGCAAGTTTTTCATTCGTAGTCTTATATATATATTTGCGTTAAGAAGAAAGATTTTCTTGAACTTGAATGGGAATGTTAATTTTTGGTGGCTGTGTCTTATATTACCATTGAGGTTTCTTATTAAATTCCTGGCGTAAAAGCGACCTCCCACTTGTCCTTAATCGTCGTTGGGAGATGTTTTTATACTTTTAAAGGCAGGATAAGACGTGAAGTATTTGAAGAGTAATAAAAAAAAAAATGCTCCTCTCATTGAGCGAGGGGTTTTTCAAATGGCCTCCCTCGCCCTGAACCGATGGGTTTTTGCTCATTCGAGTATAATAGAGCGCATTAGATGATTTAGGGGGAAAGCGGCATTTGCATGAGAAAGGAAACTGCAAATTGCCGAGAGAATTTGGCATTCGTCATAAAAAAAAACGAGGCATCATTTTTGTTGTTTCGTCAGCGTCCCGTCAGATGGCGCTCGACAGTTAGAAGATGGGACGGAAGGGATGTAAATTGCGCCCTGCGGAATCGGGAAGATCCTTCTTTTCCGTCATTGCGAGTGCAGTGCCCCGACTAAAGTTTCCGTGGACAACCTTGACGTCTGGAAAGAGTCGATTCGGAGGAATTTTACATTGATAGTTGCTCTGTCAAATGGTGAAAGCAGGAAAGCTGTGATTTAATTTATATTAAAAAAGCAGTGTCAGTATTGATAGATATACATACTTATGGAAATCTCAGGAATGACCATGAAGAAGCTACCTAATAACGAGTCACACAATCTACCCACGGACCTTTAACTGCTAGAATACTTCATCAATTGGAAAATCGACTGCGGAAGAATCGCGTTGTGTCCAGGACTAAAGAATACTTGAAAGCCTGGGTGTTCATCATCTAATCTTAGCCGATATTTGCACAAGTGCGGAAGAATTTGTATTATAATTGGATGCTATTTACGAAGAAATAAATCTCATTTGCCGATATTAATGAATAAATATCTGTTTTTATTTTTTTTAATTCTTTATAATACTTAATTAAACTTTTATAAATTTTATGCGAGCTTTAATCTGACACCTTAATTGTTTATATCACTTTCGCAGGAATTTTGTTTTCTTATTTGACTAATATTATTTTTTTAACGATCGCTTGTGTTTCTATGAATTTATTACTTTTTCCCTCGTGCCCCTTTTTGAATCTTTACTTGCTGGGTATCTCTGGCTGAACAGAGTCTAATAATCTCGAAACAGCTGTCCCAAGGTGTCAGCTTAACTCAACAGGTCCTTTGCTATCCTGAATTGATTCCTTTTCTTAATAGAGCTAATAGAGGTTTTATTATTATTATTATTATTTTCACTTTGTGGTCAAATGCCTTTTACAATGAGCACTTGGCTGTCAGAGGACTTGATTTCCATATTTTGCTATTGTTTCTATTTTCTTAATCTTAATTTTTGAGAGGTTAATGTGTTTCTGTGAATATATTACTTTATCCCTCTTAAGCTTTTGGAGTCCTTGCTTGATAGTTATCCCTTGCTGAACCTAATAAACTCGAAACGGCTGTCCCAGGGTCTCAGCTTGACTCAGAAGATCTGTATGTAAAGATCTTGACTGTAAAGATGGCGTTCGTTGTTTTAATAAAATGGCGGAGAAAAACAAAGTCGATTATTTAGGATTTTTTTTTTGTATGTTGCTTTGCATTAAAGTTGGCAAAAAAAAAGCAGATTAAAATTAACACCTGGATTACTTTTATCACCTCTCCTAAAAAATAGGATGTGTACTTGTCGTCGAAATGATATTGTTTCAACGCGTCTACATATTGGACACATTAAGTTAATTTATCAGTAGCCGCTTCTTCGAGAACAGCCTCCAATGTGTTATACATGTTACATTAACCATTCATCACAGTTTAATTGATTTACATTAACCTCGTCATCAGTGTTTTTAAACATAACATTCTCTTCTCTTTTTCGTTACTTGCAAATAATGAGGATTTTTTTCCTCTCCTTCATCTGTCTTCCATCTTAATCAATTCTGTGGCCTCGCGACCCTTTTATGATTAGTATTTTGTATTTTTCTTTTCTTTTACTTTATTTTTCTTATTTTAATCTTCGTACTTTTTTCTTATTTACTACTTTAAGTTTTATATTTCTAATTTTATCCATTTTCCTCGGATTATTTTATTGTATTGTTTTATATTACCGTCATTTCTATTTACTTTTTATTGCTATTTATACAAAGTAATCAGAAAAGGTGCTTTCTGTGTTTTTTAAGCATAATGTATTTTTTATAATCTTCTTTACATTTTGTATTACCGTTTGTGGTTTTTACCAAGTTCTATTAATATGTATTGGTAGTATGGTAACATTTTATCCTTACCATTATCCTTCTGCCATCTTTTCTCTTTTATTACTGTGTATTTAATATATATACTTACATTTGGAATTCTTATACAGTAAACTCCCGAATATCCTCGGAATTGGGTGACGCGGCAATCGCGGATAATACGAAATAGAACGAAAAAGTATGAAAATCAACATAAAAATGCTTTTAACAAGTTTTATTTACATTAAAATGGCAGTACCTACGGTTACACTACATACATTATAAATTATTATTTTATTTTAAATTATTTATTTATTTTTAAATTTTATTATTATGGGAAGGCTCTTCCGTAATTTATTGTAACCTGCCGGCCTAAGCTTCGCCCACAAGGTCGTTCTTTAAATTGTTTGTCTATAATTGTCTTCACTTACTTTGTTAGCCTCTTTTATTGTTTACCTTATTCGTAGATTTAAAACATTGTTTTTTAATTCCGTAATTTATTGTATAGTAAAAAAAATGGAAACGGGAGAGTCCGCGGATAATCCTTCCGTGGATAATCGGGAGTTTACTTTATTTCTATGTTTACTGTGTTTAAGCTTTGATGGCGCAGCATGGTCATAGCTGCTATTGCCCCATTCAATCAACCAATCACTTGATCCAATGGATCGATGTTGAGAAACGATCTCCACTAGTGGCCTGCTGTTCAGACATCTTGGATCGAATTTTCGCAGAGGGTTTAAATTTTAAGGTTCAAAATTGTTTGCCGCTGAGGGCGAACGGACAAATACCATCTCTTTAAAAGCTTTTCTTTCTTTTTTGTTTCCTTCGTAGATAAGACTAATAAGGAGAGAAACTGAAGAGCCTCGGTTGTAATAGGATGGGAATCCGTCATGGATATTTTTTTTTTATTTCTGAGTTGTAATAATAAATGCAGGCCTGGCTCTCAAAAAAGCCCCCAATATTGATGATTGCATTAGCCGCAGGTGATGAACTTCATTCCGAGTCTCTGTCCTCGTGATTGTACATTGATTTTTGAAATGGAAAACCAGCAGAGCTCCACACATAAATAACTTATATTTTGGATTTCTTTTTCGTGAACATTAAATTTTTTATAACAGAAGGAGATTTGATTATTGGAGAAAGTGAAAAAAAAATATGTGCATTTTTGATGATTTATTCTATGGAGTTAGGCATTTTTTTTTTTCTTTTGTTTTGTCTTTTGCTTAGAAAATTTTTATTCCGCTACCAAAAAGTAGAATTTTTGAAGTATAAAAGAAAGTGAATTATGTTTTCCACGATAAAATTATAAAGCCAGAATATTATAATTGGCGTGCCAAGGTTTTTTTGAACTTGAAGTCGATTTCCATAAAATCCTTTTCTTTTAATTAACCCATTGAAAACAATGCAAAGAAAAAATTTCCTCTTATTTGTAAATTACGTTGTTGTTGAACATAAACAATTATTATTTTCTCCAAATTAATTACAATCACATCCAAGCACGCGCATCCAAAGAGAATTAATAAAAGGATTAATAAGCGTTGTTTGACATTGATAAATATTAAAAAATACCTTGTTTTTTTTTTTTGTTTTTTCTATGAAAATTTTGTCATATTCACGCACAAATTTCTCGACAGGAATCCATACGGAGAAATTTCGCAAATAAAGAAAAAAATAGTCTTGAACGTAAATTTACATACCAAATTACAAGTTGGTCCGTCACTACTTCAAAATATTAGTAGGGGAAAACACAGACAGACATTTTGATGTTATAAGATTTCCGAGGAAAATAGGTTAAATACATAATGGGAGTGGGGGTGGGGGAGAAATTGGAGATATAGACTGTCGGGATGAAAATGGGATTGGCTGGTCATTCCGACGCTCTCCAGTTTAATTTAATCCCGGAAAAGAAGCTCGAGACGCTCTTGATAGAGGGCTGGGTGAAACCCAGGACCCGTCTGTAGGAGAAACAAGTAAGGAAATATCTCCGAATTCCGCCCGCACCCCTGGACTGCGTGGCCCATTAAAATGTTTTTCTAAGTGTCTTATTTCTTTCAGTTAACCCTGTCGTAGTGGAACTCATCAGGAAATGGATGAAAGTGATTAGAATACTTTATTGATAATATCAATGGAACCAAATGGAAACTAACGATTTAAATTAGTGAATTTAAATTTAATGCAAAGATTACTTAACTATTAATCCCATTTAAGTCATAAGTTTTTTTTTTGTTTTGTTTTTTGAAGTCGTGAAAAACGACATAAACGAAAAGATATTTTTAAAATCCAGTTATATGTAATGAAAATAAAAGAGTTTAAAAAGTTTCCATTTTCTCAAAAATAAAATTAATAATAAAAGAAAAAAAGAATTAAGTCTGTATTATTTACTGAAATTACCGAAATCTGGATTAATTTTAATCGGATCAAACCAATGGATTAAGGATCTATTAGTAATTGTTTAAAGCAGGGGGATTTCTGTGGCCGTCTCATGCTAATTACTCGACCCATTTGAAAAAATTTGTAAAACAAACGTTCAATCTTCTCTAGTCCTCCAATAAGCAGACCAAGTTTCAAGAAGATCCTCGAGAGATTCAAAAGTCATTAGGAGACACACACATACTGACTGATTAATTTCTACGAAAAAATTGGCTAATAAACAGGTTTGTTTTAGTCTTAATCAGCCGAAGAAAAGATGACAAAGTTTTTGTCTCGAAGCATTTTTGACGTTTATAGATTTTCTTTTTTTGTGCTTAATCTAAATAATGTAAAATCTGAAATATCCATTTTTTGATTAATGATTCAGAACGCAGATTTACAGCGAACTATGTCAGTAGACAAGATTTTTTTCCCTTCTTTTTTTTTTTGGTGAATCAATATTCCCACTGTGCTTCCTCTCCCTCCTGGACTGTCACCTTTCTCCCCATTCATTTCATCCCATTCATCTCCTCCAAGTTTCACATGCTCTGAGATGTTCTCCGACCCATCCTAAGCATTTATTGTGTGTGTGTGTGTGTGTTTTTTTTTTTTTTTTCCTTTTCCATCACGACATCGAATTTTGTTCTTTCAAATACAGGACAGAATATATCCATAATTTCATTTCAGTTACAGCGAAAAAAAGAAAGAAAAAAAATACAAAGAAGTTCCTGAAATACTTTAACGCCTAAATTCGTTAAAATTGTCGCGGATTTATTTTTTTTTTCTATTTTAAAGGCATAAAAAAAAAAAAAAAATTCAAAGTAAAACGTAGGGTAATACCTGACGAATATAGCAGTAGTATCTGTGAATTTTCCATTTCCTCAAAAATTAATTAAAGCCACATTATATATTTAATAAAATTCCCCTATAAAGACATTAGAAGTCAAATAAGGAATTGCTGTCTAACAATACATATTAATTGTTTAGCAGTCCGTGAGTTGTTTGATATTAAAATTAACTGAATTTAGACAAACCGAGCGCGGATTACTAAACACTTAATATGCATTGTTAGACAGTAATTGATTGTTTGGCTTCTAATGTGTTTTTATGAGAAATTTTTGTCATTTCCCGCGCAAATTTCTCAATAGCAATCATCGAGGAAAAAGATTTCAAATATTAAAAAAAAGAGACTTAGTTGATCTTTACGATATGCGTGGAAATTAAAGAAGATTGATTCACTTGTACAAAAGTTATTATGAAAGAGATATACAAATATACATAAATAAACATATTAATCTTACTAAAGTAAAAAAAAAAAAAAAGCAAAAATTCTGTCTCAGTGAACTTTAGAAAAATAACTGTATAGAGCGACCTGTATGAGGTAGATATCCTTAAAAAATTGGTTGAAAATTTAACTTTAAAATTTTGAGATAATAAAATTTTCCATTTGAAAATAAAGTGAAACTTAATTTTATTTGACTGAGAAAAATCAAAAAGTTCAAACTGAGAAACTGAGCAAATCTCTATTATTAAACAAGGTAGGGAAAGCGATTAGTAAACCAATCACAATGCTTCGCAGTGTCTTCTGATAATTGATATTGCTTTAATTTCCTTGTATTTATTTCCAATAAACGCAACAATTGCGCTTTTTCACAATCTCATTTATAATACAGCTCTACAATAATCACTATAAATGTGATTGTTGCGAAAGCAAAAGGTGCAATTGTTGCTTAATGATAATTTACTGAGATTTTAATGATACTTGCCTATGTGACAGACAAAACGGAAATGTAAGTCTGGCTGATCTTATCAGAAGACTAAAAAACAGGTTGTGTGCGTTCGTCCGCAACCACTGAAGTTCGCTCGCGCACATTGGAGTATTGTTGTATGGTCAACTCCACTGCGCAAATTTCCGACCGTGACAAATGGATTTGAATATTGTATTGCATGTTATCTTAAGAATTTAAACTTTGATTTATTTTTAATTTTAGTTTTTAGTTTACTTGATGGTTTCGAATATGTAAAATGTTGTTTTCCGTTACCTATGCGAGCGAAGCGACGGGTAGCCGTCTAGTATTACATTAATTAATTATCCTAAAACGTTTCCAAAATAAGAATACTTTCATTATTAGAAAGTATCACTTGAGTAAAGAAAAGTACTTTCTGTTAATTACAGAAATTCGCTTTACATGTCCGTGACTTTAAGTTTTGGGATTAAGAAGTAAATATTTGAAAATTTCAAGTGAAATTTATAGTTCTAATTGAGACATATGACAAATTTAATGCTTATATATAAAGTTTTCGTATGAAAATATTGTGTTTTATTTATTTGTCTTTTTTTCTTGTTTTTTTTTTTTTGTTTTTTTTCAAAAGTAATTAATGTAAAATTAATTATTCTTCTGAATTTAAAAATGTCGTTAACTGGCTCAGGAGACGGAGCAGTGAATTATGTTCTCTCCTGATGAAGCCACGTCTCACTGTTGGTGAAAGCTAGGGACTCTTGTTTTTAACTTTTTAACTTTTTAATAATTTTAATGTCTTAATTTTTAATCATTGTGTACGGGATGGACCTTTATCAACGTTATTTTGGAACACGTTAAGAACTTAATAAATTTATTTATTTATTTATTTATTTATTTATAATCGTATGTAAATAAATAAGTTTTACATAACTACTCAAGTTTCGAGTTTATATCTCAATTTATATTGTGAAATCCGGACCGATAGAATTTACTTTTCCCTTTTGCTTACTTATACCATGTTTTAGCCTAGTTTTTGCTTTCATTTATTTAATATATGATATTTTTTGAAATCTTTGTTCTATTGTCAGAACTTCAGTTTCGTTGTCCACGGTATTAGAATGCTCTGCAGTTATGAAACATAGCGTTTTTAAGTTCGATCGGTTCTGAGACGTGGTTTTTTTGCAGAACATAAGTCTTTTTTTTCTGTAGCGCATTTGCTGAACTTGATAATATCCTCTGAATACAATATTCTTTACTTTTCAATAAAAATGATATTAAAGGAAATCAAACTATAGAGACCTTATGAAGCGCTTTTTTGTGTTGTTTTTGCAAAACCGGTTACATTTCCCAACACACAATTACGTCTAACAACATATTTTTTATGCAGAATCATATTTATAGGTGAAAAAACAAGAATATTTAAAATATATGATAGCCGCTTAGCGGTTCATTCGATAACATTAAACGATGATTTCCTTTTCTTTCTCAGCAATTTAAAGACGTTCAATTCAGTCGGCTGACTTTTTCCGAAGATAAAATAAATTATAAGCATATTGAAATCAGCAGTGAGTTAATTAATCGATCTTTTTTATTTTTTCTTATTTTTCTCTGGACTTCTTCTAGGTTTACAAATGGACCTTTCAGTTCTTCTTTGACAGATGGTATCATTACTAAAAGATAAGACTTGTTTAAACATGATAATGATGAACAATTACGTCTGGATTGAACGTCACATTTGGAAAAAAACATATCAATGTTGGAAGTTGTTTTATTAGACAAGGCTTCCGCCGACCCCCCCCCCCCCCCCCAAAAAAAAAAAGTTGAAAACCTACGACATCCGGCGTGTGCAATAATGTAAATATTACGGAAACACTAATTCTGTTCTGAAATCGATTATCTTACCGATTCTTCGTTAGTAGGGCAGAAAGTAGTTTGTTTTTATAAAATTAAATGGGATTGTTCTGTGTGCATTACATCAGTATGTATGCGAATATTTTCCTTGCAATATACGGGAATATTTACATTGTTAGGTTCTGCATATAAGATATTGCATTACTATTTAATATATTATAAACTAAACTACTCAAATAATACAGTAGAATCTCATTATAATGGACTAATAGGGCTAAAGGTTGTCCGTTTTAATGAAAGTCCGGTTATAAACAATAATTATTATAGGGGTGTAATGCAGCAGGGTTTACGTCAATGAAAGTACAATAGTTAGCTATAAAAAGTGTTTATTATATATCAAATAAAAAACAGCCTTCAACTTAGTAGGTTGAATTGAAAAAGATATGTACGTATACACTGCATTAATCTTTAGAACAAGAAGGTCCTGGTTCATGTTGATTGCTTACATTCATTGGTTTGAAAAAATAATTTATTTTCTGCTGGGTTTGTTTGCGGCTTATTTCTTCAGTTAATAACAGATGGAGGTGCCGTAAGTTTTCATAATATGCAAACACATTTTCATTTGCCGATTGTTAACATACTGAATAAATAAAATTTAAATGGTCTTTCACTTCGCTCACCTTAATTGTAGGCTGCCAATTTTTTTTAAAACTATCCGTTATAAGCGACGTCCGTTTTAATAGGGTCCGTTATAATGAGGTTCTACTATACATATAAAATATTCTCGTTTAAATGTATATTGTACATAATCTTCGTAATAATTCTGCGATGCATTTTGGGGGTTAACGTGAGGAAGTATTTTAAGAGAGCGTTTGTCAGAGTGTTTCAGTTAAAACGACTACCATTTATTTCTGTGCAAATGAGAAGAGAGAGATGACTGCGGATTGAGTTACAACTGTGAGTGTCTAATAAGGTTGCCGTTGGCTCATCCATCCTTAGATTAAGACTTCATAACGACGCCAAACGGCCACTCCATTCGTCTGAGTTCTTTAGGGATTTTTTTTTTTAACTACTTTTGACATAATTGAAAACTGCTTCGACGTAGAGAGGAGACATTTGGCAATTCGATCCAATCAGGGACATTGCTGGTGAGAAGAGTTTTAAAATATTACATTCGCCTCTCAAGTGTTAGCCTTAAAGAAGTGTTATTTTTCTCTCTAGTATTTTAATGTTTTTGAGGTTGTGAAGGAGAGAAAAATTGTAAAGCGCATTTACTGTGGAAAGCGAACCTCATAACTTCATTATACTCCCTAATGATTTTTGAACCCGCGAGTGGATCTTCTTGTAACGTTGTTTGCATATTTAAGGACGAGAGACGATCTAACATTGTATTTGAAATTTTTTCCCCGTACGGGTTCCTTGTGGAAAACTTTGCTCTTGAAGATGATAAAAAAAGAACAAGTTCCTTAGAAAATCAATTGAACAATGAATTTCGTTGGACATCCAACAACGCCTCCTCATCCACTGCCCTTGATTAAAATGAATTAGATTTATTTAAGTTGGATAATTGATGATTTAACAGATTTACTCTTTAGTCCAAAAAAAAAGCACTGTTTGTGTTCTTGTATTTACAAACGCATCCGGAAACTAATGTTTTAATACTTCACAGAAACAAATAAAAACAAAAATATTTCTTCAATATTTTAAGGAAAGTAGACTTTAAATTCTTTCATGGTTATTATAAATCAAAGAAAAAGTACAACCTAAGGAAGAAACAACAACATCTTTATATAATTACACTCCAACTTGATAAGCTTAAACTTTATATAACTTACAATATCTTCGTAAAAACCATGTTTTCCATATTTAAGGCGCATTTTCTTTTTCCTAAATATTTGTCTAAAAAAAAATGGATGAGTGTTAAACCCGGGTGATTAAACTTAATACTTAAGTATTTATTTTCTTTTATTGCTTTACAACCATCTGTGGTTTTGTTGAAAACAACGGAATCTATTATTGTAAAGCCATTCGTAATAGCAATTGCATACTGAAGAAATGTAGTAGCTCCAAACCATGTCTATAGACACAAAATCCTGAGCAACAACAATATATACTAACGATACCTTATAATGTTATTTTCGTTAAAGGTTTGAATACAAAAGATAAACCGTTTGATAGACCATTTGGTCTTTAATGCTAGCTTACCAGATTTCAAGAAAATTCATTTAAAAAGTTATTTAAGTACAGAGCCTTATCTATCGTGCACGACGAATAGATACTATGTAATTAGTATATTTTTTGCCACATAGTGAAAAATAGACTATTATTAAACAAAACAAAAAAAAATGCTTTTGGACACAGTTTTCGTTTTTAATGTTTTTGTTGAATTCCTCATGTGGTGATACGACGTAAAACTCAGTTCATCGGAAGAAACCTCTAAAAACACTTAATTATTTATTTAAGTTTGTATTTTTCTTCTCTGTTATTTTGAATTCAAACAATCATAGACTAGTAGATGGCGATTTATGAATGCTGTATTACTACTGAAACGTAGCTGAGTATTGCCGGTACAAAGCACAGCGTAGTTTGTTAAATATTTCTTTAATTTTTTTAAGGGATTAAGTCCTTTCGCCATTGTTAATTTTAATGCTTTTCCTATCAACCTTTAAGCAAGCATTTTTTGTTTTCTTAAAACTCTATCTAAAAAGTCAAAGGAGAAAGAGATTTTTCATATCACTTTTAGATTGATACAATGAACAAAATGTTCGCTAAATCTTAAAATCAGAGAACCCTTGAAAATGTATTTTTTTTTTGTTAATCAGTAAATTATTCCTGTAGTGATTGTGCAAGTTTCCAATTGAGTTCACTTCCAATGTGGACTTAGGGATCATCTAGCCCTCTATCAAAGAGGGGCAGGAAGCCTTTTTTCCTTCGATTGAAAACGATCGATGACATCTGCTGACCACGTGGTCTCTTCCCATTGGATTTGTGCTCGTTGGTCTTCAACTGGCAGATTAAAAAATATGTCGTAAAGTGGAACTCTTAACGTAGTTTAAATTCTCAATTGGGATAAAGTAATCATTTTAAAAAATAATAAGTTTCTGATTCTAAGTTTTCTTCTCAAAAATTAATAAACAGATTGAAAAAAAAATGATTGTAGACTAATTTGCCGATTATTATGTTAGCTTTCATCACTGTAAGAGAGAGAGTCATCCTAGAGCTTTCATCCTAGAGAGAGAGTCATGCGCAGCAGAAAGAGAGTGAGACACTCAAGCCAGCTCCGGAATCGAACCATTTTCACGCAAAACAGTTGAGGTGCCTGACTCGAAGTCGAGATCGCTCGATCATGTCTAGACTGTAGTTTCGCTTCGATAAAACTGGTCGAAAACATTAAATATAAATAACAGGTATTGAAATACTTAATTTTACATTATGTATAGTTATGACGTTAATGTGTGTCCGGTAGTCCACACATTGGTTTAGGGTGTGATATGCGGGCTGGGGGGAAGCTGGTTCAACTTCCGGCGGAGGTCGAGAATTTTCACTATAACACTTCTTCTTCAGATTGGTCTTGGGGTTCACTTGATCCTCTAATAGGGATCAAGTTAAAGACGGGAGGACGTCGAACTGACGCCTTAACTAATCCTGACGAGCGAGAATCGTTGGAAATGTACAGGTGAGGTGCCCATTGGAGCCTGCATAGCCTGTGTATGAGTGATTATTTTTATTTTTATAATGTTAATATAGTTTATATTATTCTTACAATTAAGTAATTAAAAAAAAAAAGCACTATTAAGTAAAAAAAAAAAAGATATTGATGAATAAAAGAATTGATAAAGCAAAAGAAGACAAAAAACAAGGAACATTCCAGTTTCGAAATATTTCCTACACGCCCGTGAGTTGTTGTTCACTCAGACAGAAGATACGTTGTCAGTAGATTGACAAGGCTTAGGTTGTGTGAGTTGTAGCTGTATTCTGACCAGTCGTATTCATTCCAAATGCATTGAATATCTTCACGTCTCGTTTTATGCTGAAACCTTGTTTATGCCAGAACGGTGGAATTGGATTCATTTCATTAACGTAATTTATTCATAACGCTTTAGCAAAACGCTGGATCGCTCTCTCTCTCTGATAAAGCCAGCAAATGACGTCTATTAGATTTTCATTAATTCCAGGAAGGGACAGCACCTGCCAAATTAATAACCCGAGCGAGCAACGATCGTGTTAAGAGCGAACTCTAATGTATTCAAGTGAATCAGATCCAATTTGCGTCCTTTTTTTTGGTTTGTAATCGATTCATTGCTTCCGAAATAAAAGAGATAACCATATTTTCCCAATTTCTGTCATTCCATTTGGGAGCCACGCTTTTGTGTCTTTCGAAGTCGGAGATCATTAGGAGTCGATTAGTTGTACAAAAGACGAGCGAACCAAATGCAATTAAAACCAGTGTTATTAATAAATACAATTTCCGCAATTAATTAATGAAGTTTGCAAAAGAGCGCTGCTCATCTACTGGAAAGTTCTGGAATCCGCGCAGCCGACTGTCGGAATTTGACGCGCCGAATCATTCTTCCAACGTCACTTCCGGTCGGTCATTTTCCCCTTGTTCTGGCCATTTCATTTTCTTGGCATATGGAGCCATCTCAAGTGCTCTTTAATACCACAAATGTGGTATTATTTAAATGTGGTTTCTTTGATTTATCGTTACAATGAAGCGATTTTTCCTATCATCACCGTTCCTTTTCTAGCCCTGAGTATTTTTTTTTATATTCAGTAAATAAGTCCGTCGATTTTCAAATAACGAGGACGACGACAGAGATACTAAAAACTCTAAAATAATGGTATTTGTTTTTCTGTAATTCCTCGCGTCGCTACGGCGATTTGAAAACCCTATAGAATGTTTCCAACAAGATATTCTTGTGAGAGGTCTTCCGGTTTATGCGTAGAGTTCAACAAACGAAATCCTATAAAAATTAACAGAACTTTTCCCCATTTCAGTTATTTATTTCGACCAATTCATTTAACTGAATGACGACTAAAGAGTTAAGTACTCCTACATTTCTTCAGCATCTGTAAAACTTGTTTTGCTTTTTCAAAATTTTAATTAGCGGTGAATTGGAAATTTTTGATAGCCATCTTTGTTTCGAAATTAAGACAACTAAGTTAGGTTAGGATGTACAAATTAAAAAAAATAAACTCAAGTGCTGTACTTAAAAAAAAAAAAAGTTAAAATGCGTTGTGTGGACATCTTTCACGAAATTTTAATAAAATTTACGGAAAAAAAAATTAAAAAAAAAAAGGGGGATATTTTGTAAATATAAGAGCCATGTAAAAGTTTAGATAGTAGTTCTTCAGTTCTAGAAGTGTATGATGATATCACAGTGAACTGTCAGGCTTCCAAGGAAGATGGTTCAGGAAATCAGTCGAGATGATCTATTCCTTCTTCTGTTTTCAGCTCGAAAACTCTAGTGAGAGGAGGTGGATTCCTTGAAACTTGCTACCGATATAGGGTTCAGGTCTGGTGATCTCGGTGACCAATCCACTGAATTGAACAGTGCTACTTTTTTCATGTTTAAGCTTCACTGTTAAGGTCCATGAAAACAAATTCTGGAATTAGAAAAAGCAGTACATACTTTTTTTTTCCTTTTAACAATAATATGCAAAATTTGCTTGTGGAAACTATATAGGAAATTGCCAAATTTAAAATGTACATATTAAAATTTGTTTCCAAAAAAACCCAAAATGTCGTATATTTAAGATTTGCCCTCTATTATTTTTTTTTCTTGTCTTACTCTTGGCAAAGCTTTGAAAATTAAATTCTATTTAATTAATCATTGAAAAATTCATTTCTGCCTTTCGATTTCAGATGAATGAAACAAATTTTCCTCGTGCAAGTAAATGAAACTAACAATTGATTCGGTTGATAAGAACAGAATGGGGGACGTCATCTGTTATTTGCTTCAATGATAATTGAATGACAATTAGTAGAGTCCGTGCAATAGGGTTTAACGAATTGAAAATTAATAATGAACTAAACATTGGATTGTTGAAAGTTAATTAGTCAACAGTTAATTTACTAAAGAAAAAAAAAGTAATGATTGAAAGAACAGCGAAATCCATAATTAACTTTATAAAAAAAATTCTTGAAAAAACCTGTTATTAAGATTAATATACCCATTTTATTCTATTTATTTTGTTAAATTAGCTGTAATTCTTCAATTTGGTTCCGCCTCCATGTGTTTAATTATTAAGCTTAAAATCCTTTTGCTGTAATTGGTGGGCGGCAAATTGAAAACTTATTTTCGAATTAAAACTGAAAGAAAATTGGTCGCCAATTAGCTTGTTGATAAAATTGTAAACGAAACATTTATTTAGAAAATCGACGTATCACGGTCTGGTATGAGCTTCAGTTTGGGATTTTTTTCCCTTGTAAATTCATATATTAAAATTAACCAACAATAGTTCATCACAATGTAGCTTACATACCTTTTTTTCTTCCCCTCTTCTTAATTGAAAAGTACAAAGAAAAAAACCATTGAACAACATCACTATTGGAGATATATACTTTTTGTCTTCAAACGATCATCATGTCATAACTAAGAAACTGAATTTCTACTGATTTGATGTAAGTTACTGAATAGGTTTTCGTTTCACATTGAAAGCAATCATGAGCCATCTGCTGGACAATATTAGAACCATTCTATTAGCTTATCAATTGAATATTGTTAAATAGCGCAGTCGTATATGTTACATACATAGATTGATAGATATAAAAAACTTTACTTTAGACCTCCAAAGATGAGATAGTGCCATTACGATAGGAAAGTTAAATGAAGTTAAATAAAAAAAAAAGTATTTGCTTATTTAAATTAAAGAACTCGATATAATACAATCATAAGTAAGTAATCAGTTTTCAACTCGTGTTTAAGGAGATCTTGCAGTAAAATACTTGATAAATTTTTGCTGTAATCTGTAGTTTGTTTATACTTTGGTTTGTTTGTTTATTTTTATTTTCCCATCAATTTTAAGTTGTCTGAGTCGTCCATGAAACGACAGAACAGAAACAAGAATAAGCAATTCGGGTGTAAAATATGGAAAACTGAGTAAAATTTAAAATACAGTATTTATTAAAATATGAAATCTGCTATTTCTGTATCTTATAAATTGAGTTCGTGACAATTCTAATATATTCTTCACTGCTTTGGGTGAATAGTCTGACCACTGACTATGAAAATTAAAAAAAAATTATTTCAATTTCAAGAAAACAACTCAATAAAAACATGTTTCAACTACCGCGATTTTGTGAATTCTGTATTACCGTTTTTCACCTCGAATTTCAGCGTTTGTAAGAAGACCTGTTTGATTTTTTTTTTTTTTCAGTGAATTTCCGTTCGTGGCGTGTGTTTGCCTGTCCTGCTCGTGTGCAACCAGAAGCGATTATAATTTATAATTGGTTTGCTGTTCAAACTAACGGGATACCTCGCGGGCGGTTAACGAATCAGAAGCTGCGGAGGCATCGGACAAATCTGTATTGCAAATTACCAATTGGGCGGATTATGGCAGAGAGGCAGCTCTGTTATCAAAACAAAATGTAATTAGCATGGAAATGAAATGAGATTACAGGCACTCTTTAACTGGGCGGCGGCTTTTACTTATAGAATGAAAATCGATTGCGATTTGAAACCCTTAACCACCTAAGGCGGTCGTGTTTGCTGTTCCCTCAAATTTGGATCAAATTTAAAAAAAAAAAAAAAAAATTAAAGCAAATTGGAACATCATTGTCTGGAGAAAGTATGGGAAGTGACAAACGCGTTTCAGATAATCTTTGAGCTTAAGGTGTCATTATATTGATCTTAATTACTAAATGTCCACTTTTATATTATTATTATTATTATTATTATTTTAGCTTGTTTCCAAGGAAAAGGTTGGCTTGTAAGATCATCATATCATTGTATGTATTCTTCCTCTCCCAAAGTGATTTTTAAATTTCGTCTTTAAAATTGGCATGCATGTTTATGTAAAAGAAAACAGTCATTTGTTCAAACTGTTCCCGGCTTACGTAATTAATACGTTCCACAACACTTTACCGAAGTCAGTTTTTACGTACTTCGAATTTCATACAATGCTCTACTAAAGAACAGACCTATTAGATATAGATTGTAGCTCTATTATAAATTTACTTATTTCAAAATATTGTACAGTACACTACAACATGTACATGTACAGTACCTTTAAAATCTAATAGTAACATTCTGACAATTGGGTTTTTTTTTGCTCCAGTAGGTGCTGCTGTATCAATTACCGTACTTTCTCTCGTATTTCGAATGTTTTGAGAAAACGCTTGACGGAAATTTCTGACTTAAGTATCTTATAGATTTCCGTCTGTCGCTTTTACTCTTTCGAAACATTACGAAACAAGTAGAATCCGTAGAAATTTTAGGGTTGGAAATACAGTTCTCCTTATCAAAATTAAGTGACAATTCAGATTTAAGTGAAAATTAAGGTACGATGCGAACTTCAATATAAACGGATTCCACCACTTTCTGTTTGTAGGAGGACTCAATAACAGGAGGCGTCAATTTTTTACGAAATTTTTAATTAAAACAAAAATAACACCTCATGCAAGCCTCCATATCAGGACCTTTAATTTGATACCAAATTTACCACATTTGTATCTCACATGATTCTAGAGAAACAGATGTTACAGAATCTTCTTTTTATACAGGGTGATTCACGAAGATATGGAGAAACTTCGGGAGCTCATTCTACATGTAAAAGTAAAGAAACAAAGTTATATAAACATAGGTCCGGAAATGCTTCGGTATCGAGTTATGGCTAGCGAAAGATTTCGCCCTTAATTTAGTACCCTAGGTGAAATGAAGACTTGCTGGAAGTCTGGGAAGGTAAATTAAGGGGGGAAATCAGTGGTTTCAGATGGTGGTTGACCTGAATAATCGAATGAAACATGTCGCAGAACTGTATCTCCCTTTGTTTATAAGCGTATCCCACGTGGAACCTACAAAAGAAGGATCGAGAAACAACGTTTTTCCGTTTGACGTACAATAACGTTGGGAAATTAGGTTAGACACATAAAAGCTTACAACAAAATTTGTAGAATATTTAATTCTGAAGAAAACGGTGCAAATACAATATACAGAAAGTGAATAGATGGTCGATTAAATGAACGTTTCGTCAGAACAAAACAACACATTACATTTGGCTGACAATAACTTTGTTAATTTCCCAATAAACAGAGTAAATGTTTATTAGGCCTAAAACTTTACATTTTACAATTATAATTTTAAAATTAAAAATGAACAATCGGAAAGTACAAAAATTATTTCATGGAAATACTGCATGACAGAATGTAATTTTATTGAACACCACAGAATAATGTTGTGCGAGAAATTGTTATTACTTAAGTTAGCAACACAATAACAGCTGTTCAACAATAATGTGAATTGCATTGTATGATTTATTACGGGCAAACTTTGTTTCTTTACTTTTACATGTAGAATGAGCTCCCAAAGGTTCTGCATATCTTCGTGAATCACCCTGTATATGTGTATAGTTACTTATTAAAAAAAAAAAAAAAAAAAGCTCTTTAAAAAACGCTATTTTGGTGCTGATTAAAAGCTTAGTGCGGCTTACATATACATTATTTTAACTTATTATTTCTTTCTCTCTTTTTTACATTCTTCAATTTTCAGCAAATGGTAAAAATGAAGATACGCTGTTTGTATGACAGGTGTGCGATGGATTGTCTCATTCACAAATAAGGAAACTCTTCAACTTTGTATTTTCTTCGTTACTTTTCAAACAGAAAGATTTAAGACAACCAAAAAAAAAAAAGTTTTGTTTTTTTTTGTTTTTTTTTTTTAAGAAAGTAAAAAGTTTAAGTTTATTCAGGAACTTCTTGTTTGTGAAATTAAATTCATCAGAAGCGATTGTTTTCGATTTGCAAAATTATAAGCACTTCTTTGGAAAAGCATTTGAAATTTCAATACTTCTTGGCTTAGGTCATCAGTAGTCGGAGCCTTGACTCGTTCCCCCTTAGACGTTCGAAATCAAGGAGAGGTGGAGGCGGGGGTGGAATGGCTGGAAGGAATCCTGCCTCAGAAGACAAATCTCATTCCATTTTCCTTGATGCTTTCAAAGCCTGCTCAAGTTATCAGTTATTGATCGTTTGGCTCTTTCAGTCCAGAGTGGAATGAATTACCATATTCAGAATCCGTTGAAATGTCAAACAAGCGTCCGTCCAGTCCAATCCCCCGGTCATTTTTCCCCCTTTCCCCCTTCGAAATGAGTCATTCGTTTTTAAGTACTGATTTAAAAAAAAAAAAAAAATGAAAAAAGAGATCTACATTGGGGATCTTTTTCCCATATTCTGCTGCTCTCCAAATTCAGCTCGGACTCTGAAGTCCATAAATCAATTGCAGCAGTAATGAGCTCATTGTATGTCGATACATTGGAAGATAAATTTGATATTTTTTTTTTTTTTACTTTCTTATAATGATTGTATTGTGACCATATGTTTCACTCTTTTATCTCAATACGTAACCTCCCAAGTGATCTATTAATCATTCTTAGCAGAATTTAAGTCGATCCCGTATTTTTAGAATTGAAATTCAGACAATTTACTTTAAATGTGAACTGAAATGAAAATTTCGCTTCATTGATTCCGAAAGGTAGAAGGATAATATTTTAAAATTGTTGATTTAAGAAAAATAATAACTATTTATTACATTATTAATATCTTTTTATTTCCGTTAAGGTAAATGAAATTTCTAAGGACTTAGGTACGTTAATAGATAGTATTTTTCTATCTGTAAAGTTCAAATAAATAATAAAAAAAAAATACTGTTAGAATAAAATTGGAATTGGAAAAAGAAAAGAAAAAAAAGAAAATTAAATTAATAGAAATATAACAAAAAAAATTGAAAAAGTAATTTTTGAAATTGGTTAAATAAATGGTTTACTTATTTGACAGATATGAATTGCTTTTTACAATGTATAAATTTTTAAATCATTATGAACATTACAAATATTTTTGCTTAATTTTCAAATTCTAAACTTAGGTTTTTAAGTGTTTCTTTTATTTTTAAATAATTTCGAATTTCAAATTTTAGAATAATCCTACATTAATATTATTAGTAGAAGTTGAATGTAATTAATAATAATTACTATAACAATTATTATTAATTACATTCTAGTTATACAAAAAACTTAAAATGACAACTTAATTATAGAACTTCAAATGGGAAGCTTCAAATTAAAGCATTTGCTCCGTTGGATCTTTATAGTTTCAAATCTTAATTAGTAAAATAATACAAATATAAAAGTCAATATTAAGTATATGTATTTTATATGTGTTCTCACTTAAAACAGTGAATATAGATAACGCTTCAGATGGAGAATCAGAGTAATTTCTCGGATAAAAATTTTGAAATCTTTAATGACGAATTGGAGGAAGAGTATATTGTTAAAAGCCGACGATGCACAGGTGGGCATTTGTCCTAACAGTTGTATATGTGTAATATATGTGTAAAGATACACAAATAATTTACATATAACAATCTCTCCTGTTTAGTTGAAGTCAAATAGGATTAAGATATCTAAATATATGTTTATATTTGTTTTAAAAACTAAAAGTACATAATTGGTTAATTAATAAATTTAATCTCGGAATATGTTCTTATAAATTATACTTTAACTTTTTTCTTTTTTTATATAACAAAGCTTGTAAATTAAAAAACGTAAATTTTGCATTTTTTTATTTTTTTTATTTATGATTGCTGGAACTTTTGTATCGTGCACAAAAACGTTCTTTTCTTGAAAAAGAAACAAAATAATCTTGATTATTTTCAAGAAGTAGAGTTTTTTTTTTTTTTCCTATTAAAAAATGACTCAAAATACCGCTTTAATTGTTGCGCGTGAGATTGCTGTTAAAAATTATTATTCAATTGACCTACAAAAATTCTGGGTTTTGCTGGTATCGTTTTCAGGTAGATTTAATTTAGTTTTTTTTTCTAAATGCTGTAATTCCTCTGTTTTCTCTAGTGATGTAGAAGAACAGCTCTTTTATCATTCTCAAACACACAGAGCACCTAGCGTTGTTTGTTTTACAGTGACCCTCTTCAATGATTGCACTTGATTTCTCAGGGGAGTCTGCGCGTGATTAATGGCGCTTCCCCTTCAACTTCTACTTTGTCACTTCACGTTTTTCTTTCATTCGTTTTTTTTTATCGAATTTTAGCCTCGTGTTTTTTAGTTGACAGCTTCTTCTTTTTTTCCGGGTCTGCATAAATTTGGTTAATTTTGTAATTATTAAAATTTTAAATTTGGTTCTTCTACTATCTTTCAACACTGATAATGATAGTAAGAAAATTGCATGCTTGTAATTTTTGAAATTCTTTTATATCTGTTATTATGATTGGCAATAAAAATCCTTTAATTTATCAAATAAATTTTTTTTTTTTAACTTTGAAGTTACATTAAGAGGTTTATTAAATCTTGTTTTTTTCTTTATTCTTAAAAGTTTGAAAAATAAACACTGCAGCTAAACACTTTTCATAGTTTCATGAGAACCCTCTTTACTTTTCAAATTTACAAATCGCCAATAAAGTAATAAATTAGAGAGAAAGATTGCATCAGTTTGGCTTTTTTTGTTAAATTATCGAAATATTGAAAATCCGAAAATTCGTCTTTAAGGATTTAGATTGTCATGACTGCTTTGAAATCCAGAAATCGAGATAGAATCACCTAAATAACTAAACTATCAGTTTGCTAAACTATTTCTACTCTTTATAAATTAAAGTTTATTAAATTAGTTTTGCTAATATACGGAACACGGGACAGAATGTGTTGGAAGTGTCCGTCTATGCAATTTTTTTTTCCTCATTCTATATGGTCCCCCTTTTTTTTTTTTTTTTTTTAAAGTTTTCAGATGTCTTAAGTCATTCCGTGCAAGTAATAATTACAACTAGAAACATTTGCAAAGTCCATGGATTTATCGTTTCAAAGAGAGGAATTTATGTTGCCAAATAAAAAAAAGCAACACACTTGTATCCTCAAATAAGGGCTCGCATTTCTGTAGTTAAACGGACGTAGAGTAAGTCACAAGGCCAGTCCGACGCTAGCTAGCCTCAGGAAAAAATGTCAGTATATTCGGTTGGTAGATTTACGTCGGTACATTTGTCTTTCATGCAAATGAAGCCTCAATCTGACTTGTACGCATGAGGATGAATGATGTTTGGCTGGATGCATTCTAGGATCCATCTGAAGAACAAATAATTAGGGAAAATAAAATGCCCAACTCCCACCAGCGGAGATCAAATCCTATTGGTAATAAATCTAAGATTTCTGTAGGTGGGCATGAAACAGGCATTTTGATCCCAATTTTACTACCAGTGTCTACCACAAATCACCTTCACAATTATCGATATTTGTGAAGGCGTCCATCGATCCCACGGACCCAACTAAGACGATTAGAACATCATCATTCATCATTAAGAAGAGAATGACATAAGACCACCTTCCATCTTAACGAACCCAGATCGATAAGTTGTATCAACACTTTATCGCAAGCAGTCACAGCACGTTTATCTGAAGTGACCTCAATAAATCATGCCGCTGCATTGGTGAGAAAGGGTTTCAGAAACCTAAAGAAGAATAAAAAAAAAATATATAAGAAGTTTTCGAAAGAGATTAATGATTTCTGCTTTTACAATACAATAATAAACATGCCCATCAAACTATTGGTTTCCAGAATAGGTTATTGTAACGATTAACTCCGCTTGGACAAAAACATCCCAATCTCAATTCATTGTAAGGATGTCGCTACGTTGGATTCGCTTTTGAAACACGCATTCATTTCTGTTCAACACTCAGCTGAAAATAGGAACTCATGTAGTGATGAAAATCATCAGAGGCCATTGGACTGTTGCAATTTACCTTTGGAAATTATCCACAGTTGATACATTACGAGGAATGCGATCAGGAGTTTGGCAACGCTGCAATAAAAATGAAAGAGTAAAACTTATTATTTCTACGACTCTAAATAATCTTAACAAATGAGAGACGAGAACTTTCATCAATTGCTTTCCGAGTCTTTCAAATGTCGATTAGCATTTTATATCCGTTACTTGTTTGTTGAAAAATTTGAGTCTCTATTTAAAAAGGGGCTTCATACATTAATCATTTGTCTTATATAATAAAATTAGATTTTTTTTCTGTAAACCAAAGAAGTTTAACGTGCCGGAATAATTCAAATTTAGGTATCAATCCACGGCACAAGGCTGACAACTCAAGGTGCGAATCCTAACTTTAGCCTTGTGCCCTGGATTGATACCTAATATTGCTATAAACCTTTCACCACTCTGACTCGACAAATGATGTGTCGTCTGGAATTGCAACATCTTAAAATATTATCTTCCTGCTCTCGGTGTAGACCTATTCTACAAAAGTAGTTTACTTTTTTGCTGTAATTGCTGCATTGTTATGTGCACATGCTGCCGAACAAAATCTATAATAATGCTTCCGGTACATAATATATTTGCCAGAACTAAATTTTTCCGTTATTGGAAAGAGCGAAATCAAATTTCGCTTTTCATTTCACAATGTAATTACAATAGACATCATTATCAAGTATCGTGGTATGTATTATCATGTAGGCATTGCCAGGTATTGTTCCAAGCAAAGTGGTCTCTTTCTCGCAGTGCTATATCTTCAGAAAACTTTATGTAAGATTGCTGACAATTTAGTTGACAGTAATACAACTGTTTGTACTCACAGTTCCAGTCCCTCGTTTTAGATCTTTTAATGCTTTTGAACTAATATTCTTTTCTTTGGTTCAAATCTGTTCAAACAACTGCCCACCTTGGACGGTGTTAGGTGTCTGATATAATGTCTTGAGGTGTCAGCATTCCCTTCACGGACTAGGGCTTCTTTATACATAAGGGAGCAATAAAACCTGTCTCATACACAAATCCAACGCACTTCTCAGGGCGGTGAGATCTCATGGACAAGGTGTTAATCTACGCTGTTGGTCTCATTGAAGACCGCCATCCATCACACATGTGACATTGCTGTAAAACAAATGTTGACGGAGAAATTACATTCCGAATTGATCCGTTCTATTTTTATGTACAGTCAATTCTCGTTAGTTGCGGGGGAGGGGGGGTTACGTTCCTTGACAACGCCCGGTAACGGAAACCCTGTTACTGAAGTATTGGTCCATTGAGGAAAATGGGATTGGGTTCCCGCGGACCCTCATCACTGCAGATTTTTGCTACCCGGTACTAAAACGATTCCAAAACGAAGTAAGTGAAGCACGTACGAATCTTATACATTAAGCTCATCACAATGCGTTTGTGCTTAGAAGCGCTTGGTAAAACGCATTAACACTGAACTTCTCTGTCATTAAAATTTAGTACATTAATCATAGAACAACATTAAACACTGAGAGCACGTAGAATATTATCAGAACGAGATGGAGACTTGTTAACACAAGAGAAAACGACCGTAGCTTCCCTTGGTAGAGCTCGTGTCGACGCTGAGCGATAGATTTCTCGTAACTTTTTCGCGACTTTCCACAGCGCCAAAGAGCTCGAAAAGACCGTGTATGGGGTGAAATGGGTGACACTTTTACAGATAAACGGATCCCGGGGGATCGGATAGCGAGGATTCGATCTTTTTAGACTACTGTGTTTTTATTTTACATTTCTTAACGGCTCGAGACATTCGGCCAAGGATAAAGAAAATTTGAAATTTTTTTAAAATACCACACCACAATAAACCAATTAAATATGCGTTGAATTTGCATAGACTGCTCTCAGTAATGCTCTAACGTGGCGTTAAGAAGGCTTCGTCTGTGAAGAGAATAGCGCCATTGTTCGTCCGAATCCTTTTCAAAGGCGAATGCGCATTTCACATCATCATCATCTCCAATCAACGTCAACATCTCCGGTCAACGTGTCCAGTCAAGCATCTCAACCCGATCGATTGGGACGTTTTATTCCTTCACTTTTTTCAAAATAAATTCAGATGGAAAAATACAGTAGTTAAATATTAAAAACTTATTTCTATCTTTGAATACTATACTTAACAAGAAGTTTTTAAAAGAAATTAAGTCGTGAAAACAAAGCAAACGAAAAGTGCATTTATTTTTAAATTATAATATCTGCTGAGCGTAAATAGTACAACTTTTCTGATAATGCGATATACTAAACGAAGTATGAGATTAAAATATAAAATCTCCGAAACTGTTGGCGCTCATTTTCTATTCATAAAACAGGTCTTATTTGTAAAATTATAATAAAAGAAATATATGGAAGTCAGCTCTCTTATAACGATGTACATTTTCCAATATTACAATTCCTCCTGCGGAAATTCTCTCTTAACTTTGTAATCTCTCTCTCTCTATTCATTGAACAAAGAAACGAACAATTTTTCAATCCGATCTTGGTCTATTTTTAAGGTCGTGTTACGATTCAAAACTTAGAAATAGTTAATTTTGTTCAAGTTTTACCACGAATATTCTCTGAAAAGTAGAAAAAAAATTACCTTTATTATTATTTATAATTTTATTTTGTACCTTTACGTAATTCCGTGATATTTAATTCTATTCGCTCAGCAACATTTGCGAAGGAAAAAAAAAAAAAAAAAACAATTCTCGTTAATCAACCACCCTAATATGGAAAAAAATGAAAAAAAAAATCTTTAGTAATGGTGATATTCCATCATGGCACGAAGTAGCCATCAGAATCGATCTTTGTCAATTTCGTTGTGGCCGTAATTCAAAAAGCGTTCAGACGAGGGACTCTGTTATTGGTTTGACAACCAATCTCACTGATCTTAGAGCTAATACATCATTGGATCTCAGCGGAATTGCAAAGTCAGCACCTTTTAACTCTGGAATTTCTTTTTTGTCTTTATAAAACTTCGCGTCCATTTTATAACATTCAATATTCGTGTTATGGATACAAGAAAGTTTTTGGTTTCTTTTTTTTTTTTTTTGCTGTCTCTTTGTTTTTGTGATTCAGAAATCAGCTTATAACTGCCGTCATTCGTTTTTTTTTATATTAAAAAAACTGAATTTTAATAAAAAAATCCCACCTTCTTAACAATAAATAAAACTTAACAATTGTAAGAAGACCGTTAGTGTTAGTATTCTGAAGCAGATCGACTTACATTTCAGGCAAAAGTTTTCCCCAATTATCACGACAGGAACCCGCATCTTCAAGCCCAATTAATGCGAGTTGATCGTCCGAATTAATGCTGGATCAAATTGCTCATCTCATTTGTGCCTAGGGATAAAACATCATATCCTATATAATGTATCTTCACTCAAAATGTCGCTGTCACTTAAAGGAGGAAGACTGTGTATTTGTGTTGGGTTTCAGAAGAGCAAAGGCAATGCCAACGCCTTTCTGTTACGGAATATTTGAATGCGTCAAGGTATCTTTGTAGTCCTCTGGGCTGCGGGATGGAAGAGGCCGAGGATTTTTTTCCTGAGTATTTCTTCTCTGAGACAGGTCCAAGGGTTCACCCAGCCCACTGTAAAATAGGAACCGGGTTTCTTTTCTAGGGTTGAAGGCGGGTCTGCATCGGACTGATCGACTCCAACTTTATTCGGATGATCACGAATCGTTGGGAGCTACATCTCCACCGCCCGGAAGGGGCCTGCCTGACCTATAAAGTGGGATCCCCTTTAATCAAGTTAATTTAATGTCGTAAATTTATTTGCGGAATGTTTCAATTTTTTTGTTTTTCCCAAGAGTCAAAACAACCCAAGAGAATATCAGTTCGGAAATTACTTTTTCAGGGTCTCAGACAAAAGTTTGCATGATTTCAATTTCGTACTGTTATAATAATTGGAACCTTGCTGTAATTTCTATAAATCTCATCACAAGTTACAGCATAGAAATACCTGGCAGTTCTGCGCGTGCCTTTGCCATCAATAACAAAACATTCGTGGTTATTACTTAAAGTAAGTTTTCCAGTTGGTACTTTTTGTTTGTAGAAGTCTACATATGGGCAAGGAAATGGAATATGAATTCAACTAGACAAGTATTACCTACCTGTAACGGTTTTCTGTAATTGATTCCGTCAGTCACAGTCGAGTGGTTGATTGTCCCGATTCTCGGTGTCATCTTGGACGATTCATTCTTTCGTGCGTTTGGCCTTTGAACAACTAGGTGCAGTTTAGCATTTATCGCTATTAAAAATCGCACATTGTGATAAACAAACTAATAGTAAATTATATCTTTGTATAACTGTAATTATTTTTTTTTCCATTATAATGCGTCATTAATATTGTTTTCTATCGTCGCTTGTTGTTGGATCTAATGGGAAATGTTTCGTTAAATGAAATTTTTATTGTATAGTTAAGAATAAGTTGCAGAAGTCTGTCTTCACCTACCATAAATTTTGAATGCTTAAAGTCTTGAGTTAAAATTTCAGTTTGAATCATTTAGACAATACAGTCGGACCTCTATTTAACGAACCTCTATTTTGCGAATTTCTCTATTTTGCGAACTTTTCTTTGGAACCAAGAACATTTTGCTAATTTCTTCGTAAAATAACCTCCAAATAGCGAAGTGCATTTTCTATTTAACGAACTTTTTCATGGTATCTATTTTTTTTTCTCCTTGGAATGTTTTTATTATCAATATTCCCTTAAAGAAAATGAAAGAAATGTGGATATAGCTGAGGGAAAAAGAAGAAATTAATGTTGATGTGCTGATTGATGATTATCTTTCATTTGATTTTGAAGTTGAGACCTCAGAAACACTAACTGAATCGGATGTTTTGGACAATGTGAAAATAAAAACAATACAGCTATGAATTGCGATGAAGATGATGAAAATGGAAAATGATCATGATGCAGAAATAATAATAAAAAAAAAACCTTCGTATGATAAAATGATAAAATCATTTGAAACAATCCGACGCGACGCGGATTACAATTTGAAGAAAATACTGAAGGGGTTTTTGGTGCATTGTAAAGATGCGAGACGTACTACGAGCGAAAACACTTTTTCAAAAAAAAAAAAAGACAGACAAAATTAACAGACTTTATTTGTAAAATGTAAGTACGCATGTGGTGATGTATGCTTAATATCATTAAAATTAGTACTTTTTTAATAATATTTATTGTTTATGTATTTTAAAGTAATTTTGAAAGGTGAATCTCTATTTAACGAATTTTCAATATAACGAACTATTTTTGGGGATTTAGCGACTTCGTTAAATAGAGGTCCGACTGTAATTTACAGCAGTTTACATAATTTTCAAAAATTATTGTATTCTTAGATTCTTTTAGATTTGTCACTTTCTGATAAGAAGCTGCATTTATTTAAGGACCATTTCATTTCTCGCCATCTGTCACGTGTGTCCGTGCTTGTCAAACCTTATTGCTCACTAAAAACATAAAGTCTTTAGTAAATTCTATAGGAAAATGGTATTTTGGAAATTACTTTTAAATCTCGAGATCGAAAAACCAGATTTGAATTTTAATCCATTTCCGAACATTATTCTTCAGAATTTATTATTTGCTCTTTAAAAAGTGATTTGCATTTAACTATATTTTCTCGGAATTGGTTGAATATCGAATGGTTTTCTCGAAAGCATTCGATGTCTCTGAAGAGACCACTAACCAAATTCCATCAAAATTTGCATCGAATACTCCAAATATGACTTCTGTGGTCAGCACAGGGATTCTTTAAAAAGCATGAGTCGGAAGGGACTCCAGGACAGCTGTTTCGTGTTTCTCGACAGTTTTTCGCTGTAGATGCCAAATTTCATTGGCTCAGAAGATGTAAGCTTTACGTAAACAAGCAGAATTTAGGATTCGAATTCCCAACCAGGCTTTTTTTCATTTGTTAATTTTACTGATGCTTCGGCGGCTCGGAATTGATTTCTATCGTGAAGAGAAGCAGAGAAACATTTTTCTCCAGGCGAAGCTAACGAGGGGCCTATCTTGTATGGATAGGCTATATGGGAAAAATCAAAATAAAGCTTTCTCCAACTAGCATCAGATATGTCTGGTCGCCATTGTAAGCTGAAATAACCTTGTTAAAGTTGTTGAACACTTTAAACACAATCTACATTGCCGTAGTGATTGGATACGGAGGGAGGTTTGGTAGGGTTATAAATCACCCTTCCCCCATTGCATCCGAGAATAGAAAAAAATATAGGATTTTTGGATCTTTTTTTTTTTTTTTCTTTTTTCTTGACCATCATACCCTGCACCTCCTCTCCCTTTTCAAAATCCTGTGTACGTCTGTGGTCATAGCATTTCCATTTATTGGGGGAGACACAGACAGAGAGAGACCAGTTTCCAAAATATAAATTCAATGTTATAAATTTCCTCTGCGCTGTATTTAAGTTTTTTGGGAGTTGACCTGCTGTAATTTCCCCCTCAAAAACACGAACAGGGCTCTCCCCTAAATTCAGAAAGAAACGTTCCTGTTGCTTACATTTAGTTCGCCGTCGTTAAGCATAGTTGGTTCATTTCTTTTTTAAGTAACAATAATCCCCGAGGCAATATCCAGGATTAGCGTGATCATTTAGCATTTCCGAAAAATTACTTATTTTTTGTGTGTGTGGTCTAAAAATATTACACCTAAGCTTATTGTATTTTCCTCTTCCCCTGCTCGTGTCATTTTTGGGTGAATGCAATTTATCTAAATTCAGTACAATCGGAAGTCGGGCATTTCCCGACGGAATGGCCAATATCTACGTGCGGGGCCTGCGAATACATCCCAAGCATCATACATAATTCAGTCAACGGTATCAACTTAGGAGATTTAATTCAGGCGGTGCACTGAGATAGCACGCTTACGTCGACGTCATTCGTGTTCGGATGCTCACAATTTTAAGAAGCTGTCGAAGAAAAATGCTCCTTTACATCTATGTAATATGTAATTCTGAAACAGATACAGAGAAAAAGAAAGAACTTCGCATCCTGTAACTTATTATACTTTGAAATCAAGGTATATATGTATAGAAGGAGGCTTTAAAAATTCACTACGTGCGTTTCAATTTTAATTGTACCAACCACTGCTTTATTATTAGTATATCGGACCTGTAATCAGAAATACCCAAAATTGATATTTAGTTCCTTGTATTGGAATAATTTCTGCAGAAGATTTCAGTTCTTTAAGAGCAATTTGGATAAACGCACACACAGAGATAGCATTTAAAAAAATATTTACAAATTTATTAATTCGTTCATAATCCAATGAATCATTGAGATCATTTACGTTATCTGTTATTTTAGACCTGCCAGCACGATAGAGTAGATAATTTATTTCACTTGTTTTTCGAATAAAAATCACAGTGCAGGGAATTTACCAATTTTTACTTAAATATTTTTAATAGCTTAAAAAAACAGGTAGATTATCAATTTGAAGCTTGAGTTTATGTAATAAACACGCAAACCGATCGTCTGTCCGGAATACAAATAGCAGGAAACAGCTGTGAAATTCTGTTTCAGTAGAAGTAAATCATGGTGATTTTGTAAATGATTTTTGCCTAACAATATCTAACATAAAATGTTAGATAGTCTATTATTTAAACATTTATCTAATATATTTAAGAGATTCTGATGAAATGGACTTAATTTAGAAAAACAAAAATATCATATTAATAATAAAGGGGATTCCGGGAAAAAGTTTATAGACTTATAAAAATTAAGAAAGAAAAATTGATCCTGAATCTATTTTCTATAAGAACCTTTAAGAAATATCTATTTAATATCGATAAGAAGAAAATACTTTTTTAGAACTTAATCACATTATAAAGTAGCGTAAATATTAACTCATTATCTTTTCAATTAGAAACTAGCATTGTATTTTTATGGTGGACGAGCGTCGGATTGGCCATTCCAGTGTCCCGTGTGGCCAACAGTTAGGAGACAAACGTTATTTCCAATGTCTCTTTCCGGCAGTACCTAGACAGGACTTCAGGTTTTTATCGTATTTTTAAAAATTGTTTTTACTCATAGTTTCAGTCACTTTTTTTTTTTTTTTAAATCGTTCCAAAAAAAAAAAAAAGTCTGGCTTAGAACTATTACTTACAAAATTTTCTATTGCTTCATAATTAGAAAATTCAGCCAAGTTACTATTAAATAATTATTTAGGAAGCGGAAATATTTGTCAAATGAATCATACTATTAATCATTTTTATATCTTAAAAATAAAAATGATCTGAAACACGGAATCTGTACATCTTCCTTATGGAGTATTTCTTCCATCTTATGTCAAGACAGGAACGAATACAGAATGCAAACAAAATTTATATAAACAAATAAAATATCAGACACCCCATTTAATGATTACCTACTAACATTTTTTGTTGTCAAACCTAAAGAGGCTTCGATCTTCGATGGCGCCACGTAGATTGAAATCGAAACTGATTCCTGAGCCGTTCATCATCAACACTTAAATGTTTATATTCATTTCCATTATCCCATAACTACAGATATTTACTGTAGTTTTTATAGTGCATGTTAAGTGCAGCACAATAAAAAGATTGTACGTCTGGTATTTATTACAGATCGGAAATTAATAAGGTTAGAAAGATGAACAAGGTTTCGTAGTGCGGTTCCGTGGCATCTCCTTCAGTTCTTCTGTGATGAAGCTAAAACTTTATTGATAGGTTACAAGAAAACAAAGAGTTCATCAGAAGGTAGGAGCCACAAACTGCTTAAATGCGATTAACTGTAAAAGTGCGGTTTTTGCAAAGCTTTACTGATAGATCAGTATTACTGAATTCGATCTGCGAAGTGATTTTGGTAGAATGTGGGTCCGTACATAAGGTCATATCCAAAAATCACCAATAAGCGACTTCTCTTAAAGTAATGTTATTTGTTATATATAGGCCTAGAGAAAGTTAATAAATTATTACCACTAATAAGTCACTCTGTTTCAGAGCAATCCGACCTTACTACGTCGGATATTCCAATATTGAAACACCAATTGCACCGTGACTAACAATTAGTTTTCGAAATGAGCAGAAGATAACCTTCATTACTAGGAAAGAACACAAAGGTTTATTTCGGTCAAAAAATCCTCCCCACCCCTCTTTTCAATAAGCGGAGTGCTTTCACGATGAGAAATATGATGAAGAGATGTTGAAAAAAAAAAAGAAAGAAAGAAGCCGTGAGGACATCGTTTTGATCGGGGGGAGGCAAGCGTTGCTGGTCAAGGGCTGATAGGGAGCGACGATGCCCTTCCATTCACGCTCATCGAAACTGACAGTTTGGGAGATTGCAGGAAGGGGGAGGAGATGTGAAATTTCTCTTCCATCGACATGATCTCCTCAGCTGGGCTGAAATTATATTGCCCGAAGCAAAGAAATAGCCACCGATGCGCGCTTGGCTTGTTTATAATGTAAACAAAGGGAGGAAAAAGAAAAAAAACTCTCCCCCCACTAGTTCCATTTCATACACATAGAACGTATTTTATTTGTTTTCGATAAGGAAGAGAAATCGCAGTTACTCATTGGAACAATTGAGATGTTACAAACTTCGATAGCTTTCCTGCTGAATTTAAAATATAAGTTCGATTCAATTTTAAGTTATGATAAATGAATAAAAAAAAAAATCTTTGAACTTAAATAACAATAGTTAAGTTAAATTATTGATATTGAGAACTATTACATTTCATTACTAAGCTTTTATGATAGTTAAATAAACAGTACATTCGACAGGTAAATAAACTACTGTACGAGTAAAACTTATTTACAATATTAAAACAGATTTAATTATGTTACTGTACTTCATCTTCGTGTTGGATTAAAGTTGATTTTTTTTTGTTTAAGATGACAACAAAATAAAAAAGAATTAGTTCAAATTGTTTTTGTTTTGTTTAACTGAAACATTATTGAATGGACCACTTGAGGTTTACGCCCCTACCGGCGCGGGACGTCACGTACGACGTGTTAAGCACATGCGGCGAGATCCTGTGGGATAAACAAACATATAACTTAGCGTGAATTACTCACAAAAAAATCTTCGATGTTTGCTATTTCAAGACGGAATGGTTCAGTACTGTGCAGTTCCTTATTGTAATAATTCTCTAAAAACGCTTGGAATATCCTTCTTTAATATAATATTTCTTCTATATCTACACGGGTTAAAACAAAGCACATGGCTTTGTTTATCCCACAAGCCAAGCAGTAGCCTGGTGGGATATTTTGTAACTACGAAGCCCCGCCTATCCTCAAGTTGTCCATTCATAAATGTTAGTTTTTTTAAAGTTGAAAGCATTTTTATATGCATTGTGTTAACATTAATAAATGCCTTTAATAATTCATAAGCGCACGAGAGAGAGACAAAAGTAAAAGACGTAATAGAATGAACGAGGTCAGATATTCTTTACATGAAGAAATAATCTGCGTTTTGTAGAATGATGCTGAAATACCTACTCTTTAGTTTGATAAACAGACAGAATGGTTTACATAATTTGTTGAATCATTCACAATACATTGCTTTTCTGATTTAAAAGGAAGTTTTGAATTCTTTTTGTTTACTTTCCTGTTCTTTCCAAAACTGTTGTCTTTGTTATGAATTATTGAAGATACTATTTTCAGTAAAGATCTAGAAACTAACTTTGATGGTGGCTGATTTTCGAACAATAAAATAAATAAGAGGAATTTTATTGCCCCACATAATATCCTCTACCTTCTCTTAAATATCAAAACATTACGTTTTCATTGTTATCTTTGTCATCTCCATTTCGTGATATGTTCCTTGCCGATAACTTTTTCAAATGTGGTGCTTTATCTTTATTTGTTTTTTTATAAAAAAATAAATAAAAGAACTGTGTTTGCCTTAACATCATAACTTTTCTACTGTACTCAGAATTTGCTTTCATCCATATTTCTAAGCTGACCCTGCAACCTCTTCAATATTTTAGTAGAGATCAACAAAGATGGGAGCAATGAATCTGTCTTATTTGGAGTAATATAAAGGAGTCTCGTTTGTCTATTCAGTCAAGTCTTAAATATTACTCCAAATTTCTGTTTAAAAAAAATCCCAACCCACAGATTATCGATGCTCTTAATAATCCATTTTCATCAATTGTATTGGATATTTCAACAAAATGATACTGTACTCCTTACAGTACTATACCGTACTGCCATCAGGAACGTTATTATCAAGTATTTGTTCCCAATGCTAAATTATTTTTCTGGTGGCTATATTCTTCTCCATCCTTTTGCCTCGAATAGCTTTTTCTCTTCTGTCCATCTATCTTCTTACATTTAATTATTTTTATGTTCTTCAATAGCCATTTCGTGATATATTTTTTTTTTTTTGTAACCGTCCCTCAATCATTCTTGCAATATTCCTTTCCCATTGCCATCCAATCACTTTATTCGTCTAATAAATTCTGATCTGTCCCCGAATTTTTTATATCCCTTCCTATAAAGCTTTATCATTCCAATATTCATTTCATGACATTTTATTTTATTTACTTATTTTTAATTTAAAGCCCAGATTCTCACCCCTGACGAGAAAACTGGCAGGATATTTTGTTTAAATAGAATTGGAGGTCAAAACATGCTTGAATTTTTTTCAAAGACCCTTCTGTTTACTTAAATACATGTGAGATCTTATTTCAAATGGAGATCTTCAGATACCTGATAATCTACAACTGTATCATCCACAAAACGGCATTTTACTTGTGTAAAAATATCTTCGAATTGACCTACGCTTGTAAATTTTCCCCCCCTCAAGGAAGCTGTATTTTATAAATATTTACAGTTAAGTGTCTGCATTTAGTTTGAATGCCATTTTTGCAAAATGTGTAACCACTTTTTAACTCGGTAAAAAGTAAATACAGTAATTTACATGAGCGAAGCGAGTCTTTCCATTCCCAACTAGATCACATTTTCTGAATCGTTTTATTCACAATCTACAGTAGCTAGAAATATGGAAATTATATCTAGGTGGCGATGAAATTTTGCATGCCCATGTAATAAAAGTTGCACAATCATATTTTCAACACTTAAAACTGTAAATTTTATAAGAATGATTTGTTTTTAAAAACTTGGAAAAAAGCCATAAGAAAAAAGCGCCATTAGTTCTGAAACAGAAACAAAAATTTATAATTTTTAATAATCCTATAGCGTCGTAGCATTAGTCACTTTAAAAAGCCTCGTCGTACACTCACTGGACGAAGTATGTATTAAAACTGTTTAAAATTTCGTGGATTTAAAATTTAATTTGTAGGCTATTATGAAAATAACTGTTACAAAAAAAAATCAAAGTTTAAATTTTTTATTTAAGTACTTAGTATTGAATCAAGTACATGAAGTGCGCGAGGCTACTCAAATCCCAGCTTTTGGCTAATTATAACTAAAAGTTTTCGTAATCCACAATCACAATTTCTCATTAGATTCTTTTTACTGGTTAATTTCAGACATCTAAAAGTTTGTTTGTTTTTTAACTAACATGTTCTGTGGAAGATATAGAGCTTACCTGAATAATTATCTTTTGTCTTCTATTTCATTAATTTCTAATTAATAAGTGTGTTTCTTCAGATCGTCTTATGTAGTAAATGACTGCTTTCCTTGTGGCTGTTATCTTTTCTTATGATTAACCAAGAGAACTTGTGTTAGCGATTTATTTTTGTGTCTGCAGAAGTTTTTCTTTATCAATCATGATTATTGGTTGCCTCATTTAACGCTTTGAAATGATTGCTTTCTTTTAACCACAGAGTCTTGTAAAATTTCTCAACTAGATTGTAGAGGAATCGTCCGTCTGTTGTTATTGGCATCTTGCCAGCTTCGAGAAACCACTCTAGAGGAGGGTCTTCTGAAATTTTGTCCGGAAATGAAGGAAGCCAAAATTCCAATCCTTCTGATTTTTAGTAATTTAGTAAATTGTATTCAGTGAAATTTCTCTGCTATTGTATTTTTTTTTTCTTCAGGTTTTATTATTTTTTTATAGTGTCTTTAATCAAAGCACAATTTCGAACTGTTTCAAAAACAATTTTTAGCTCAGTAAGTGGAAATTCTTATTTGGAGATGACTGCCTACGCTATTGTTTCTTTTTGTTTTAAAGGAACCAAACCAGGATGGGAACAAGTTTGTTGTCATTTGAACGTCCATCAATTAAGAAATAACGTCATTGTAATAAATACAAAGGAAGTTCACAAACTATGTTATTTTCAGCAATTAACTCAAATTAGAGCGTTCTTTAGCTTCCATTTGAATGTTTTTTTTTTTCCCTTTAAATATTGAGTTAATTCATTTAACAATAGAAGACGTAATGCTATAGCGTTGATACAAACCAGCCAATTTAAGTTGATCAAAATGAGACAAGTGGTGTAGAATGCTTACATAACCTTATTGTATTGTTGCACCAAACCCCACAGTGTGCAGAGAAAGAAATAGAAAGTGTTCCTTGGACTTTTACTAAATAAATACTAGTCTTCACTCCGTCCGAAGAAGGGTGAAATTGAGATTTACTGCTACAACATTGTAATACTCGATAATTAGAGATCCCAGATCCTGAGTTCGTGGCATTATCGTTTTAAAATATATCAAGTTTCGGTTGTGGCTTATGAGTCCATCCATCAATTCTTCATTAGCACTTTAAAGAAATACACTCATTACCAAAAAAAAACGATGCACCTAGAAGGAGTTGTCCTATTGTAATGAAATTTCGCATGCAAAGACATTGGGACCGCCCATGCAAATGATTAAACTTTGGTGTCCAATGAATGAATAGCGAGAGCTACAGCGCATCGGAACTGCGCACTCAGCAGGTGTACATAAGAAGCGATTCTCAATCTGATAGTCAAAATTTCTGTTGCATTGCGAGTTAGGATACCTTTCAACGACTGAAAAAAATGCCTCGCCGCAGGATTCGAGCTCATTACGCGCAACTGTCAGAGTTTGAAAGAGGTCGTATCATTGGATTGAAAGAGGCAGGTTGGGCAAGTCAGAGAATTGCTCGTCATATGAGTCGAAGTGATGTGGCGATTAGAAGATGCTGGCAGTAATGGGTGGACAATGGCAGATTTCAGCGTCATGAAGGTAGCGGTCGACCTAGGGCCACAGCAGAACGGGAGGATACAGTAATTGTCAGATCAGCTGTCATAGCGCCTGAATCATCGTTATCAACCATCAGACGTGCGAACCACATACGAGTGTCCACCATGACTATTCACAGACGGCTGAGAGAGCGACATCTATGCTCGTACCGACCGCTACGCCACCTGCCACTCACGTCTGCACACCGTCGGGCCAGATTACAGTGGTGCTTGGCTCGGTCCGGTTTGAATGATGCTGACTGGGGACGTGTTTAGCGATGAATCCTGCTTCCAACTGTGTCCTGACAATCGTCGCAGACGTGATTGGAGACGCCCAGGGCAGCGTGCCGATCCTGCTTTCACTATTTCACGCCACACAGGCCCTCAACCAGGAGTTATGGTCTGGGGTGCCATTTCCCTTGATAGCCGGACCCCTTTGGTCGTCATTAGCGGCACATTTATAGCACAGCGGTACGTCGACGACATTCTGAGATCTAGTTTGCTACCCTTCCTTTTGCAGTACCCTGGCCTTATTTTTCAGCAAGATAATGCCAGACCACATACAGTACTTGTTGCTATGACCTGTCTTGCAGCTTGTGAAACACTTCCTTGGCCAGCCAGATCCCCTGATCTCTCTTCAATCGAGCATGTCTGGGATATGATGGGAAGGCGACTGCATCCACCAGGGAATGTGGATGACCTAGCCCGACAATTGGAGCAAATTTGGCAAGAAATACCGCAGGAGACCATCAGGGAGCTTTATCACTCTATGCCACGTCGTGTGGCAGCTTGCATTCGAGGTAGAGGTGGGTCAACACCTTATTGAGCTCGTTACTTTGTAACTCTGAAATAAATCATTCAATTTGTCTGAAATTTTAATCATTTTCTATTCTGTACATGATCTTCCTCTCCACCAATTTTTGTTTCCATCGGACAACTCCTTCTAGGTGCGTTGTTTTTTTTTGGTTAATGAGTGTAGATAAATTTGTCGAATACAACGTTAAATTCCAAACAAACTATCTATCAGAAGTGTATAATTGGTTCTTAATTACCAAGATATTAAACTAATCTCTATTAATCCAGAAAGAAATTAAACGTCGGAGCTCAAAGAAAGGAAATGATGCCAACAGATTGGAAATAAAAGAATTAAAACCAATAATAACCTGCCATCCGTCCAAAATAGTATTAATGTTGTCAAAAGGTTTAAAAATCAAAATTATTCTGGCTTTAAGTAAAAGGGCTTCTTAAAAGCAGAAGAAAGATTGCTTCGTTTGCAAATTATGGCATCATCATTTTGTTTGTAGTTATGAATTTCCACATCAGTCTATCAATTAATGGTACTCCATAAAACGAAACAATACGAAAATAATTCTCTATAGCTAATACAACATTAAATCCTGATCCCTATTTGTATGGCTGATTCATTGTGATTTCTTCTAACATCGTTATTATTTTTATAATATCGTTAAATTCAATATTGTCGTTATTGAATTGATCTCATTTATTTGAATCGCGAATTTATTATTTTATTACATTTTAGTATTTTATTACATGACTTAAATTGAATTTGCATTCTGAGGTTCTACTCAAAATATGTTTATAATAGATTATACACATTTAAAGAAAATAAAGAAATCGGCTATTCCATTTTGTTTAATTTATTTTATTATTATTCAAATAAGGTTTTATTAATAAGTTAACTTGATCAGACGACGACCAGGACTCAACAGATCTAATCAAATATAGGTGTTATCTTCAAACCATATACTTATAATATATATGTTAATAGAATGTATTTCAAAACTGAAATATATTTTAAACTAACGCTCAAATTTTATCATAAAGCATTGTTTTATCTTAAAATTATTTACAGACAGCTCTTGTCTATCTTTTCTCTTTTATCCTTTCTTAAGCTCCTTTAAAATACGTAGTGTTAACAGAAAGGGCCATCATTGCAGTTTAATAAAGTCCTATAAAAGAAAAAAATAACAAAAGTTTTAAATAATGAAAACAAATTCTGTCTTTAGAAAATTGGAGAAGGAGAGGTTGTCTTTCTCTAGCATATTACTGATAAAATTGCAGAAGTGACCAATGATTTTAATTTCCAATACCGGTACTGTGT
The DNA here is from genome assembly GCA_023159025.1 of Thereuonema tuberculata. NCBI lineage: Eukaryota > Metazoa > Arthropoda > Chilopoda > Scutigeromorpha > Scutigeridae > Thereuonema > Thereuonema tuberculata. The sequence goes on from JAFIDM010002131.1 coordinate 12,856,007, forward strand.
TTTAGCTGAAAGGCCGGTCGGGAGAGGGGTTGAGACTAGGATTCAGACCAAATAGCCCCTTTAAAAACGCTAGTGTTTATTACCAGAAAACCTTTTGCTCTTAATAGTATTTTGCTATTAAAACATTACAATTTTCTTTACTTTCAGGAATCCCTACTCCATGGGCATTTACCGTCAGTGGTTTCAATGACAGCAGGCACATTAACTAATCATGCTGTGCCCTTGGGAAGTATTGTGTCAATGGCAACGCCAACCACCCAATTAACAGGTGCCATATCAGACCAGCTATTGGTTGCAGTGCAGTCCATGAATAACGGAACAGTAGACAGTACTGACGACTTAAAACTCGATCCAACAAGTACAGGTAACTCTTTTGATACTACTAAAAACAAAAATAATCATTCCTTAAAATATGATTATGCTTATTGTAGTCTATTATTTTTTTTTTCAATTTCCTGCTTATTTGTCCAATATAAAAACATTTCTTCAGGAACAAAGGAAGGGAAACTACTCAGTATCTTGTAAATTTTTGGATTTCAAATGAAACTGTGACTTCAAAATAAAATTCATCAAACTAATATTTTTTTATCATTTCTAATAGATAAAAAAAAGTGAGGTGGGCATTTAATTTAAGTGACTGGTTGTGACATTTCAACATATTAGAAAGCAGGATATCTCGATTCCTATGGATAAAGGAGGCTGCTTTCTTTCTGGCCAAACTTTTGTAACACCATAGCAAATCTGTCTTAGAATGGTGTAAGAAAGCCCATATATGCTCTTACTATAACTATAGTTTCACATATCTGACAAAACCACTTGACTAGATGATAATCTTATCATCTACAATTCCCTCTACTACATTCAGTCATAACCAATTTTATTATTGGGGATTTGCTAACATTTTTGAAAATAAAATTACATTTTTAAAAATTAAATTATTTTCTTCTAGGGAACACTAAAATATGCAGAAATAGATTTGTGTCGTAGTTAACGAAAATGCTACTATTGTATAATTGATTATGGAAATCCTGCAATACTGGTTTAACTTAATGTTGTAATTCTTTCCAATGTTACAGCAATTTAAGACAGTTTCCTTAAGGAGTAAACCATACTTTCCTTTAATACAGAATATGAGGAAGCATTCAGAATATATGAATAAGAGCTCATCAAAAATACTGGCTGTGTTGAATTTTCTTCCTTGCACAGTATTTAGGAAAGGAAATTATAGGATGATTTCAAATCTTTGTATCATTGCAATGAGTTACGATAGAATAGTGAAACTACTGCACAGATGCTTCACTTGCCATTCTCTTTAAAGTAATTAATGATCTGTATATATTTCTTGTCAGAATCTGTTTCTTCTATAGAGGGTTGGATCACATTTATAAGAATGTTTTCAACAGCACATTGTTAGGGCACACATGAATTGAACTGGAAATCCTGTTGTTTGTTTTTGTTGCTGAGAGAATGCAGTCAGTGTTAACATACATACATGAGTGTTGTGTGTTTGAATGGCTCCACGATTTGGTGGGAAGCCCTTTCCGATGCGAAATATTCTTATTCCAGAATAATAGAAATGTGTAAGCAAGGAAATTTTAAAACTTACAAGTCAAATTATTGCTGAGTCATGTTTGAAGGCTGTTAGTGAAGTGAGGAAGAAACCTGAGGACCGCAAACCACATCCACAAAGTGCTGCCACTCCAGCTGTGTCTATAAGGTTAAACAAACATTATGAAAGAAAACCCCAGCACCCATAGAAGTCTTGCACAATGAACTGAAGCTTCCAAGACAACCATAACACGCATAATTCATAGGGACCTATATCTAAAAAAACACTACAAAGCAAATCTTCATAGATTGTTGCCTTGACACATCGCCGAACATAAGACAAACAGTCGCAAGTTGTATGAAGAGCATTTGTCAGGCGAAAAATGAAAGTATGTTGTGACGTAGGACAAAGGATGTGTTTATCTCAGCGATCGTAGCAAAACACTTGCAATTTTTTATTGTCCTCGTGATGCTAAAGGTCGTTCAGAATGGTTCCGCCAATGTAAGGAAAAGTTTTCAGAGGGCTTCATGATCGAGACTGGTTACAGCTATCAGGGGAAGTTGCCTTTGTGAAAAATTGATGAAAGGTGAAGGTAATGCTACGTATTATCAGGAAAACATCTTACAACCATTAAAACGCAGTGACATTCCAGCACTGTATGGTACTGTGTCGTCTGAAGTACGGACAAAGTGTCGAGTCATACTGCCCGAACAATAATGTCCTACATTTCACGAATGGCCAACGAAACCAGAATTCGAACAATTCCATTCAGTTCGATTCCATTGAAACCTGACGCTTCCACTATGGACTACTGCGGCTTTGAAATGGTCATTAGGAAACGGATGACCTCGAACTGTGACTGGTTTATGCAAAACCTTTCAGGAAGAGTGGAACAATATTCCTTTTGCCACACTGCAGTGCAGTGTCCTCCAATGGAAACTCCGATGTAGAGCCATTCATCGAATGCAGGGCAGACAAATAGAGCACACATATGGTGGAATTGCTTATCAGAAAATTCATTCTTATAAACATGGTACAACCCTCCCATATTGAAACTTTAATTATTACATGGCAGTTACAAAAGTGGTGAGGCGGATTTTGTGATATTAAGTAAGCCTGTGTTAAGTAAGCCTTGAAAACAATTCTTTATATATTTTCTTACAATTCTCAGAAAATAAAATGATACCTGCCTTTGAAAAGAAATAAGAAGATTCTTCTATCACTGAATAATATTTCATTTTGTGAAACTCAATGGAAATGAAGTATTATTATGCAAGTGGTTTACTTGTAAGGTAGTGCCAGGCAAAATCGTGAAGAATCTTTGGAGTGAGTATTGATCATGAACAAATTCAAAAGAAATAAAATGTTCTTTTTAAGTTCATTCATGTTATCTATTTTCAGATAACATGCTCTTTAAGAAAAATTTATGCAATGTTGGAATTGCAGAATGCTTTGAGTCAGCGAAGGAGGAAGGTTATTCATGGGATTCAGTTTTGCTGACATTAAACCTAAATTCTTGAAAAATAAAATAAAGTATTTACACTAAGAATTTACTGAAGCCAAGGAAAGAGAAATGGGAAACTGGGTAAATAGGTGGTTAGTGCTGCCATAGTCACCAATCCCATTTAACTGTTTTCTCCATTATGAAAGATTACTCTGGGAATTCACAGATATTCTGTTTTTGGTAATAAATTCCATATTGTCTCCACACCAGAATGTTGCAATCCAGAATCAGTGAATACAGAGAACTCTTGCTATTGTAAGAACTTTGGATCAGTTGTGACTGTCCCAATCCTTGTGCTGATTACACCACAATCTATTACAGTGATGAATAGATAGTGTTTGACTGATTTGGAAGCTTGCAGTTCACTACTGTTCAGGCAACATGAGGCAGTTTGACCATAAACATTTATTCTGTAGCACTACCAAGTGATGACATGTTGCCTACTGGTTCTCTTTTACCACAAAAGTTAGTAGTTTATCCTCTTGCCATTCTTCCATTACATCTGTATATATGGATGGTACATTTACTTTTAGCAGATGACAAGATTTAATTGTTTCACTTATATCTAACAAAATTAGAACTTATATATATTTGTTAAAAATATTCCATTGTTAATAGATAATCAAATCACACTCATAATTTGTTAGTACTTAATTTTTGTTTAGGATCACCCCAAATATCTGGAGCTAATTCTCCTAAAATTAATGGAACACAGGTTACAAGTAGCAGCTTACCAACAATGATGAACATTCAGGGTAAGAGAGAATAGATTCTCTTCTCATTTTCTAATTAAAATGTTTTTTACCATAACATTTAAGGGAATACTTTCTTAAATATAGCATTCTTATTGTAATCTTTTCTTCTGCAAACATGCTTTCAACAATTCATGAACACATTGAAAAAAAATAGAAAGAGATATATTGTTATTTTTGTTACTAAGATATCAGTATTAGTCTGAATAGGAATATACATTTCTATTAACTTTACAATTTATTTAGAATCTGTATCATTGTTCCAGTCGTCGTTGAAAAGTCATTTCATATTTTTCTTCACTTCTGATAAAAGATTTGACTTATTTTGGACATTGTACAGAATTCAGCCAGAAATATTCACATTGAGCATAACTCGCACAAAGTTCTATCTTTGTCTATCGTAATACTGCTACAGATAATGAAATGTTCAGTGAACTATGCTGGCTGCTTAATTTATTCAATTCAGTTCAATCGCCCGTAACACCCGTGCAGGGTTTGGACGCTCTCCTACCAGAGGAGTTATAGGCTAGATACCGCAAGGGGGCGCCAACCCCAGGGGAAGAAACGAACAACACAGAAGAAAGGAAAGTGAAACACCCATGCCACTGCCGGGATTCGAACCCAGGTACTGGCGCATTGGACGCCACAGCTGGCCGCCGCCGAGACCGCACGACCACGCCAGCATGGCACTTAATTTATAAATGCTTGTACATATAAAAAACTGTTGAAATTATAATATTTTGATCCAGAATGCTTGATGTTTCTAACTTAAGTTGTTTATTAATCTAATAGTAAAGATATAATCCTTTGAACTGCACAAACGTAACCTTGAGAAGCTTTCAGAAAAAGTCTCGATAAAACCTTTCTAGAAAGGGATTAGCAATCAGTACACATGTCCAGTAAAAGATCATTGATCAGTTCTTGTTAATCTTTTAACAATTTTATCCCTATCAGACAAACTTTCATCCAACTGCTTTTGCAATAAATGCATTTGTACATGTGATGAAACAATGCATTAATATAAAGCTGCACTGAAACCAGCTGTATCATGTTAAAAATAAATGAAAAACAAATTTTAAATTTTCACTGAACAGCAAAGCTGATATATGCCATGTCCAATCTGCTAAATAGTTTAAAAGTTATGAAATGATTAAAAACGAAGGCACAACGCTAAAAGCAAGAAAGGAAAGGATTCGCACATTGAGTTGTCATCGGGAAGAGACTGGGACGAACCATTTCATCCTTTTGAGGACTCATCAGCCAGCCAAACTCCTCCGATGACAGACTCAGAAGGTGCGTAAAGGCTGTTATCCCGGGTCTCACTCCCAAGAACGGGACCACCCCCCAAAGAATTTTTTTTTTTTAGTTTAAAAGTTATCTTGAAAAAAAGTAGTTCATATAAAATGTTCCAATTTTGCATTCTTAAATTTTAAAAATTAATTTATTAAAATTATTTTAAATAAAAAATTAATGTTCTATAAAATATAGTCCCACCTAGCATTAAGTAATAATGCCAGGGTTGGTTTTTTTTTTTGTTAAAAATCAAATTTATAAAAGGAGCTGTATAGTAACAATGATTATTGTTTATTTTCTAGGATTAACGGGGATCCCCCAAGTTGCCACCATTGGTTTACCTGGATTAACTAGTCTAGGTCAGTTAGCCACGTCTAATGTTTCCTTGGCTCCCACATCGTCTAATACAACTATGGTGGCTACTTCTGCAAATGGTGCCACCAATACGGTGGTATCGCAGCCTACTCTTACTCAGCAGGTAATATTCAAAATTTTTTTACTTTGTTAACCTATACTTAGATTAGATTAGATTATTGTTGGGATTAGGGTTTTAGACCCCGTGCACGTCAACCTAAAAGATTTATTGTGCTCCCATTTTCGCGATGTTAGGGAGATCCGATACCGGTGAACTTTATAAGTTCCAGTATCTTACTTCCCAATCTTGCGTCAAATTCATCTCCCGGCTGTTTGCCCTCAAAAACCCTTCTCCTCCTAGGGTCCAAGGATTCGCAGTCCAGGATTAAGTGCTTGGCTGTGTCCGGCGACTGCCCGCATAATCTGCAGCTGATGTCTTCTTGAAGTAGACCTACTACTGTCAGATGTTTCCTGAAGTGGCCATGTCCAGTGATAAATGCTACGGCTAATCGTAGATTAGCTCTGTCAAGTCTAGTCAAGGACTTTGTAAGCGAAGTTAAGGGTCCTTGCACTAGTTTTTTCCCCAAGGTTTGGCCAGGAAAGAGATTCCATATTAGTTTGTGTTCTCGTTTGGCCCAATTGTGCATTGTGCTCTCATCTAGAGACCAGCTAATTCCACAAGCTGGTTCTGGACCAATGAAGGGAGTTTCAGCTCCCTCTTTTGCTAATTGGTCCGCTTTTTCATTCCCATCAAACCCCCTATGCCCTGGAATCCATCCCAGTGTCACTGCATTGAGTTCGGCAAGAGCACAAAGTGTTTGGTGGCAATCCCATACCAATTTAGATGATATGACATTGGCATCCAGCGCTCTAAGGGCAGCTTGAATGTCCGAAAGAATGGAAATGTTTGCATTCCTGTAGCCTTTTAAAAGCCCAAGATATGCACATTCCAAAATAGCTATTATTTCTGCCTGGAAAATAGCTCAATAACTCAATAATAGCTCAATAATAGCCTACAATAACTTCCCAGGCTACCTTTTATAGTGGTTCGAGGCTTGTTACAGAACACCCCGAATCCAGCTTTATGATTAATTAAAGAACCATCTGTGTACCAGATGAGTTCCTTAGTTGGAAGATTATTCTTCCTAGTCTCCCAAAGTAACCGTGATTCAATGGTCACAGTGTATGGTTTTGTAAATACTAATGTTCTCTTCATTACGTCTGAAGACATATCGAGAACTGGAAATAACTTTGTCAGGTTGTTGTTGAGTTTGGTGTGACTTTTAAAAGATCAACCATGTCTCAACAAACCTGTTTGTTGTAACTGATAGATTGTTTTCCAAGCTTCTAGCTGTAAAAACAAATCTAGAGGTGTTAGGTGTAGTAGCACTTCCAGTGCTGCAGTTGGGGTGCTAGTAAAAGCACCTGTAATATACAGACAAGCCATTCTTTGTAGACTAGCTAGTTTGTTGGCAGAAGTCTTGTGTGTGGCTTTACGCCACCAGACTATAGATCCATATTGTATCTGAGGGCGTATAACCGAAACATACAGCCAATAAGCTATATTTGGTTTAAGTCCCCAGTTTGACCCAATGGCACCCCTTGTCGTGAGGAGCGGCCCATAATTGGCCTTGAATGACATTGTCCAGATGTGCGTTCCAGTTCAGTTTTTGGTCCAAGGTCTCGCCGAGGAACCTTACTGATTCCGAAGCTTCCAACTGGACTCCATTCAGCTTAACTCTGCTTAATGCAGCTAAATTCCTCTTACGAGTGAATGGAACTATGACAGTTTTCGAGGGGTTGACTTTTAGTCCCTCCCTCTCGCACCATGTGCAGATCTTCTGGAGTCTGTCATTCATGATGTCAACTACTGTCTCACAGAACTTACCTGTAACCATTAGAGCTATGTCATCTGCATAGCCCTGTATATGAACTCCAGTATTGGAGATTTGAGTAAGGAGGTCATCGACCACTAAATTCCACAGTAGGGGTGATAGTACGCCTCCTTGTGGACAACCCTTGCTAGTATAGATCTCAATCGTATCATGCAAAAGGGTAGATTTGACATAGCGGCTTTGGAGTAAAGCATCTATCCACCTACAAACAGTGGCTTGTATGCCTCGTTCTCTAGACCTACATATAATAGTATCATGAGAGATGTTATCAAAAGCACCCTAAAAATGTCTAAAAATGCACAAAGTGCTATTTCCTTACAGTCCAACGCATCTTCTGCCCTTGAGACAAGATCGTTTAGGGCAGATAGGCATGTTGATTCCGATGAAGGGGCTGTCCAAGCAGCACCTTGTCTCGGATGTGTCTATCCACCAGTCTCTCCATAATCTTCAAGAGGAATGAGGAGAGACTGATTGGTCTATATGCCTTCACAGAGGAGTAGTCTGTGCAACCCCTTTTGGGAATAAAAACCACTCTGCTCACCCTCCAGGCCCGTGCAATGTACCCTAAGGCCACACTAGCTCTGAATAGTTCGCAGAGAAGTTTGAGGACTGACTGAGGTGCTTTTTGCAACAAGACAGGATACACCCCGTCAGTCCCTAACCTATACTTCATTTTGATACCTAAAAATATGGAAATAGTACAAATATCAATATGGAATTGGTCCAGTGTTAGCAATTTGATATTAAGAGTTCATATAGGTGGTGCATACATAAGGTAATGGTATTTTTTAAACATTCCTTGAAGGAAGTCGACTGCCTCAAGAAGTTCTGATATTGGTCCAATAATATTAAGGTCCAGTGACTGAGGACACCAGGACACTTGCATTAGTCCAGCCTTGTGCTCTTCAAACTTATGATGGAGTTTCCAGGGTGGATGAGTGCATTATCTACAGCATTACATGCACATGTTCCTGGAGAACATTCAGGTACATTTCAGCTGTTACATGAACCTTCAGAATGACTAAAGGTATTAAAAGAATGGCTCACACCATCACAGACCTGCCTCCTGGACCAAGAATTCCGGGTGATATGTTCCTGGACATCTGCATAAATTTCTCCCTATGATGACGAACCAAATGACTTAAATACAAATTAAATATGTATGTAATTTGGTCTAAAGTTGAACTATTCTGGTTGAAATGGGATCTCTTCTGCAAATGATCTGCTGTTTTATGTTTTCAGCACAAAATCCTTGTAAGTTAGGGACTCCTGAGTAACGACATCATCTTTTTCCACCCTTAGCTTTCATATTTAGATGTATCTTTTTTTGACCAATAGACAACCACAATCTTATGGGGTGTTACAAGAAGAACAGAATCTAATTCCAGACATTCTAGTCACAGAAGCACCCATTTGAGGCATACCATAAAAAAAAAAAAAGCGCCTCTTTGGAAATCCTGTATAAATATATATCAAAGTACACTGACGATCTGCTTAAGCATGTCTTTTATGCTTTTTCCATTATTCTCTTGTGCTTGAATATTTTTTCTTGATTAGTTATTCTTTTGGCATTGCTTTGATACTTCAGCTGCCTTTTGCTCTGTACTTCTTACATAAGATGTTTAATACATTTTATCTGTAGGATTATAGGTATTAAAATCTGCTTCACAGCTATTAATTAAGCTTATTTACAATCTTAGGATTTATTAAAGAACCATATCTTTATCTTCATTATCATTTAAAATTCCAAACAAATTATTTAAGTTATTTAAGTTTTAAACATATGGATCTTGAGAAAGTCCTTGAAAAATAGGACGAAATATTGAAGACATGTTGATGAAGTTTGTATTTGTTAGGATTTATTAATTGCAGGTTCCAGTAGTACATGTGAAAATTATGGTGTAAAGTACAGATTTTTACATAGACATCCAGTGGACACTCCATTTTAATATCTTCTAAAACTACAATATTTCCTTTCCTTAAACAGAAAACTTCATCAGATTCTGAGGACTGGAAAAATCTATATTTAACAATATACTAGTAATAGTATATTTCACATTACATCAATTTACTAGTATATTGTTAAATATAGAATTGACTGTGTAGATTTTTACGAATTCTAGAGAGGAAGAGGAAAAGTTTGTTCCTGTCATCAGAACCTGATGAAGTTTCTTGTTTAAGGAAAGGAAATATTGTAGGAATTATGAATGTACAGATTGCTGTAAAGGAGCAGTGTTGTGCATAGATACAGAGAATCATTTAAAAATTTGCCATTATCATAACAAATAACGCTCAGATTGATTGCTCAGATTCACTGTTACAGTACTAATAATTGAATTTAACTGTCTGGAGAACATAATTGTACATCAACTTGGATAACAACACTGTAAATGGAAATGATCATCTGGAATCTTCATGCGAATTATTCAAAGAATTGTTTAAGACTCTGAAGTAAAGTTTGAATAATTTTGATGTCAAAGACAACATTCTTCTGCAAGCATTTTTACAGAACCTACATTACTGCAGGTAATCTTGATATAAGTAAGACAGTGCTGAAAGAAAATGTGAAAAGATGCAGAATATAAGACAATTTAAAAGAAATGTTTCATGTAAATGATGTAATCCATAAGTACTATATATAGAGAGTTTTTATTTATAGTGAAATTGTCCAAAAAAAAATGATTCTATCATCTAAATTAGTGTTTTAATTATGTTGTGAAGTAATTCTTATATATAAAACTAATTTATTCTATTTAGGCAAACCAAACCGCCCTAGCTCAGGTTGCAATGCCTCAATTCATTTTAGCTGGTGGTCAGCTAATGCAAGGCATTCAAGGGGCCCAGTTACTTATTCCTACATCATCAGGTAATAGTTAAGTATAAACAGTTTTGTTTTATAACAAATAAGAATGCACATTTTTCAACCAACATGAGAGAATCTGTAATATTGTTTTATCTTTGTTAGCTGAAAAATTTGCAATCTCTTTAATTTACATATTTCATCAGCACACATTAAATATATACATGTATACTGCCTGAAAGAGTGGATGTGCATGTACAAGTTATGCAAATTGTTAAAATTTCTGGCCAATCATAGAACCGCACGTATGATATAAGCAGACCATCAGCACGTGAAGCCGTTATTCAAGACATTGTCCCAGCTGTGAGAAGTGAGTGTTAATGCCTTTAAAACGTCATTGTAAGCAATATGGTCAAATGGATGCGTTCACGAGAGGTTTCCTTGTGCTATATTGCGGAAGAAAGGCAATGTGATGTCACATTTGGAGACAGTGGTCCCAGGAAGTGGTCCCGTCGAATGTAACCAGAGCGCACAGATCATTGCATCAGATGTTACGCCGTAGCACACCCACAATCCATGACTAGCGACATTTTGTAAAGTGTATAGGGACTTTTGGATGCTCTGATATCAACATGGACAATGTCATGCCGATTGGCTGTGGCAGGTTTGTTGTCCAGCTGTCCGTTGCTTAACAGTGAGCTATAGCTTAAAATGGTGTCGCACCAGAGCTGCAAGGGGTGCAGAATGGAGCACTGTAGTGTTCAGTAACAAATCCTGTTTCTGTCTCACTGTGTGAGAGTCTGGAGGCAAAGTGGCCATCGGGCAGATTCCTCTGCCATTATGGAGCGCCATAAAGCCCGTCAACGTGGAGTCATGGTTTGGATTCTATCAGCGTCAAAGCTGCTCAGCTTTAGCACGCATTATGGGCACGCTGCTATGTTGATGTGGTACTGCAGCACGTGGCATTACCACATCTATAGGGCATCCCAAACCCAATGTTTCAACAGGATAATGCCCGGCCACGTAGAGCTCGAATCAGCCTACATGCTTTGCAAAGTGTGCAAATGCTTCCTTGGCCAGCCCTATCCCCTGATCTCTCGCCAATTGAGAATCTGTGGGGCATGATTGGATGTCAGTTGAATACCCTCTCACCCCCATGAAATGTGGTCTTACATCAACACCATATGGTCTACGATAACCCATGGCATTATTGGGACACTCATCGAATCAATGCCATGTCAGGTTCAGCAATGTATTGCCCAAAATAGAGGCCCCTCTTCTTATTCAACATCCAATATTTTAGGCCACTGGAGCCCTGTCTGTATCTGAAAATTTACCCATTTGTTCTGCACCTTTTGGCTATCCATGCATGCAGTTTGGTCTGTTTTGAGCATTCCTTTATAGTGTAGTATTTCCTGTCAGGCACTGTATATGTATCTTTTTGAGGGGAAAGTGTTCTGGGTTGTCATAACACTATGTTTATTAGTTCAAATACTTCAGTTCATACAGATATTGTTTTATTTTACATGTAATATCTAGGAAGTGCCTGATTGTTCTGAAAAGTTTAATGATGGTGCCACCTTTGATTAATTTAGTTATCCAATCTGTATTTGTGAAAAGCTTCTTATTGAAAGTACTGACTTTGATCATCAAATTCACAACAGGTAAAGAGGTGGACAATCCCTCCAATCAGTTAGGATAAAGTTTATATTTCAAAAAATTTAAATTTTTTCAGATAATCAGCTCTCTTTGTATTTATCTATTATTCTGCAATATTTTGGGAAACCCCTAAGAAAGACCTAGGCTTCAATCAATTGCAATGTAATTTGTTGAAATATGCAGGAGAACGGAATTCCTCAGGAAACTATGGGTCAGTTGTTCAATGAAGCTGCCAGTAGCCATTTCATTGCTAACTTGGGTAAATTGAGTTAACCTGTGAAGGAGATAAAGTAATTTCTGAATTTTTTTGCAACCTTAACAAACACTCCATCAAAATATTGATGCAAAGTCAAAAACCTTTCCGGATTGGTCAGTTAAACCTCCCAGTGGCCCAAAGAGAGACCTCAGACCTCAAGGTTTTATTACTTTGACCCCTGTTCCTAATCCACTGAATCTGTATATCGGTATGTATATTCTGTAAATAAAGGGTGTGTACATTATACTTCGACTCCGGTCTTTTTAACCATAGAATCATGGACCCTCACCATCCCTTAGATGACCAAACACTGGCAACAAGAACCTTGTTCTGGGACTTTGAACAAGTGCCTGCTTCATCCTAATGGACACCACCCGCCGTTGGTTCGACAACGAAGAAACCACCATCTCCACAAACTTCAGAGACATGTTCGTGGTAACCTATCACATTGCAACAGAGGCCGAGCAAACATTCGTGTACAGTTACCCAAAGAGTCCTGCGATTCAGACACACAGGATGTGATTCACCTCTGCATTAGGGTGGATTCCTTCATCTCCTGAAAGGTGTCGCCTGCTGCTGATTAGAGGCCTAACAAGCCCATCGCATCCTTTCCTCAGGCTATCCAAAACCAAGTGATAGAGCAAACAACAGACCTGGAACAATCACTATACCCTGCAGAGAACATCCAATACCATGACGATGGGCTGATCAGTGCCTAGTACAAGCGACGACCAGCCCATCTGCTTCCGTTGCAACCGAAGCATCCAGCCATCACAGTCCCTCTCTCCTATCCTGCAACGGCGTAACCACTATGGTAACTCCCCCATTGACGCCACCATGTCCTACAACAAAGCCACTACCCACCCAACCGATGCTTGTACAGCCCATCATAGATCGACCAAGAAAACTAGGAACAATGGTTTCTGAACAGGTTAATGGAACAGCAACTTGCCTGCATTGGCCCAGCTTCAGTAATAAGCCAGCCATAGCCCTTCTGGACACTGGAGCATCTGTTAGCATCATCACGGAGGCTTTCCACCAATCTCTATGCAAACTATGCCCCCCCCCCATACAGTCATAAAAGCCGCTACAGTACCTCTTACAGATATGGGAGAAAACCAACATGCCAACCTGATCACTGTTCACTTATATAGCCGCAGAGACCATAGTTATCTCACCAGGCTCCACTGCCCCCAAAGCAAACCAGCAGAAGGTGATTGCATATGCCAGCTGAACCCTCTGAAAAGCCGGCAGATCTCGTATGTGACAGGAGCACAGCGGGGGATAATGGCGTATGGGCCTCGCCAACTGTGGAGCAGTTTTTCAGGAAGGCCTACGGAGCAATCGGATTGAAGATAAGTACGAGATCTCCTGGATTGTACGTCACATCGTGGCGATAGCAGTCGTAGTGCAGTTTGGCTATGGTGTTCGCGTCATCTAGTTGGCGTTGGAGGGCGGCTGCATAATCAGTAAATATCTCCGGGGCTGGTAGCAGGGTGTCTAATGTGCTTTGTGGGTGTCGACTATGGACCAGAAAGAATGGTGTGAAGGATGTTGCTTTATTGATGGCTATGTTGAAGGCATACTTGACAAACGGCAGGATTTCGTCCCAATTAGAACGATGTTTGTCAATGTACAACGACAACATATTCGCAGCGGAGTGGTTCAGCTTCTCCGTTGCGCCATTCGTCTGGGGATGGTTAGGCAATGTGCGGTGATGTAACATTTTGAAGATGCGAAGTACTTCCCGCTAGGGGATCGTGGCGTAGAACAATGTCCCACACATAGAAACGTACAACTTCAGAGGCTGTGGCATTTGGCAGGGCTTGTGTAATAGCAAAGCGGGAAAAATGGTCAACAGCCACGATAATCCATCGATTGTTGTTGTTTGTCAAAGGGAGGGGGTCGAGCAGATCAATGTCTATGCGGCTGAAGGAGTCCTGGTGGCAGCTGAGTCTGTGATTCCAGGCGCTGATAGCCATCGCACCGTAGAACACAATGGAGAGTTGTCTTGTACTGTCCAGGCCAGTAGTAATTTTGGCAGATCCGGCCATAGATCTGGCAAGGCCTAGGTGTCCACAGGTGAGGTCCTCGTGGCATGACTCGGCAATGTAGCATTGTAGATGCTGTGGTATGACGAGCAGCCAACGTCGGGATGTGGGGTCGAAACTCTTTGAAGAGCACGCCATCTAGCAATGCGTAACCCTTTTTGTGCAGCCATACTGATACGCAGGTTCGAGTTCTTGTGTTGCTGGTTTTGTCCAGTAGGAGTCTTGAAAGTGGCCATAGTAAGACACGTTTGAGTGCGTAAGAGGTCTGCTCCCTATCCATCCATCGGAAGTCGTTGGCATTGTTCGGGATGAATCGACATTAGTATGAGCAGAGGCCATGGAAGGCACGGACTTGTTTGCTCGTCTTCGGAATGGGGAATTTGTGTATCGCGTCTGTTTTGGTGCAGTTGGGTAGGATACCTTCCGGTGTGACGATGTGGCCCCGGATCCTGATCCTGATGGTTTGTGCAGCGAAGGAGCATTTACTGGGGTTCAGCCGGAGCTTGGCGGCAGAGAGGCTGCTGATGCTCGTCAAACGTGCAGCCAAAAATGACAATATCGTCCAGGTAACAAATAGATTGACCATCTGAGACTGCGGAAAATGTTATCCATCGAATGTGGCTGGTGCATTGCAGAGTCCGAACAGCATAACATTGAACTTGTATAGGTCGTTTTTTGGCGATCCTCAGGTGCGATGGGAACTTTGGAGCCATGCAGGGTATCTAAGGCGTCAGCTATGCGTGGTAGTGGATAGCTTTCCTTCTTAGTAACGGCATTGAGGCAGCTTTAAGCGATGCAGAAACACCATAATCCATCTTTTTTTCGGATGAGAACAATGGGGGAGCTCCATGGACTTTGGAAAGGACTTGTCATATTTTTCCGCAGCATATTGCATGTCTCCTGCTCGATGGCTGCACATTCCGTAGGGGAATCCCGGTAAGGTTTCTGGCGCAGCGGGTGGCTGTTACCCATATCTATGTGATGGGCGGCAGGGTGCTTCGAGCTGTCATCGTGTGTTGGTTCGTCGAACAGGCGGTGGT
Organism: Thereuonema tuberculata; assembly: GCA_023159025.1. Lineage (NCBI taxonomy): Eukaryota > Metazoa > Arthropoda > Chilopoda > Scutigeromorpha > Scutigeridae > Thereuonema > Thereuonema tuberculata. The sequence continues at coordinate 12,871,160 of JAFIDM010002131.1, forward strand.
AGCGTTGTAGCAGTTTGAGCGTAGCACAGGCTTCCCTTGGTGGTAGGTTAGGGTTAAGTATTCTACGAAGCTCTTCGTCTGTTAACCCTTGGTGCACTGATTAGTTGGTGGCGTCAGATCATCTGTGAGAGCTGGGATTGAATATGGTTGTACTGGCTCAATTGTTGCAATGCTGCTTCATGCTGGTAGAATGGCGGGGGCTCGAGAGGTATTGGTTACCAACAGGATTTACTGGGAGATCAATGACTGCAGCCAGAAATGTGCAGGTGGTTACTTCGGGTATCTGCTGGATTAAAGACGGCCCTGCAATATCTGGAGGGAGACAACAGCTTGGGCGGCAGTGAACCTGTTAAAGTAAATCCCAATTAAACTTTTAACTATCAACAACCACTTACCTCATTATTGCTGTAAAAAGCAATCATCATGTTTGATTTCAGTCACATCAGTCCCTGCACCATAATGACATACTTGTCTGATATTTATGCCAATTTCTTGAATACTTTTCTTAAAATTAGGAAAAACATTATCAGCATGTGAAGAATAGTTTTTGCCAATTTGATATAAACTCTATTTACACCTAAATGTCTAATGAATGCAATTTCTTTTTTGAGTAGATTTCAGTCAGAATGTGTAAAATGAAGATAATCAGATTTTCAGCTTAAATTAGAAGTTTTACAAAAAATTAAGTATCAGCTTTTTTTTTTTTTTTTTTTTTAAATTTTTAAAAATTTTTGATTAAAACTTTTTCCTCATAAAATTCAATCTTTGTTTCTTTCCTTTCAAAGGTGTAGCAACACAACAGATACTAACCATCCCAGTCAATCAGGTGGCATCTGGTCAACTTGTGCAATTGGTCACAAACAATGGTCAAGTCCTGACAACTACCCTAAACAACCTGCAGGCTCTTTCTCAGCCTATTTCTGTTGGAGGTGTGTCTTCCACTTCATCAGGTATCGTTTTATAGTAATTTAAAAACAATAAAAATTGTTTTTTTATTGAATCTGAAATGCCGAATTTGAAGTAAAATCAAATAAAGAAATTCCCAAGCTGTTAGTATGAAATTTTATCTATTTCATGATACCAATTTCCTTTAATTGGCTATTGTTTGAAGTCAAAAATTCACCTAAAGCTTATTATTCAATATTTAAAATTTATTTCTATATTGAATTTAAATTTAGTCAGAGCATTTTATGGCAACTTTAAAACTTGTTGCTATTTTAGAATTATAAATATATTTCACTTTCATTTTTGTTAGGACACATACATCTTAATATATAAAGGGCAAAACTGATTTGGCAACACAAAATTTGACACGAATGTTCTTTTTTGATATTCGCATCCTAAGGGTGTAAACGGAATGGGCACAACTAACTATCTTGGGAAAAATGCTCTTCTTAATCAATACATGTTCAACGATTTTTCAAAGAGGGAACGGGGATGGGAAACAAATATCTGAGAATACCACTTAAGCTAGAAAAAAATACTGTTTTTAAAAAATACCTGTTCAACAATTGTTCCAAAATAAAAAAAGTGGGGGTGGGGAGTTGCTTGAAGGGTTAGCTTAAGCTAGAAACACGAAACTACGGAATCATACTCTTCTTACAAAATGAAGAATTCATGTTCAAATTTTTTTCGGGGGAATAGAGGGGGTGAGTTTCTATAATAAAGTAGGTATCCTCACTGACTTATCAGTGCACAGCCAAAACCATTAAATATAAAAAACTTCAAATTTTTTAGGTTCCTATTGGGGGAGAGGACAGCAGAAAGGGTCAGGGAAGTTGTGTATCCTCCTGTCTCGTTAAATTTGATATCTACAGTTTTCGGGTTACAAAATACAAATATCACGTGATTTTTTTTTTTTTTTTTTTTTATCACCTGGGAAAGGTTCGAGTGATCTCACAATTACAGTTTCTTCCTTCTACATACCAAGGACTTTTTTTTTTTTTTTTTTTTTTTTGAACCCACATAAAGCACGATGTTTTAGTAATCTATATTATATATATATATATATGGCGATTCAAAAGTCACGCGACATAGGACAAGTCTGGTATTTCTGCAGATACCGAAAAAACGATATAGAGCAAAATTGTTGGCAATACGTTGTGTTAAATCATGAGCTTAATTGTTGTGACATAAGATTCGCCATTCAGGTTAATTTTTGGGTAACTTTATTAGTCTGCTTGAAATCACAAACTTAACAAAACAAAATGACTGTCAAAAGGGCAAACTGAAACAAACACAAACAAATCAATGACTTAAACAGTCATATCTCTCTCTTTCCTGCAGCATGGATAAGAACCATTTCCACCCATTCCTGAATTACAGGGACATTGTTGTTGGTGCCTGAAAAAAATAAAAATTCAACATAAAGGTCATGATTTAAAATGTATTTCCAACAATTTTGCTCTATATCGTTTTTTTCAGCATCTGCACAAATAACAGTTGTTCTATGTCGCGCTACTTTTGAATCACCCTGTACATATCTTGGACATGTATGCTCTATAAGAACACAATAATTGACGACTCAAAATTGAATGGAATTTGGGAAAATAATATAATAGTTGCCTTAGTATTCTTACCTCACATATTGACACCAATACAAAATCACATGAGCAGCCAAAAGGTTGATGCTGAAAAAAATGTAATATCCCAATTGAAGTTGTTATAAAGTTATTGTTTAGTATAACAGTTCAGGAATAAAATTTGATAAGCTTTATAAAAAAACATTAAAGATAATTACAAATTCAAATATATTATAATTTATTAATTACTTTTTAAAAGTAATGCTTAAATGAAACTAAATTTAAGCAATTTATGAAGTTTACAAAACTAATTAAAATCTATTCTCATTACTTTTACAGCTCCATCAAATATTCCAACTCAACATGTTGTCACCACAAATAACCTTCAAGGGTTGACAGCTGCAGGTCAGATGACTGCAATCCCTCAGATTGTTACCAATGCCGCTGGCCAGGTTGTGGCCATTGGGCCGCAGGTAGGACCCTCAGACGGTTGGCAGCATCAGGTGGGAGAGATAAAAGTTTAAAAAAAAAAAAGATTGATGTGGATTTAAGGATGAATAAAGTTGCATAATTTTCTAATAAATTAGGTTGATTTCTTGGTTCTGACCGATAGGAATTAACAATAAAAACAAAACTGTAATATGTTCTACTAAAGCACAATAACATCACAAATTGATAACTCCTTACTTTTCAGTTATCTGTAGCTGTTAATGAAATGTTATAAATATATTATTCTAAATTTTAAATGACTATATTGAATATTATACAAGTAAGAAATTGAGATACCAAAACTAAAATTTTTACTGAGTCAGCAGAATAACAAGTAAAGATGACTAATCAGTAACAGGTTGCCAAGATCACATCAAAAGATTAAATTTAACTAATGATATAGTTTCCTTCTTTTTTGCTACATTTGATATAATTTTGTATTTAATAATAAAAATATTTTAAATATCAAACTGTTTGTTGCTTAGGCTAATTGTGCAAACCTAATTTGTAGAATAATACAAATCCCAGAGAAATGTTTGATCTTAACTCATTCATCTGGAAAAAAAAATAAAAATAGATGAACCAATACGTAATAACAATTCTTTAGTTGATCAGCTTTCTATTACATTATTTTTGCATCTGTTTCTGTTTTATCAAAATCTTCAGCCATTTAGGCTTTCTCGAGAAAGCAATTTTTTTTGGCTGGAATATGATGCACTGCCTAATTGTGTTAATAAAACACCTATCCAGAAGTATCTAAATGGCCAAGCTTTAGGGTCTCCAAAGCAGTTGTACAAAACAGTTAATATGCTTAAGACTTCGGAAGCACAGTGGTGCCTCAAAGAAAAAAATACACAATGAAAAACTCACCAATGAAAAATTTTACTGGGACTTCTCCTGGCTGATGATCACCAATGAGCATGAAACAGCTGTTCCAGGATGTCACTTATAATTTGGTCTCACCCATTGTTATTATTGCGCTTAAGACTGTTTGGCTAATGCAGTAATTTTTGTAAATATCAAAATTTCTTAAGGGATTGTAGGCAGCAACAGATTAATAGTATCATTATTTGTCCATACTTTGACATAAAAGTAGTTATTAGGATGTTCCTATTACAACAGGTGTAGAAATAGGCATTATGAAAGACTTTTCTTACCTCAAACAAATGATTCGCAGAGCTTTGAACTGCCTCATATCCTAAACTTGTAAGCTGGAAATTAAAAATAAAATAAGTTTTATCTTGGTTTAATTTCTACTTAAAATTTATTGCTTTTTGAAAGTTGATTATGAAGGGTGTGAAATGATTTCCTTCTTGGGTTAGAAATTCACTGCCAAGAAAATCATCATTAAAATCTGATTTTCGAATTAGAGAAACATTAAATCAATAGCTTTCTTAGAAGTTCTAGAAAGTTCAAGGGATAATAGTAGCAAAACCAAAAGGATACAGGAGTGAATGGATTTAACACAAGAACTGCAAAGAAATTACTATTTTAACAGCATTAATTACAACATTAGATGAAAAAGTTAATGCTGAAGTGTTTGATTGTGTGTTTCCACGATCAAAGATAAAATAAGAACTTGGGTCAATATCAACTCCTCAGCATATAGCTAGAAATTATTTTCAGATTAGGTCACTTAGAAAAAAAAACTGCAATGCAGATGCTGATTTAGTATCTTTTTTCTATTAAACTAAAGATTCAATAGAATCCTATTTTGATAAATGAATAAATCATCAAATTATCATCCACTGGCATTATGAAGTGAGATATTAACAGCAGCAGTGATTGTTGGCAAAGTAAAAAAAGTAAAGGACATTATTCCAACATCTTGACTCAAGGTTTTCTAGCAGTATCGGGTATCTTTAGAAACAGTAAAAAAGTATTGCAATTAACAAAACAAGAAAAATTGTGGTAGATTTAAAGCTAATATAAATTCCATTTAACGTTTCGAGAGGCATTGGACTAATGTACGTTAGATGTTATTCTGCACGTGATTTTCTTTTCCATGAAGCATCTTGAGTCAATTTTATGATAATGAAAATTCATATTCAGTTTTAAAAAGCATTTCATTATATTTAAAGAGGAAAAAGAAGGAATTTTCAGACAGATTATAAGATTCAACCTCTTGCACAAATTCTAAATGACAGTAGTCATCACAGAACATAGATGATTGGTTCCTGCAATATCTACTTACCTAAAGCAGCAAAATGGAGTCAGTCTAACACTTGCCTTTCTTAACATCCATGAAAGAACCCAGTATCTGTTTGATACAGGATCAGTAATCTCAAAACAAATTCTGTGAATAGCAAAGGAGTAATGCTAATCCATTAGTAAGTTGCAGCTATTTTTCTTTTTTTTTTTTGTATTTTTGAAGTATGCTGGCAATCACAAAAAGCTATTTTTGTTGAGCTACTGAGCATAGATAATAGAATCTACAATATAGAAAAATTAAGATTTGAATCTTAATGAAAAATAAAATAAGTTTCATCTATAAAATGAATCAAATATTAAAATAATAATAATAGGTTTCATTTGCTTCTGCGATAAATCTTTATATCATTAAAATATATGAACTTGTGATCATTTTTTCTTATTGATCATTTATTATTATATACAATCCCACAAATAAAGAAAAACTCTTTAAATCCCCTTTTTTCTTATGTTTTATTGAAGTACTAAGTTTTAATTTTTGATTTCCAAATCCTTTTGATACATCTTAATCATGAAAAACATTTCCAAATAAGATTATTTCTAAATTTATCTTTTTTGTACAAGTTTAATCACTTCTTACTGCTTCTAATCATGCATGAAAAATGTATTTTGTCGTATAAATACCATTTCTGTTTTCAGTGAAATATTTTGGCAACGAAAGTCTGCTGCAATTCTTGTAATGTAATATATGCAAAGTTCTCCTGTTCTACTGTCATCCCAGTATTGGATGTCATTTATCAATATCAACATTGATGGTTCAAGCACTTTAATAGGATGTCCAGGGATAGGATCCCAAAGCCTGTTTTTAAATACATCCCACATGGTAAAAGATCACGGGTTCGTCCTATGAAGAGGTGGTGTGAGAATTTTAGTAGACCATAACAGTTCTATTAGGACTGTAACATGGAAGGGAGATGATGATGATGCAAAGTTCTCCGTTGAAATTTAACGTGTGTACAAGATTATTACATAACAGAAAACAAAAAGCCACTGAGCTAATTTTGGTTTTGGTACTGGGAATCGGAGATGGTACAACATTTCGAGTTTCAACATCCGATCTGAAGGATATAAATTGAAAGGCATTCTTACAAAAGTTATAAACTTTATTGTCATAATAATAAATATTTTTATTAGAAAAAATAAAATAGGTGTTTATTTAGTTCAAGACACAATCGCACTGCAGCTTTGTATATGATAAAAAATTATTTTCCATACAAACAATTGGAATCATGAACAAAGTGGCTAGTCATTATCATTAGTTCAAAACTATCTAAAGCATTTTACTCCAATAGAACTTTTTTTTTTTTCGACAAATTACTTAGAAACTCAATTTTTGTCAGAAATTTAATTTTTTTTTTTCTAGTTGCAAAAAATTTTATTTTGTATCTCATTTATATCTAAAGGTAATTCACAACATCTCTTACATACTTGCATTTCTTCTGTTGTTAGAGTTTAGGAAACAATTGAAGTGATTTAATCTGTTTGTTTCTTAAAATTACCATTGTTTTCTTTTCCTTGATCCTCTGTAATTTTAAATCCTAATACAACTATTTTATTTTTGTTTTAGCTGATAGCACAGCCGATGGTGGCACAATCTCAGCCAGGCATCTTCCAAATACAGAGCCCTGCAGGTCACATGAATGCAGATAATAAAAGCATAGCACAAGTTGTTACTACAACACCTAAAGTCCAAGTAAGCTTACTTTCACTTAAAATTTTTATTTAAGATCTGAATATTTAATAGCCATTTTAATTTTGTTTTGGAAATACTTTAAAAGGAAAATATCCTGTATATTCTTGTGCAAAAATATGACTTCCAAATAACAATGAAAACTGTGGACAAATTAAAAGAAATTTAACGTGCCTGAATAATTCGTCCAGTCTTTTCCCAGCGACAGCTCCGGGTGCGAATTCCTTCTTTTAGGTTGTACCTTGCTTGGTTACCTTTTATTGAACTATGGGCAAGGCTTAAGATATGTGACAAGTATTAAAGAATAACAGGTTTTAAAAACATTGAAGATTATGTAATAAACATAAACAGATTAGAATTTGAAAGAAACCGAAATATCACAAATAGAATTAGTCAAGAAATTAGGAAAAATAGTAACAATTGGACAATAAATTTATTTCGGCCTTTCATAACCAAATATATATATATGTATATATATTCTATACAGGAGTGATCTTCAAATTTCTTTAACCATACATTAATTTAAAAAATAAAATAACAAGGGAAGTATTTCTGGATTTGACAGTCTTTTCTTGTAACATTGGATTTTCTCCAGTTCAAGAGACCAACAGGAAAATTCATTAAGAGAAGAACATTTGTTAAATGCAATGTTAATTGAAGAACTGCCAGATAACTTGGGCAGCAGCTTCTTCTGTCGTTCCACTTAATTTTGACAAAGGAGTCCTTAATATATGAAACACACAAAATTATATAGAACTAAATTATTTATAAATAAATTTTGTTCAGTATAGTTTGTCAATGTTATAAATAAATACGTTCAATTCAGATTGCAATAGGCAGTAAGTAGGTTTCTACTATTATGTGATAAGTAACAGGGATGTTAAGTAAGCTTCTAAAGATGTACATATTCAAAAGTTTATGTGTTGACTTAAGTTGTGTGATTCGGCTTCTATAATTCTTTTTGTGCATTATTTTAATTTTAAAATAATGGTGAAGGTATAAGAAATTGAAAGAAAGTTTAACCATAAGAACTGATCAATAAATAAATTTTAAATACTTTGGCCACTCTGGTACATTTACTCAACATCATTGACACATTCAAGCATTTATCCCATCTTACTTCCTTACTTAATCTTTTCACTCCTTAATGGAACATAGGTATTCGACCACACCTCTCCATCGAGTCTATTTTTAACATCAATTTTGGTTTGGGATGTTGTTCTGGGATGGTTAATTAACATTTTCTCAAGTTTTTGACCTTATGAATGTGTAAGCTTGTGAATATCATTTGTAATGAATCATGCCTCATATTAGTAAAGTTTTAGGTTTTATTACATAATATCTTTTAAATGGTACAGCATTTTTTTTTATTAATTGTTGATTTTGATAATATTCAGTTTTAACATTTTTTGCAACTAATTTCAAATAAAATCAATTGTGTATTTTGAAGCCTTCTACCACACAGACAGTGGCCCCAAATCTGGTTCAACAGCAGGCTCAGATCCAGATTGCAGCTGTTGGAGCTTCTACACAACTGGCTGCTCAAACAGTTCAGGTAAAAGTGACTTTTCATTGTACTTGGTTTCACACTTTTATAAAATCTTTGACATTTCAATTCACTACAATAAATTGTCGCATGTTTGGTGTTTTTGCTGTCAAAGAGACTGTATTCATTCATCAACAGCTCCAATATTTTCTTGTTTTTATTCCATAATTCCTTCTATTTCTGCATCTGATACTTAATCATGAATATACACTGAAATTCCACAAAAAAAAAAAAAAAAATGGAATACCTCATAGGTCCTCCTTGTGTTTGAATGTTCGCTGGTGGTGGATTCCTGGTTGAATACATCGCCCATGTGTTCAATGTTTAAATCCAGTGAAAACAGGGCCAAGACATGAAAACAAACCGTAATCAGATGACTGATCTTGTTCAGTGGTGCATTGTCCTGTTGAAAAAGCGCCCGTCCATCGAGGTAAATACATAACATGAACGCGTGCAAATGATCCAAAAGGATGATGATGTAGCGGCGACAAGTAAAAAATATCTGCAGACATATGACTGGTCCTAATGTGCCAGCTGACAGGCACGTAGCCAGAGAGAAGGTCCTGCAGGGTCTGGACCCTCTCTCCCTTTCAAGGAAGAAAAAAGGAAAGAAAGTGTAAATGATGTAATTCAAAGAGCCTATTCTCGCCATTGATTTTTAGTATTAAGATAATTTTCCTTTTAAAGTTTCATTTAAAAGAAAGCAAAGTAATTTATAAAAATTTAATGTAATTAATGGACCCTCCCTTAACAAAATCCTGGCTATGTGCCTGCAGCTGAACACACCCCATACCATAACAGAGCCACTGCCGTTCTATATTGTCCCTTGTAGGTAAGCGAGATCCAGTGCTGCTTAGGGTTTTCGTCACACCTTGAGTTGCCCTTCTGTCCGAAACAGTTGGAACTGCAATTCATTGGTCCAGGCTATACATGTTCAGTAGTGGTTATCCGAGTCCAGGTGAAGAGCAGAACCTTGTGTTGTGTGGTCAGCAATGGCACCTTGGTGACTTGTGAGCTCTGGAACCCCTTAGAACATGGGGAGCCTTGTACTGTTCTGCAGTTACAGTATATCAAGACATATAATCTGGTGCTCAAAATTGTGGCCAGCACCAGCAGTGCATGCATGATAGCTTCAAAGCATTGATTACTATACATTTTGAAAGTTTCCCAGCATTTTGCAAACAGTTGCAGCGGCAACAGCGATTCTGAAGAAAATGTCTTCATGTGAGTCAGTGGGGATCTCATATATGAGATCTGATTTATGAATGCCTTGGCAAACCAAAATCTATTCTCTGTTCCCACTTCGCCTCTCTTGCCGATTGCAGCACCAAATGTTGCTGTTAGATGGACATACATTCAGAGGCAAAAAAGGTTTGTCTTGGTGCTCCTATCTCCCAGTAAAATTAATACAGTGTGTTTTGTTACACCCTGTATAAAAAATAAAGATTCTGATTTTCAATGAACTGTCATGCTTAAGTTTGAATTTACGAAAAAAAATTTTTTTTTTTTAATTTCTTTTTAAATCTTGCAAAGTTTGGTGAAAATTATACTCTGGTATTATAAAAATAATTATTTTTTTAAAGACTGGAAAATAAATCCTGAAAATTTGAGATCTCAAGCTGATCCAAAAGTTCAAGAATGAGCACTAATTGGTCCTGATAAATTAGCTAATAAATATAATTAGCCTGATAAATATATATATATTTGTAACAACCTGAATTTTATCACATTTTAGTAATAACATGAATTGTAATGTGTGTTGAAGTACTATATTTACTCGCATATTTATTCAGTTTTTTGGAAGAAAAAATCGTTTCGAAATAGGGGTGCTTAAATTACGCGAGAAATAAAGTGCTTCAGAAACAGCAAATTCCCTTTAACTTTATAACTGACCAGTCCATTATTCAACACTGAGAAAATTATGTGAGAAAAAAAATATCCAAAATATGCCCTGAAAATTTGAGTAAATTATGCGAGTAAATACGATAACTTCTTTAAAATAAAATTACACTAAAATTTAGGACAAAGGGCATTTAAAAGGTTCAAAACATGGAAGGTGGGCAAAACGAGAATTTTTTATTAAAATAATTAGTATAAGTTGGGGCTGTAATAGTTCTTAAGAATCTGATGAATATGGGAAACTTGTCACATTCTCTGGTTTTTTTATTTTTAAAAAAAAATTATATTGGAAAAATTTTTATCTTTTTGTTAGAGAACACAAGCAACGACAAGCAATCAAGTTCTTCAGGTCAGTCAAAGTCAAGTTACAACACAACAAGCTGTCACAACATCTACAACTAATGGGGATATGCCAAGTAGGTTTCAATATAAATCTATAAAATTTTAAATAAGTAGAAATGGAATCACAATTCTTTAAATGCCAAATAACAGTAAGAAAATAAGAAATAAAATATTAAAATGTATGTAAGTAATTCATAAAAATTTAATGTAATGGGCCCTCCCTTAACAAATCCTGGCTACATGCCTGCAGCTGAACACACCCCATACCGTAAGAGCCATTGTCGTTCTGTAATGTCCCTTGTAGGTACGTGGGATCTAGTGCCACATAGGGTTTTTGTCACACCGGAGAATGAATGTAAAGTATTATTGATGAAATAACCAACTGCAGTCATTATTCAAATTCTTCAAATTTCAAGCGAGGAAAATAAACTAAGCTATTAAAACTCTATAGTTACATTCTGTAAAAATGTAGAATGTCCAACAACTGTATTACCTCTCAAATAATTTTATGAAATTATTATATCAGTTCATTATTAAGTCTGCTATCAGCAGAGCTGTATCCTATGGATGCATTGAATCCGGGCGGCGGCATCTAAGGAGCAGCAATTTGCTATGGAGACATAGAATTTTTGAAGCATTGCATTGACAAATCAAGCTGCAGAGGTTAATAAAGTATAGAACTGTCTGCGTGAGCCATCACTGAAAGGAGCTAAAAAGAACTGAGATTAATCCATATTCGGTCACATGAATGCAGGGGAAGAGTAAGCGATTTTAATCCTAAAAGAAAAAAGTCGTTTTTCACCATCCAGTTAATTATATTGAACAGCAATAACAATATCTTTTTCCAGAGGTTAGCAAAATTTTACTTTTATATAATAGCTAATCTATGTCTGACCCTAACCCTCCCTTTAGAAGTTTAACTCTTCAGTAATTTGATGCAGGATCTTCAAATTTTTGCAGCAGATTTAGTCTTGTTGCATCAAAAGTAAAGAGGAATTAAGGATTTAAATATATTTGTGGCTTAATACCTCATTATCCTTCACTAGTTTACAGCGAGTGGTTCTTTCACTTGAAGACTCGTCAGAGTATATAATATGTAAAAGTTGTTTCTTCTTAGTGCCAATTGAAGGTTTCTTTTTACACATGAAAATTAAATTCTTGTGCAGTTTTGATTGATACCTGATGTCTCAATTGATTCAGGAGAAGTTAATTGTGTTAAAGTAACCACTGATCCCGGTTCATGGATTGAAGTCTTACCAGAAGCAACCAGAATGTTTTCGATAGGTCCAGTTCTGATCCGTGACATTGTCTGTTGTGATTGTCATTGCACATTTCTTGAAATTCTGCAACGTCCCGAAGTGTGACGGAAGCAATGTTGTTTTCTTTGTAGTCAAGTTTCACTGGAAAAACAAAATCTCATAAACTTAGCATAGCAACGGTTTAACATCAGCACTACCATGCAACTACAGCACATCAGTCAGATCTGACACATGCTGATGTTTTCATCTTTTTACATCCTTCAATTGATGACTAGTTTATTGCAATCTTCATTTTCCTTGCTTCCAGCGCCATTTTTTCCCCTGGTGGCGAAATCTTGAACTTTTTTTTTAGAAATCAAAACCCTCATTGTCTAAGTAGTGTACACACCAAATTTGGTGGAGTTTGGCCCATACGTTTTTGATAATTGGGCTCTAAACATCTCTCTAATTGTGGTCAACTGATACAAACAGTTTATGAGAGAGTTGCAATGGAAATTTTCTGAAAATGGTGGAAATGATTGCAAAATTCGATCCTGTAATGGCTGAAGCATCCAATGAATTCAGAAAAATCCTGATAACATACCTCATTATTTGGGTGAGAAAATTTAAAATGGAATTATTTCACCAGTAGCAGGAAAAAGTAGGGAAAGGATTTCAGAAATGCGAAAGTTCTGTATTATTCCATCATATTAGATTAGACACCTGATTTTAGCCATCAGGAGCAAGTTGTAGTTGTTCTTAGATTTGCATTCTAAATGAAAATCCACGGAAAATTAAAACTCATGAACACTTTCTAGATTTTTGTTCTGGTGATGGTTTGAGATCATACTTAATCAATTTTTTGGCTAAAGATTTATGATTAATACTAAAAGTATTTACCAAATTTAACCGTTAAACTGCTATCCGATACAAGATGGGAAAGCAGGGTGAAAGCCATTAGTCCACTTCGATATAATCTCAGAGAAATTTACGATGACCTACATGAGCTGTCAATAGATCAAAGCAGAGATGCTAATACTAGACATCAGACTAATTCATTGGCACTGAAAATAAAACCATTTACATTTATTTGCTTGATTGTGCTCTGGCATAATATTGCATCCTGGGGTAATGTTGTAAGCAAAAGTTTACAAAAGTCGGAAGTAAATATTTCATTTTCGATTGAATCTCTGGAAAATCCAATTGAATACTTGAAAAGTATCAGAAGTAAGGTGGGACTTAAACAGCTTTTGGTTGATGCAAAGAAATTGGCAGAAGATGTTGACATAGAATCAGAATTTCCACCATTGCCTACTGTTCGGCCACATAAGAAAAAAGTTAAAGTTATGCAAACATTTAGAGGAAAAACTAATGGACAGTGCTAATCTCAATAAAATAAAAGCTAGCGCACGCTTCCGGTTACTGTTGCTGCTGGGGAACGATCATTCTCAAAACTAAAATCGATAAAAACCCATTTGCATTCAACGAAGAGCCGAGACAGGTAAAACAATCCGACTCATCAGCATTGAAAATGAAATTTGTAATGGACTTGCTTTTAGTGAAATTGTACAAGAATTTGCATTAATGAAATCTTGCAGAGGAGAATGTGCTTCTGCCTTATGAATCTTCTTAGTCCTGAATGTTATTTGATGACTTTAGAAACATGCAGCTGTAAGATTCGCATCTGCTACTCATGCAACATTGAGTCGAGGGTTTTCCTGAAGCACAATGCTTCGAATCCATATTAACACTGATGACATTACAATAGGACACTGTCAGTTCTGATGGATATTTCTTGTCCAGTAGGCCTTGGAAAACTCCACACTTCCTGATTTTGTTCAGCTGATCCAAATGAGAACAATTCAACATCTTAGAAACAAAGTTCTTTTGTTATTCCATTTTTTACTATTATAAAAATTTACTTTAAAATCCTTCAATATTTTCATTATTTTTTTTGTTCATTTCCAACAGCCACCATCAGTCAGAGTGACAGCAATACTGTTGATGGCATCAATCTTGAAGAAATTAAAGAATTTGCAAAAGCATTTAAAATTAGACGTCTGTCCCTTGGTCTCACACAAACACAAGTAGGACAAGCACTGAGTATTACTGAAGGTCCAGCTTATAGTCAAAGTGCTATTTGTAGGTTAGTAATATATTTTTTTTTTTTTTTTCCATTACAAGGAATAAAAGAAGTTTTTGAAAGAAATTGAAACCTACTTGAGTACCAAAAAAATCAAAATTTTATTATAATTACAAATTCGAAAGTCCTTAACTTTGAATTTTTAATTGGATTCAGGCAACTAATAATGTCTGCAGGGTCATTAAAAGGATTAAGCAGATTAATATCATTTGTTTAAGACATTAATAGAAATTCTGTGTTTTACGATGAGATGGAATTTTTTGTCATCTTCTTACATTAATTTCTTGACAAGAACTCCATATAGATTTTTTTTTTTTTTTTTTTTTTTTTAGATCGTCTCCCTTAATAGGTATGGCAAATGTGTTGGGAAGGTTCATCCATCAGTTCAAAGTTATTAGTTTAGTGGGTCAAACACACACAGATTGACCGATTTGTTTAGTTTCACTTCCTAGTAGACAAATGACCAATGCTTAAATTTAAGTCAAGGGAAAAAAATGCTTTCATGAATTTATTTGAAGTAATCAATAAAATTCATTGAAAGTCGATTTATTTGGAACAATGAAAGAAATACAGGGTTATTAATATTAAAGTTGCTCTGCATAGAGGGCTCTGCAGCACATTCTAAGGCTCCAAATGGAAAGAAATTTGGACAACAGTTACTTCAAACAATGTGCTCGCTGTTTATTGAAAAAAAAAAAAAAAATAGTACAAAAAATGACCATTAGATGGTGCTGTAGCAATAGCTAACCATGTGTTACTCTAAAAGCATAACTTAAACAATGCAGATACTAAAAAGTAACAAAAGACAAGAATCAATTCCGTTAATTCGACTAGTTTCTATGTGCCAAGGGCGGAGCGAAGAGTTTTGTCACTGGCCACACGTTGCTCTCTGATTGATGGTCACATCACATTCATGCATAAAGTTTTTTGCATAATATTGACTCGCAGCTCTATAAAAGGAAAGAAAGCTCTTCAAAAGCATTAGATGCTTACAGGCACTTCACAAGCAATGTCAGCGTTGCAGGAAAAATCTGTTATTGGTGAAGTTGTTCTATAAGAACAATAACAATGCAGCTATGGCTGTTAGAGAATTCTGATGTCAGAAGCATGTAAAACATGGACCAATGTCTGCTCGTGCTGTCCACAAAACGATTGCAAAATTTAAAGCAACAGGACAACTTGGCGTTCTACCAGGTAGAGACCAATAACAAGTGGACTCTCTTCGTGTTGAAGATGTGGCTATGGCTGTCATGGATTTGTCACATCAATCGCCATGTGGTAGTGTAAGTGTACCAGCTGTTGCCCATGCAGTGGA
>JAFIDM010002131.1:12895667-12905831 GCA_023159025.1 Thereuonema tuberculata
TTTAGTTTTGTGTGTCATTTTTATTCTTTCATTTATAATCTGCACACGTAAAAAATTTTTAGTCTACATAATTACATTTCTGTTATTATACATTGTTGATAGTTATTTATTTTTTTATTTCAGGTGCTGAAATGACAGAATTAGCTGAAAAGTTAAATTACGACCGTGAAGTCGTACGGGTTTGGTTTTGCAATAAGAGGCAGGCACTCAAGAACACAATAAAAAAACTCAAAACCAGTACACCTTGAGAAAACGAAGGAAGAAATTCTTAATCACGTTAAGTGTTTAACTTCAAAAGAATAAGCTTGCCTGACTTTCTGACAAGTTATATGTTGCTGATCCCACACGGTCAGATGTTTTTATATTGTGCAAAAGTGAAAAGGCTGCTCTTCATATCGATAGTTTCTTAAAAGCAACGCTCTGCAAATAGACCTGCGAAGATATTAGAATTTCACAATGTGATAGATCTGTAATTGTTCCTAAAATAAACTCTGTGTTATTTGGTCAAAAGAACTGTGCCAAATTATCGTATTTACATAGAAGTATATTTCGGATTGCGCCATCCCCTTTCTCCCCTCCCTCCCTGAAGAACTTCATTACTGAAATTGAGTGTTTGTAAATATTTCATAAAGACTGTTTCCTCTCTGAGAGCATAATCACAGAAAAGAATCTCTCAGCCATATCTTCATAGTGCAATCGAATGCCGTTCACATAAATTTTATCACCAGCTCCATAATATCCCATTTCACTCAAGAAATTACCGATGCCATTTGCCTTCTAGAATTCTCAATAATTTTTATGGCAAACAATTCTCTGGCACCAGTAAATAATGACATGAGAGAATGTTACTAATCATTAAGAAAAAAAAAAAAAATCTTGAAAGACTACTTGAAAAAATATTTCACAAACCTACTTGTTTTTAAATTTATTATTGCCATACTTGCATTTCTTTTATCCATGTAGTTAGACACTTAGCATTTTAAACTTCATCATGTCAAGTTTTGTGATTCATTTTTAGATTGCTTTATTTGTTTTGTTTTTAAGATATCATCTCATTGACTATATTTGTTTTTTCGCATTTGCCAAAGTATTATAAAAGATAATGTTTTTTTTTAAATATAGGCAGATTGGACCTATCCAATGAACAATGAAATGTCATCAATTGCTTGCAGTTTATGACACTATTCACAAGCATATATACATTTTTGTGAGTACACAAGAAATAGTTTGTGTGTGGAATGCTAATTTTAAAAACCCAATCATGTCATCAGGAGTCATTAACTCATAACCCCTCATGATCATTTGTACAAATAGCATTTATTTTTTAAGAAGACATTAATATAATGATTCCCATAAAAGCAGCTTGCATTAAATACAGTCATTTTCAGAATCAACTGGCACAGATATTTTAAACTTTCTTAGCATAACGGCTTCCTATTACACTGAGTACCTTATCCATGTTAATAATTTCCTCTCGTTCACTGATAACTAGATATTGCAGTTTATATGTAAACTTTACAATAAGCAAATTAAACAGTAATTTACCTTTCTATCAAGTTTTCTAACTTTGTAAAGTGTTTTTAAAAAAATATATTTTAATCATTAACTCTGCTCTTGACAAACTTTACCTTTAAAATGACAATTTATAATTGCAATGCTCTGTTACACTCAACTTGCATTGCTAACTCTTAATAAAAGAGGGATGACATTTTATTACTATTCATCAACTTAATAATGAATATGGGTAATCATTTGCTTTAATACAAATGCAGTGATCTTCATGAAGTTCATTGTATAAGAACCAGGGTTACCATAACAGCTGTGAGACCCCAGGGAATTGTAATTTGTGGAATTTCCTATTTAGGTTTACTTCAATTCAGGAAATTAAAGACTGTTGTAATTTTCTAGAATGTTACTTTTCTTTTTTTTTTAAAGTTTTTATTTTAATTTAAGTACCAAGATCTTACTATTTATTTTTCTCCAGTTTTATGTAAGTTTGATAACACTGTCTTCCTGCAGTTGGAAGAGGTTCCACTTGAGCATGCTAAAGAGTGGCTTTATCAAGCTCTTACAGTTTTCGGACTTGTCAAGATAGCATTTTTATATCATTTCTTAACACAATTTCAAACTGTAGTTTTAGTCCATTATCAATGTGGATAAAACTATATTATTAAAAAATAAAAATTCAGGTATAATTATCTGAACTTAAGAATAATTTTTCCTTACATCTTTTCAAAAAAATGAAAAATCCATTTAGCAGACAGAACATGAAGGGTAGACAGAAATGGGCATCCACAGACATTTTTAAGGAGAGACAGCAAATATTTTGACAATCTGCTTTACACTAAAATGATTTCAATGTATTGCCCACAATATTTAACAATACCTATATGCATTAAAAACCAGTTGAAAGTTTAATGACTCGGTTGTCTGAAGGGTAATCTAATCAGGAAGACAAGAGGGAGTCATAAATTACTATTTTATTTTATATATAAATAAATGCAAGTAAAATGGGGCAGACACATTTTGGCAGGGTAAGCAAAGCAGTTAAAGGACCCACTTTATGAGCTTTGCATGTCTCTTTGTTATAGGTATAGGCTCCAATGATTCTCGACCACTGCTTGAGGTGAAGTTAGGTCAGCTCAGTGCCCTCTCATCTTTAAGCCTAGGAAAGAACCTGGCCCCCCTTTTACATAGGGCTGGGTTACCCCTAGAACTTGTCTTAAAGCAAAAAACCCTGAGAAAAATCTCTTATCTCTGCTGAGAATTGAGTGCAGCTCCTTCAACTCAATGGTCTACTGGCCATATAATCAGTATTTCCTTAAAAATATACCACTGCCTCTTCATGTAATGACCGTACAATAAATTGTGAAGCTAAAACTCGCAAGTCAAATCGCTACAAATTTTTAATTAAAGCAAAAAGTGGATTTGAATGCAATATATATTAATAACTTGGTGATGACTTTAAGAATAAGGAAACAAATTATTAAAAATAAAAAAATCTTTATCGAAAAAAAAAAAAAAAAAAAAAAAAAAAAAATCCTGGTTTTTGTAATGCTAATCAAAATTTAGATTTAATTAATGAAATTCTTTCTTCTTTAAATATGTAATATTATTCAAACTTCATTTGCAACATTCTGTCAAACAAAATTCTTTTTCTTCAACATCTTGCTTTATTGTCAGTAATAAATCTAAACTGCAATATCTGTCATTTCTTGATTATGTCTGCCAAGAATTAGGTGCTCTAATTATATGTTCATTTCAGGTTTTATCAAGTGCTACCCAATTTATTTATTTATTTTCTAACGAAAGAGAGATGGAAAATTACTGTATGGAAGAAAACAGAAAAGTTGACTTGTATGGATCAGTCGTTTGGAATTACACTGACAATAAATACACATTTCAAAGTCAATATTAAGATTTACAATATTTTCAATAATTTACAATACTAAAGTGGAAATATTTGGAAATGAATGAATGAGTTAATTACTTTTGGTTTCATGTGATTTCAGTAAAATAACAGTGATTAAAATAAAGTTTCTGTTGTCAGCCAGAATTTTCATACGAAATTTATTAAAAAAAAAAAAAATCTTGATGGAGAAAACAACAGCTTGATAAATACCCATAATTTACATTAAATATTGGACCTAGTAAAAGTTCTGCTTTAATGTATTTATTATTCTTTAAGTTGTAACGACACAATGTTTCTTTGCAGTAAAGCACCCATCTCTTGCCATCTTTTTTTCTTGGTTGTTTTTAAATTATTCAAAGCAACATAATGCATATTATTTTGTCATGGTATTAATCAGAGAGAAATAAAAAAAAAACTCAGGAAAATATTTATGGAAAATATTGTTTAAGGTACACTAAAATAAAAAGTATTTCTATATTTGTTAAGAAGTTCATAATTTCCCTTTCTTACCTCTGAAATGATGCATAATACTTATCAAGTGCAAAAGATTTATAGTCTATCCACAATAAATGTAATAAGCCATGATGCAAATATTTTTACATGGTTATGATTTCACTACAAACCGATCTCCATGTTCCTAAAAGTGAGGGGTTTCAATTCTTAACTGAGCCACTATTTTTATCTTACATGTTTTATGTGTAGATTGTATAAATGTATCTAAAAAAATTTATAAAATATCTGCTTTGTTTCGAACTTTCCTTCATAGGATTTGTTGGCAAAAGCAAAATAATTACAAAAAATAACAAGAATATGTTTTTAGGTTATTTTGGCTATTTCAGATGCTTATAGAGTATTCAATCATTTGCTTGTATAGTAAAAACTTTGATTATCTGGCTTGAATATTAAAAACCAAATCGTCTAAATATCATTTGGATCATGTGAAGATATTAATCTATATTACTAAAATCTTAATTATTTCTCTGTCTGTCCGGTGCAATTTCCTTTGAGAATGGAAAATAGAAATAATGTTTACAATGAAACATCCGCGACGGGAATCGAACCTGCTACATTCTGATCCAAAATCAGACGTCTTATCCATTAGGCCACGGGGACTACAACTCACTTAATATTGTTTTTTGACTTATGTTTCCTTCCCCTTCCCCCAATCAATAATGAATGTATTCAACCTTTTTTTTTTTAATCTCAAGATTGTTTATTTATTTCCGAACCATCTATTTATTTGTAATTCGAAAATGACAATTAGAACTATAATTGCCGAAACGTTGCAAGTTTTAAATATAATATTCTTACTTAACCACATTCTGTGTAATATAGAAAAACAAGCGCATGTACACGGGGAATGGCCTAGTTACCATAAATTTCAATTGTTGCAAAAAAATAAAAGGAAAAAAAAAATCCTTATACTGCAAATTAATCTGTGCATGATGGTAGCTTTAAATTGCTTGAATTAAAAGCAGTAATTTACTTATAGGAATATCTTGAAATTTCTTTCATTTTGATGAAACGATCAGATTCTAGTAAATTCTGAGGAACAACCAAAGACCTTTTGCTTTATATCTTTCTTTAGGAATGAGACAAATTGGTCTTTAAAATTTCTCTTCTCCAAAATAAAAAAAATAAAGCTATATATCTTCACAAAACCAGGTTCACTGACACCGGGATACAATAGTACAATTCTACTTCACTGAAATTTTCTTTAAACTTTACAGCCAAAGACCTTAACTTCTGATGGCTTTTAAGTAACTCAAAATTTATGATAATTTCTTTTCTATCAAACCATTTAAATCAACTGATTACCAAATTTAAGCTACAATATTTCAAGTTAATTTGCAGCTTAGTAAATAATGGTTTAAAAGTAGGTTAATGTAAATGAACAACCAGATAATTAAGGCTTTAACTATAATTAATCACTTAATCTAAATATGAGAAAATACTTTTTTTTGTTATACTTGCATTTATTTTGGCAATATTGCAATATTTTTATCAAAATCTTTTTCATCTAGAACTATCAAAATGCTTTATTATAGATATTATTTTTGTAAATTATAAATTTTATATATTTTAATCTTATTTTTTAATCTTATTTTAATCTTATTTTTTTCTTGTATTTAAAAAAAAAGGAAAATATAGCATATACAAATACTAAATTAACTTTTTTTAATGTAGTAATTTACACGACTAATGGTAAAGCTTTCTATTGTTTGTTCAAAGAAATTCTGTGCTTATGACCTGGCAAACAAAACAGTGCTTGCATCAAGTACTTGCATTTTTGTTTTATGCCTAGATTTTTAGAGGAACATTTGATCGCACGAAGTCAATTGCCCTTTTGAAAATGTTAATCCTCTCGTACCGTCTTAGTGTAACTACAGTTGTTCACAATTGCTTATTATTCATCTTCTCCGAGAGGTAATCACACAATTACAAATGCAGTAACCATTGTCTTTTAGTGGCAACTTAGCTAAGATTGTAGTTGGGGTTTCTTCATTCTTTAAGGATAGAGGGAACGACATTTTGATATATAATAAATCGTTTTATTTAGATATTTTCATTTTTTGCTTGATGCATTTTAATTGCCACTTCAAAAGCATAGAATTTTAATGATCAAAATATTCAATAAATTTAAGATTCTTTTTTTTTATTTTATTTTCTTCCAACCCCAAAAAAAAGTTTAGAATCAAAATAATATAAGTTTCTGTACAGCTAATAGACTGTGCAACTAATTTTATTATTATTTATTTATATTATTAAAATTTAAAATATTAGAGTTATTGTTTTCCTAACTGATGTTTTCTTATTGTGATCAATCAATTTGAAGACAATTATTACTTTTTATATTGTAATTTCAAAAGTTGACATCTTAGCTTTTTTTATTATTATTATTTATTATTATATTTTTATAAAAAGCTTGTGCCAAAATTTTTTGGAATTTAAACAAAGTTACATTAAAAGTTTGAGTGCAGCTATTAAAACAATCCTTATATAACTATGTTTGCTTTATGATTAACATGTCCATTCCCTATTTTTAATAGTTCTTTTCTAATTATATTATAAATTTTCTGTTTATATTAAGTTGTAAAATGTGTTTAAAATAATACAGGATTCTGCGAAAATTAGTCCAGGTTTATATTCTTCATCTCCATTGTGATATTATTGACCGCAAACTCCCATTCATTTAGATTTGAAGTTTTTTTTAATTTAAACGTTCTGTTTGTTTTTGTTTTTTTTTAATCTTTTAAGTTGTTTTACTTCTATGGAACTCAACAAGTTCAAAAGCTTTTAAGACTTTTTAAGAGACATAATACTTATATATTATGGAAATAGTGAACTTTATACAGCAACAGATTTGGATTTTGTTTTAATTTTGTGTAATTATGTTTTTACATTAAAAATGCAACATTTGTTTTACCCGAATGTTATTACATCATTCATTCAATCACTAGTTTGTTTGTTTTTTAAGTGTTTTTACTTTTAGAAAATGCCAATTTTCAAGATGTGAAGAATTTTCTTTTCATAGAAGTTTAAAAAAAAAAAATTAAAAATGCACGATCTTTACACATTAATACAAAACATATTTTCATTATTATTATTGATATTACATGCAGCATTATATATTGAACGAACTGCTTTCTCTGTGAATTTATATTTTAGAAATTCAATTATTAAAACACGTTCAAATCATTGAAGAACAGATTAACAAAAAAAAGTGGTTTTTTTTTTTAATTGTGTTATTATATACTATTGTTTTCACAAAAGAGAAAAAAAAATGCATCTTAATTTCTATATAGTTTGTTAAATTCTCAACAAATGACTTCATCCACTTCAACCTTCTTTTATATGTGGTACAATACTAGTGCTTAACAATTTTTAAATTTCATATGTTCTTTTCATATTCTGGAATTTCATATATTCTGCTTTAAATAATCATTTTGTGAACGATCAAGGAAATCCAAATTATATATAATAAAAAAGAGTATAAATTGCATTGGTTTAAGACTGTAACTACATATCTAGACTGTTAAAAGAAATTATATACATCAGTATTTTTTGAAGGATAAGAAATTAAGTTTCTGGCTATATCTCTATCCCTTTTATTAAACAAGATTGACATTAATCTTTTGAAATATATTAAATACATTATTTTAAACCATAGATATATTTGGGGGGGGGGGGTCCTGCCTCACCTCACCTAAAATCTGTAAAGTGTAGAATAGGTCCTACTTTCTGTCATTTTGTTTGGAAGGACAGTTGAGAGGACCTTGTCCCCCCCCACTCTGAAATTTTGAAGACAACCTTTTTTTTTCTGAAGGTTGGAGGTTGGTTTCCTAAGTTACTAACCCCCCCTCCCCCGAATAAAATCCTATATAAGTCCCTGTTTCATAGTATGTAAAAGCGAAATTAAGTGCAATCATGGAAATATTAATCTAACTTGCTTCAGTGAATATTAAATGTAAAATGATGTATTATATACAATTTTTTTTTTCATTGTTTCATAATTATTTTTGTTCTTTTTTGATAATTGGATATAACAAGATATACCATTTGTTTCCCTGAATAACAAAATCACTTAGCGTTACTGCTGACAATCTATGTTGGAATTTTTTTCTTATTAATTATTGATTATTTTTTCCACAAAAATTTCTTACCAAGAGTGTGTAATGCAATAACAGATAATGATTGTAATCTGTTCTACGGCAGAAAAATGAAAGAAATCTACAAACTTTCAAACTAAATAGTTTTACAAATCAACTGATATGCAAGTTCTGCATCTGACAGCTTTAATATGGACTCAGTTCAATATACATTTACTTTTCAATACAGGAAAAATCACAACATATTTCTCAGTCAATTTGGTTGCAAAAACTTCTAGCTTGTTGCGATTTAAAAATCTACCAACTTAGTTAACTCAAGCATACATTCACTTGTGTTAAATTCACATTTTGATGAAACTGATAGGAAAGCTTAACGGACATTAGTAAATTTCGTAATAAGAGGGAAGGAAAAATGCACATACTTCATTTCATAATTTTTAACGCAGATTCTTTTTGATGTAACCCTATTTATGTGAATACAGATGCAAGCTGCTTGCCTTAATGCTTAAAAATCTTTAAAATTCCTATAAATTTCGGTACCACACATAGTAAAGTGCCATTGTGATTATGTCAATAATAACATCAGTAAAAGCAAACTGCTTTTTCTGAACTAAAAATGAAACTCGTTTAAAACACTTTAAAAGACACTTTTGTTTTATAAACTCAGGTGGTAAATCTTGTTACATCTCAATTCTCTCTACATTTTTGTTATTTTTTCCCCCTTTTAGTTAACCAGTACTTTGATATTCTATTTTTATACCTTCTTATGCTTATTTATAATAATAATAATAAGTCACAAATAGCATTTTATCATGTGTTTAGATGCAAAGGGGGCAGAAACTGACAGTTGGATGGTTTGCAATTGAATGTCTCAATGTTTGTTTGTCTTTTTTCTTCTCCAGCTACAGTTTGCTTTCATTTCTTAATCAATTCAAAATTATGCTTTTACTTGATTTTAAATAAATATAGACAATGTAGCAAATTCAAAGAAAACTCATTTCTGAAGGCTTAGTCTAAACAAAAGCTTTAGTTTCTTGTGATTTTATGCCTATTTATGTTGAATTGTAAAATATAGTAATTATTTCTTGTAAAATTTTATGGCATTAAATAGACAAATTTTTTGAAGACAAAATATTTAATACAGCAGATGAATAAAAATCAACATTATGTCTTTCTATATTTTCGGTCTTTATTATGTTTGTTTTCTTGTGTACAAAAACAGAAAAATAGAAAGAAAAAAAAAAAAAAAAAGACTTAAATTTACATGATATAATCACAGACTCTGATGAATTGTGCTTAGTATTTGAGCATTCTTGCTGTGCAACATCATGGAACTTTTTCATTATTTAAAAATGACATTCTAGATATCAAGGGTGATATTTAATTTAAGTGCTTGGTGTGGTGAGGATTAGCATGTTTTAATTTATTTTTCACATTATTTGCAAAGTAATTTAATTATTAACTGGCTTTACTGGGTGTTATCAGGTAAATTTGTTTCCAGATTTAATTTATGAAAAATTCATTAACGTTGTCATAGGGGTAATATTTCCCAGGCATTTCTTTCAGCATGTTTTAGTTTATAGGATATTAGCTTTTCTTTAGTTGAAGAAATGGACATTATTTACATTAACATGCTTTGCTCTCTTATTATGAGCCTTAATTTTAATGTTTTCTTTGTAATAGCTGATTTATAAGTTATGGAAGGAAGCTATTACAATGGTTAGTGATTCTCTAATGGGTTAAAAAAGTTCTTTATGATTTGCCATTTAAAATGTGATACTATTTACAATTTGGAGAATTGTACATTTGGAAAAAAAAATACATATCAACAGCCATTCATGTAATTCGATTATTATCAACACAACATTATCATACACAAATTCTTTTATTATTTCTCTTCTTTTCATCTCGTGTAATATATAAAAATGATTCCACAACCCTTTTCATAGTATTTAAAATAATTTATTTAAATACTAAAGCAGTGAATTTTTGGGAACATATTTTACGTCATTCCCTTCTTCAAGCAAATAAGGAACTAACATATGAAACAATAACTTAAAACAGAAAGAACATCATAAATTAAATATACACACACTCAATTGAATAATATAAATTGTTACGACAATGGTTTGTTATTTAACT
>JAFIDM010002131.1:12938035-12950678 GCA_023159025.1 Thereuonema tuberculata
AAAAAAAAAAAAAGAAGAAAAAACCTCCAAACCTAGTTTTTTAATAAGATATTTTTCTTGATATACTTGCGCCCCCCCCCCCCCCTTTACATTTATCACGCCCCACAGATTGAGAAATGCTGCCTTAGAGGAAATGAAAGAAATGTGAGATACAGCTGAGGGAAAAAGAAGAAATTAACGATGATGTTCTGATTGATGATTATCTTTCACTTGATTTTGAAGCTGAGACCTCGGAATCATTAACTGAATCGGATATTTTGGACAGTGTGAAAATAAAAACAATACAGCTATGAATTGTGATGAAGATGAAGAAAATGGAAATGATCATGATGCAGAAATAAAAAAAAAACCCTTCATATGATGAAATGCTAAAATCATTTGAAACAATCCGACGCGGATTACAATTTAAAGAAAATACTGAAGGGTTTTTTTAGTGCATTGCAAAGATGCAAGGCGTACTATGAGCGAAAATACTTTTTAAAAAAAAATCAAGACAAAATTAACAGACTTGATTAGTAAAATTTACATTACATGTGGTAATGTATGCTTTATGTCATTAAAATTATTACTTTTTTTAATAATATTTATTGTTTATGTATTTTAAATCTGTTTTATGTAGTTTAAAGTAATTTTAAAAGGTGAATCTCTATTTAACGAATTTTCCGTATAACGAACTTTTTTTCGGGATTTAGCGACTTCGTTAAATAGGAGGTCCGACTGTATCATAGGAAGATTTCGGTTTTTTTCGGGTTATTAAATCAAGATTCCCGTTTTTTTTTTTTTTTGGTTGTTAAAATTTTTGAAATCTCACCAAGGGGGAGGGGGAGGGGTCCAAATTTCTTAAAAAACACCTCACGTAATTAATGGACGTCCCCAAAGGAGATTGGTCAATTAGTCTATTTCTAAACGATTAGGCTACATGTCGACATTTGGTTTGGTAGGATTGTGAACCACAAACGAGTTTCAAAGTTTTCTCACCAGATGGTGCTATTAATGAGATTTTATTAAAGAGTTGATACAGTTATTTTGACTAATAAACACTTAGCCATATTTTTACTTTTTGCCTTAGAAATCTTATCTTTATAACTATTTCCAAGACAAATCCTTTTTGAACTGAACATTACAGTCTGTAGACGTAAGTACAACAAATCTGAGGCTTCCTCTAAAACCAAGCTTAATATAAGATGAGTAGTCCATTCCAAATCAGAAAATGCATTCGTCAAGTTTATGCTATTTATTAGTTTGTGTGTAGAAATTGCTAATTCTAATTCATATAAATATGAATTGGAAATCGGAATCAATGTCTTATCATTACCTCAGGATGAATGGATCAAAGCGATTCATTCCACAGGTAACTTTATTTTGAACGGAATTACGGGGAAAGCTATTGGTTCATGAATAATATAATTTTTTTTTTGTTAGCTGCTGAGGACTCGTAAAGAGTGAATTAATTTCCGTTACATGCTTCTACTGTCGAAAACACCGGAAACAGTTAAATTTTGAAACACTATTAAATCACAACTGTCAAAAGATTAACTTGTAAATGTAGTCATCCGTTATCAACATAACCATTCTATTATCTAAAATAAAATTTGAAGTAGTATTTTCGAAAGTTTATATTTACAGTAATTGTTAAATTTTGCAGTTAACGCATTTGAATATATACAAAATCATGACACTGATCTCCAATCCTCTTCCCGATTAAAAAAATCAAAAATCAATAACCATCATAGAATCTCCCCATTTGTCCTTTCGGCGAGTTTTTATTGTTTGTTTTAGCTTTTGCGGGTTCCACATTTCTTCCGACGTTTTATCGTAGAAATTGAAGTAAATCCTTAGTTTAAATTGGATTTAAACTAACTTTGGCTTTTGCCACATCACTATAAACTGTTGGAACAAATGATGAAATATCAGCAACTTTTTAACATCCTACGTTAATGAAGATCAAAGCTACAACATTAATCATTTGTAGCTTTTTATTGACAAGATTCTAAATTCTCGTGAAAATAATTAACAATTGGGAAAAATCAAGCCTAAACAACTGGTCTATGTTAATAGAAAGTAGTGAAGAGAAAAATAAGTAAATCAGAAGAAAAAAGATGCAAAATGTAATAGTTCGTCAAATATTACCAAATTATTCACTCGATAGATGAAAATAACACAAATTATGATTCTGTGGCATTCACAAATATCAGAGCCAAATTACAGTAATGTAATGGCTATATTGATATGTATTTTGCCTATGTGCTGCTTTTTGATGTCCTTTTTTGAGATTTGATTTCTTGATGCGAGATTTCTACATTTTATACAAAAGGAAAAATTACGATTATCTGGGCTACAAAAAAACGCGCAACCATAGATAATGTGTGAGTGAGTTTGTTTTTCTTTGAATCCGTGCTCTCATAAATGAAGGTTACAATAATCTTTCTCTTGACCAGGTAGCACAAATTGTACAGCTGATAACCAGGGATTTATTTCAGTGTTCGTCATCCAGATGAAT
The DNA here is from genome assembly GCA_023159025.1 of Thereuonema tuberculata. Classification (NCBI taxonomy): domain Eukaryota; kingdom Metazoa; phylum Arthropoda; class Chilopoda; order Scutigeromorpha; family Scutigeridae; genus Thereuonema; species Thereuonema tuberculata. The sequence continues at coordinate 12,940,536 of JAFIDM010002131.1, forward strand.
AAGGTTTGATTAGGCTACAGGATAGATTTAAGAAAGGTAGAAAGAAATTATTCATTAAAATTAGGAATTGATGTGGATACGAGTTATCATGTTGAGTTATCAGTGAAAAGAATATCAACAAGGAATTTCTAGAAGTAACTGCTATGAACAATTATATCGTGAAATCTGGTTTGATAAGAAATGTTAAAGGTGAACTGTTTCATATAAAGATATGAAATTATGACGTCTGTAAATATTTATAACAATTATACCAGATATCATTCAGAATAAAGATGATATTAATTTTAAGCAACAAATGAATAATTAGCCGATCAGTTATTTTACGGATTCCAAAGTTTATTAAGAATTATTCTGCGAATTAAGATAATCTTGATAAATACCTAAATTAGCTATTGTAGTTAACTCAAGTTGGTTATGAATCGAACGGACCCCAGGTACGGACCCCTTCAACAGTTGATATGAGGGTTAGTCAAAAGTAACCTTAATATGGCCATAAAAATTCAAAATCTCACAGTAGAGGATTGTAATACAGATATGTTATGTCTTGACACTTGAGGAATTTGCGGGAGCATATACTTTGGCCTATGCGCCGACTTATTTTATTAGTTTAATTTATGATATTTTATAAAATGTATTTCGCTTTCATAAAAACAATAAACACTTTCGAATATTTTTTTGATAACTAGAATGTAATAAATAAAAGAAATGATAATTTGTCTTTTAGATGATATTAGAAGATGGTGGAACTGAAATCAAGAATAACGAAATGCTGAAAAAAGTTTCAAGAAATTTAGATTTCTTAACTTTCCAACTGATTCCCGAATATGGCAAGTTTTTTTTTCCTTATTTCTTTTTTAAAACGAATTGTTTAACTATTTTATACGAAATTCGAGTTTCTATTTCTGAAGAATTTTTAAAATTTTCTAAATTTTAATTTTTTGTAAAAAAACAGAAGCACGATTTGCAGAAAATCCCATCTGCTGCCAAAGAAAATAATTCCACTTTCATGAATATAATTGGATTCTTACGATACATCAAGGAATCTAATGTAGATACAACGATATTTTTTGGTGTTTAAGAGATTCTGAATTTTTGTTATTTAAAGGAACATATTTGTATGTAGGACAATATACCAGAATTTCATTTGATTTAACTTCGAATTTTAAAAATTAAAATGTTTAAACAAAAGCAAATGGTTCAAATTTAAAGGCGCTGATGTCAACATATGACTTTAAACAGAATTAATTTTTTTTTTTAAGTTTAAGCACAGTTTACCCCACTGTCAACAAAACTTATTGTGGAGTTTACAGTGGTTTAGGATGCGTCTCGTAGGATTACCCTACTCTGTTCAGATCGCTTACGGTTGTCGTAGAGAACCCACTTTTCATCACTGGTTGTGATCAACTGTGATACAATGTGATAAAATAGAGGTTCTTTTTCGTAGCGAAGGAGAAGGTTACTGCAAATCTCAAACCGGTGTTGTCTCTGCTAGCTCATGTCGGACCCACGCATCTAACTTATTCACCTTACCAGTTTAGTCGGTTGATACTGATGCATGGCATTCTCTGACAGTAACGCGAGGATTTGCCCCCAAAGATGCCTTCAGTGTGTTGTTACCAGGACGTCCTCGGCCCCCCGTCTCCGGAATGGAATTTCTCATTCTGAAGTTCAGATGTTGCCTTTTCGCCCCATGCCTCGACCACTATTATGGTAGGCTTGTGCTGCATTACCACCCAATTTGAATTCCTGAAGCAGAATACTTGGAACTTACTCATTTCTAATATGTTTTACAGATCACTCTCACTACTGATAACTACTGCTCAACGTATCATGGCCTGTGGGTGGAGCAATGAGTCCACCAACCAAAGATGCGATTAGGTTGGTACAATTGTAGGCGAGGTGAAGATGGCGCCTCCGAAAATTATTTTCCGAACAACCTGGTATTGTCATATTATTAAAATGTTAGTGTATTGTTCGGTTTTGTTTATGAGAACCTTCAGCGCTTTTGCGCATGCGTCAGGTCTCCTTCGATTTCATTACAATAGAGGTGAGGAGAAATAAAGAGGGGATGTTTACTTTTTATCAGTGTTAGTTTACTAGTAGTTGCGTTCTATTTGCGCTTTTCGTGAAAGAATTATGGAAAGAATAAATACTATTGCAAAAATGCTCCTCCGTTATTTTTTTCTTAAAGCGAAAATGTCCAAAAGAATTTCTTAGGAAAGTGCCCATCTTAGCGTATCACCCCTCTGCGGAGTAAAATCGTCCGCCATTTGTGGTTCTGGCTTTCGAAAACGAACAGTATTTTAGTTTCCAGATACGAATCCAACTACATTATTTACTTTTTTGGTCTTGTCAATTTTTAGTTTGTTTTTGTTTTTCCAAATGAAAATTGGAGAACAAATAGTATTCGAAATTTTAAATAGTAAATATAAAACTTAAATTTGGATGGGATCTAAACGCAGTTTTGTTTGTTTATAGAGGAAGCCACCCATATTCTTCGTCCGTAATTTCTGTTCATAGAAACCTGATTTAAAAACAACTTCTCACTCCAGTTTTACCTTTATTTCTCAAATATCATCAACAAAGAAATTGTATGCTTTTCTATAAATATGCCCTCTATTTTAACAATTTATTTCTTCTCAACTAAGCATTAGTTTATCAACTAAGCATTAAAAATAAATATTTTTAGGTACGATTCTCTTTATAACTCCAATTCGGTATAAACAATGATTCATTGAACGTAATAAAATCTAAATGATAATTTCTTTTTTGTAATTGCTGTATATTTCTTTTATTATTTTATATCTGCAGTCTTAATTGTCTATAGCTGATCAATATTTTTATTAATAATGTGCAAACACATTGTAAAACTTTTGTATTTAAAAATAAGGAAATTATTATTATTATAGGTAATTTTCAATTTCTGCAGAAAACAATATAGCGGCGTTATAAAAACAGGTTACTGTGAGACCTGCCCATCCAAACTAGAGGTATAATTTGGAACGTTTTCCACTGTTTTAAGTCAGGGTGATGATATCTGTATTTCTGAAGATTGGCGATTGCTATAAATTTGTCCCATTTACCAGTGAAGAGAATTAGTTGTCAACGAAAGAAAAATGAGGTCTCATCAGTTCGTTTTTCTCTGTCCAAAGTTACTTTTGGATTTAGATGATATTTACAAAAAAAATTAAATACGTTAGGCCCACAAGGTATGTTCAAGATATAAAGAATAAAAAAAAAAATATCGAAAATCTTATTCTCTTCTACTTTTCTTTGTAGAAATGTACAAAATTGTTACGATGCTTTCAATAGAGGTCGCTGAGTATATATGGAATTAGTAATCCATAAACCACGATTTTCTTCAATTACAAAATAATTTTATCAAACGGTAAGATGAAAGAAAGCTTGTACAAACAAACAAACATATTAAGATATTAACAAATAAACTTTCTGAGTATATCGAAGGATTATCTAGTATTGAAAAAAATGCTATATTAAGCTTAAATATCTGTTTATATTCTATCCGATTTTATTAAAGAAAAAAAAAAAGACGAATAAGGAAAATAATGAAATAAATCGAATATAAGAGTAATTTACATTTCTGATTAAGTAGAAATCACGTACAAAAATCACGTGACATGTACAAAGTAATTTGAATTTTGTAACTCGAAATCGGAGAATCTAAGACTTTCCACCCCTTTCTCGCCTTCACCACACCCTTATCACTTTCAAACCTTCTCCGATTCGTAAAAAATGATGTGATCATTTCAAATCTTTATCTATCCCGAAAACCCCGTAGCAGTATCCTTCAACAATGCCCATCCCCTCACCGCTCACCCGTATACCCCATAATTCTAGTTTTCGCATCCCAGTTAATATGTGAAGTTATTATGCAGAACAATATTTTAGTTGTAATTGTCGCCACAGTCTAATTTGTGGCGCTGTTATGCACAATAATATTTTAGTTCCAATTATTGCAAACAATAGTTCCAATTGTCGCCTCCAGGTTTGGCGCTTTCAAGAAAGTTGATCCCCGTTTACATCCCCTACGATGCCAATATCGAAAATTCGTCGAATACGAGTCTTTTTGATTTCGACAAAGAACACTCATGTCAAATTTCGTGTTTCTAACTCAAATAGTTTCAGAGATATACATGACCTTCAAGAAACTTCACACCCCCTTTTATGTCATTAAAGGGTGGCATTTTTAAAAATCCTTTCTTAGCGAGCGCCTATGTCATAAGGAGAACACATCCCGAAAATTTCAAGTTCCTAGGTTCAAAAGTTTTGGCTGTGCGCTGTTGGGTGCGTAAGTCAGTCAGTCAATGGGTTCTGCTTTTTATATATATATATATATATATATATATACACACACACACATTATATAGATTACATCATATCTGTTTGTATCTTAAAATTATTATATCCAAAGAAAGGGATTATATTTTTTACTCTATATATAAATAATAACAATTAGTAATATACTCCTTATATTAAAATGTACACAGACTTTCAAACTAACTTATTAAGATACTAACAAAGAATACTGACTAAGTTAATTTGTTTATTACGAGCTTCCTTTGTAATTTCGTCTAGCCCTTTAATGTAATTTAATTTTAACAATTAGGACATTAAAAATTATCTGGAATAATAATAATAATTTTCTTTTATTTTTTAATACAAAGTTTTAAAATTTGTTTGCAGAACTATTAATTATTAATATAAATATTGATCAGACTTCAGATAAAAAATAATTAGATATTAATTATAAAAAATATTTAAATTTCAATGTCCTAGGATTCCTTGAAAACATCTAATCTGTTTTACAAAAAAAGATCATATCTAAAAATAAATTATTTATTTAGATAAACTATTGCTTTGATAAAAAGAAAGAAAACGTTAAAATGAATAACAAGTTTATAGGATAAAAGTATATAATTTATTTATCGACGATATTTGAGAAATAATGGTGAAATTGAACTGAGAACTTACGCTGTATGGATTACATGCTCCGTTACATGTGGCTCCTTCCATAAACGAACTTTGGACATCAACCTTTAAAGCTAATGAAGTTTATTTATTTATTAGTAATTAATTTATTTATTTAACAATTAAATTAAATCAAAGCCGAAAAAAAATTCATATGATAATCATTTGTTATGTTGTGATGATCAAAAAAAGAGATTTAGCGCTTCCGCACTTTCATTTATAGTAGCAAAAATGTTTTGTATATGGGTGTGAAGCGATGTACAAGAAAAGCGTCCTCAAGTAGAAACAGAGCTTAAGAGCGAATTCCTGTTGAAAACAAAGAAATCCAACTTTGACTTTGATTTAGATGTAGCCACGGCTCTGGATGACAGTATTCCGAGGGCTGTCGCTGCACGACGTTTCTCAACACAACAATTCCTGGAATAAATTCCTTGGTGTAAACGCATTTCTGTATACGAACTGAAATCTAAATAAAGTTGTTTTTTTTTTTTAATTAATAAATTATACACTCACTTCCAAAAGTTAAGCACGGAGAGGAAAAATGTTAATTTCCGTAAGAGATCCGAATTAAAGAAGCTGAATTTCCTTCAAAGGTAGAAGGAAGTATGCAAATTATACAGGTAACAGTCAATCACGGTTTCGCGAAAGGAATATGCAAAACAGGCAGTCGTATAAGAAGCCGGCATTGTGAAGGGTTACAGGAGTTGCATGTAAGTGCTGATGAAAGATGTTTAGAACATTCGTACGATTTGTTTTCAAGCTAGATGTGTTTCTATGACTTCCAGAAGACGAATGGAAGATTCTGAGCGCTGGCAGGCTGTCGGACGCATTGAAGTAGGACAGTCTATAACAGATGTTGCTCGTTTCTTCGGCGTTCATCATTCCGTCATTTCACGATTATGGAAACAATTCCAAACCAGTCAAACAGTTGTCCGAAGACCTGTAGCCGGTCGTCCAAGGGTTACGACCCCCACGGAAGATCGATATATTGCTGTTGTAGCCAAGCGGATTCGAAGATCGACCTCCACACGTGTGACATCTATGGTTGTAGCGGCCATCGGTAAGACGATATCTGCCACTACTGTTCTTCGAAGGATACACATGAATGGTCTGTACGCCCGGGTACCACGAGTTTGTGTTCCTTTATCCGTCCAATCCCGAGGGGCACGATTACAGTGGTGCCGCCAGCATGTGAATTGGACTATGTCTGATTGGGGTAACGTTATGTTCACAGATGAGTCCAGATTTGCCCTACAACCCGATGATAAGCGTGTAAGGGTCTGGAGGGAACAAGGCACACGCAATTGGCCCCAGAACATCACCGAACATCACGCATTCCGCGGTGGAAGCATCATGGTCTGGGCAGGGATTTCATTGGGATATTGCACCGACCTGAACATCTACAAGCGAGTTCTGTGACGGCTGTACACTATCGAGATGAAGTCCTAGACCCCTTTGTGAAACTGTACGCTGTAGCAGTTGGTCCTGCTTTCGTTTTAATGGACGATAATGCGCGTCCCACAGAGCTGCCATCGTTGACGACTTTCTGGAGAATGATTGGATTGCGCGTATAGAGTTGGGATGTCCTCGGCGGTGCTGAAGGTCGACGTTTCCCACCTTCAGCTACTCTCAGATTTGGAAACTGCCCTACAGGAGGAATGGCGATTACTGGACTCTGCGGTTGTTGATCACCTCGTAACAAGCGTTGTAAATTTTGTATGCAGGTGAGGGGTGCTCACATACCCTATTAATGTCGGTTTTCATTGTTTGTTTTGAATTTAAACATCATTTTGTTAATGACGCTAATAGGACGTCATCTTATAATTTATGAAAATTCAATATTTTGTTTATCTCTGTATGTAATTCTTTGTTTTGTTTCATGAATAAACATCGAGCTACTTACTTGCAGCATTTCATGTCAATCAAAGCAGTACTTGTCCATTTTTTCGCATTTTACCGCTCCGTGCTTAACTTTTGAAAGTGAGAGTATATCGGAAATGGGAAGAAAAAAGTTTAAACGTATCACATCTTTTTATAGATAACATGTGTTTTAATTTATTACAGATAGAGGAAATGTGGCAGCTGCTTCAGTGGGGACAGCAACTGGTGCAGTTCTGGGAGCACCTGCAGCCATTTCAGCCGTTGGATTTACCGCTAATGGTGTGGCTGCCGGTTCAATAGCTTCAGCCTGGCAGGCATCAATTGGCAATGTGGCAGCAGGGAGCCTGTTTGCAACGTTACAGAGTTTAGGGTCAGCTGGTTTAGGAGACATTGGAATAGAACTGGTTGCTGTAGCTCGCGCTGGTGTCGGACGTAGTGCTTCCAAATTAGGAAAATTTTTACATAGTAGAGTGTTAAACAAAAAATGATTCCTCAAAAAAATAACAGAAATGAAATCAGAAAAACAGGAAAAGTTTTTTTGATAACCACTATGAGTTATCAAACAAATTAGAATTTAAATTTATTCCTAATGAGAGAAAATTATATGTTTTTTGAAGATATTATTAGCTTATTATATTGGCTGGATAGGAATTAGCTTGATTATTGAAGTAAAACCTAAAATGTTTTAGTTTTTAAAATATGTCTAAAACCTAAAATATGTAAAAATTTATGTAAATGTAGATTGTGATATTTTAGATTTGTTATTGTTATTTAAGGATAAAGTTTTAATCATTTGATCATTTTATTTTAATTTTCTTTTAAACTTTACAACAACCATCAGATTTTCAATCATTAAATGTGTCTTTTTTTGCTCTTAATTGGGAATAAAAAAAAAAAAAAAATCGCGCCTTGTTTTCATACTTGATGATCTTACTTTCACCTTGATAATGATTTCTGGGAAGTGACCGAAACTGTCCTAATACTTCTTGGTTTATGAGACAAACTTTTATTACTAGAATTTTAACGAACAAATTGGAATTGAAATTTGTTCGTTTTATGGAATTTCCGGAACATTGTAATTTTGTGCTCATTTAAAACTTTTTTTGATCATTACAAATCTGAATTTAATTTTATGGTCTTTTATCGATGCAGTGTTCAATTTTGTTTTTATTTAAATTTTACAATTCTTAAAGCACATTTCGATGTTAATAAAACATTGCTATTTGAAGTCTTTTTTTTGTTTTGTTTTGTTTGGTTTGATGATGCTTTACATTGGCTGATACAAAAACTCATCTTGTTTTAATGACCCGAATTGAGACAAAATTAGTCGAAAGTGAGTTTTTGATAGTTTTTGATAATTTTATTAGTACTCACTTCAAAAACTAACTGTAATTTCAAAAAAAAAAAAAAAAAAAAAAAAAACAATTATAGAATGTTTTATTTGCCTTGAATTCGAAGCTAATTTTCTATCCAAACTAGAAAGTGGATAAAAGTTATCGAAAAACAATAACTAGCATTACAAATTATGGAGCCAGAATTATGTCAACAATTTACACCAACAACTTTCCTTGATAAAATAAAATACGATCGCTTATAATTAAAAAATTTTATCACTGACAATATCAATATTGAAACACACTGAAATGCTACTTTTATGAAAGCTATAAGTGCAGAGACCGCCTTATGGTCACCCACGATAGAGAGATTAGGTTTAACTTCTATCAATAGGTTCAACGTGTCAAGTCTGCTCTAGATAACGATCAACAGCCTTTCAATTTTTTATCTGAAATATGTATTCACTTTTAATAATGAAAGGTGCAATGGCATAAATTGATAATAAGCTAAACACTGGCCTAGAAATAAAAATACATGAAGAGTTATCTTATGTATGTTAACTTCTAGATAACATTATTCTATTATCTTTATCTTATATTATAAAAGCGTTATTCTGTCTGTCATAAGACTTTACGTTTTTCCAATTTTGTGACCAACCTATAAGAGATAGATTGGTCATGTAAATGGATAAAACGTAGATCTTTTAAAGACAAACAAAACGCTACAAAAATCTTTCGAAAATAGTTTTTGGTTTCCAAGATGTCGCCTTTTAAAGAGTAAAATTTTGACTTTTTCTCAATTTAAACGAAAAATGTAAAAAATGGAAGAGAACATTATATTGAGAAAATGTTGGTATTTGAAAGTTCTATCGAACGATGTATCACTTATTCACAAACGCTTGAGCGTTTGCAAGATACATGCAAAAATGTGAATTTTCGGTGTGTGACGCCGACCCGCAATACAGCTGAGTTATCCGGAGAAGCCACAACGGGCTGGGAAGTCGTATGTTCTCCGACGATCTAAATATTAATTTGCTAAATAAATAAAGTTTGTTTTTTTAATGCTATACGTGCAAGGGTTCCGGAGCGAAGCGACAGTACCCGGCTATTCTTATTATATATTATAAAAATATATATTATAAAAACGTTATTCTGTCTGTTATTCTGTAAACAAAATGTTAAATTACAAATTACTAAAACATCGGAGCAAATGATTCAAGAATTTTCAGAAACCATGTTATTTATCATAAAGTTTTGTAATAAAACCTAATCCGTTTCGTTATCAAAAATGTGTTTGTGTTATCAAACAAAATATTAACATTTTAGCCATATATAAATCATCAAACACAAAGAAAGGTGAATTTACTGAAGAATTAGAGAATCTATTCATAAAAAATGAAAATATATTAAACAACTATATAACTATATAAATTGGTGACGTAAATATAGATATTTTCAAAATGAATAAAAACAATGCATTAAAGAAATACCTGAAACTTATGTGCAATCATGGTTTCAAAAATTGTCTTTACGGAAAATTGTCTTTACAACTGTACAATTCATGGAAATACGAAAACAAATATAGATCATATTTTCGTAAATAAGCGTAATATCGAAATACCAGGAATAATTCGTAAAGAACGAATCTCGGTTAATAAGAGTTGAAAATGAGAAAATACAGATCCAAATATAATCTATAAAGAACTAAACAATGAGGTTAAGAAACCATAATGCATGAAAATCTACACAAATAAAAAGATAAGTTCTGACTCACTCATTGACTCAGAGCCGGCGCTAGGAGGGTGCGGGGCCTCGGGCGAGATGAATTTTGCGGGGCCCAATCCTATTTTAACAACCCTTGGACCTAGAAAGCTGAAATTTTGCACAGAGGTTCCCTTTATGATGTAGACAAGGAATAAGGCCGGATTTTTCGAAATTC
>JAFIDM010002131.1:12953161-12964907 GCA_023159025.1 Thereuonema tuberculata
AAGGTTTATATATTTTGGATCATTTATTTAGTTCTGTAATATTATTTTAAAAAAAAATTCAGATTGTTTTAAAAAAAAAAAGCCACAGTTGTGCAGTGACAAGTGAAATCAAGCTGGTATAATCTTGAATGAAAAGTTCCCATTGGGACACAGTGCAAGTGTTTGCTGATTTCTCAATCTTATTATTGTATTGTAGTAGTTTGTCATTGTGACTGGTTCGTAATTATTAATTCAAATAAAAAACAGATCACTCCATGGAAAGTTGAAATGTGAAAGATATTGAACACATTCTACTGTAAATTCCCACAAATTGTAGAGAAGTTGAAAAGTTATTAACATTACTTATTTCCTTATTTAATCATTAATTCATTTAGAGCATTGTAGTATATCTATAGATAAGTGAGCAGACGGCTATAAGCATATAGCATACTATTACTAATTATCATGGAAGCTGTGTTGCAATATTATACTGTAATTATATGCCTGATAATTGTTAAACATCCATTAATATCAGAAATGGGTTCATTCATAACCTTTTAAAATTAGGACCGAAGTTAATGTTCTCTCCAAACCAGCAAACTTTCCCTACCTCCCTCTTTTCAACACTATTCAAGACTGAGCTATACTCCTATGTGATTAATACAATTTTCAGTAATACTTCCAGAGAAAACTAGTCCATATTAGATTACCAACACTTGAAATGAATCTCACTGCTGAAATAAATAGCATGCAGTAAAAATAGATGGTGCATTTACTGACAAAAACAGCATTACAAAATACTGTCACATTGCATATACGTAACTTACAACATAAGCTGCTTGAAAAATGATCAACCCTGTCAGTGATTGCCAGCCATTACATCTAACCATCTTGAATTCTACAAAATGTCCTGCCTCTGTATTTATGTTGCTGTCCTATTTCTCTGAAGATGGATTCACTAAAAATCTTGAAATTGTTAGACACCTTTCATCCTTGCCGTTTAAAAAATTTAAAATGTTTGTAACATAACTGGTGTTGGCAAGACTGATACAGAGCAAGAGTAGATATATATAGAAATGTTTTGATTTCAACTTTAACTGCATTATAAATATTTCTTTTTGAACCACCAGAAAAATAGTTATTATCTAGGATGATAGCCTACTAATGCTGGTGAGTTTCCTTAATCTTCCCAAAGATGTTTTATTGGAGGTTGAAACTATAAACATCACTGGTTTTAATAAAGAAATTTAACGTGCAGAAAAATTATTGAAAATATAAACCATTGGCTGCAATGAATAAACAAAATGCATTTTTGGTCTATTATCAAGAGGGAATCGAGAACGGCTGTTTCGTCCTGCTGGGAACTCGTCAGCCCATCTGCCTTCCCCGATAACAAATTCCATAAAGGCGAGAACGTAAGTGGAGGTCATCCCCGCACCCGACAGCGATCCCAAAACAAAAAAACAAATAATAATAGTGCTTTTTAGTGCACACACAAAAAAATTATATTTTAATATGTAAAGTTCCCATATTTTCTTAGTAGATCCTTTCTCCTACAGCCTCTACCATTAAATATTTCTAACATCACACCAAAATTAAAATGTAAACTACATTTAACATCAAAAAAGCAAATTTTCGAGAAGAAAACATCTTCTCTTTTTCAAGCCCTAAATAACAATAAGTTGAAGAACAAATACATCAAATTACATATTCTTTCCATTATTTGTTAATCACCCATTATTAGATTAATAATTCCCCGAGAAAAAAATAACAATATTTGAAACTAATAACATTTACATATAATTTTTGTTTTCTTTAACATAATATATCATGTGACTTAACAATCTAGTTCATTGATTGTAACCTTATTACAGCAATTTGTGCACATTTTATTTTCTTCACTGCTTTTATTTTCTCAAATAAAAGAAAGCATACTGAATTTATCTGACAATTTTGGGTCCTTGCTCTGACTGAAACAGAGCTCATATAATTTAAATGAGAAAAAGATTAATAAACTTTGCAGGTTCATGGCATTTCTCTGGTGAATTTCTGAGTTAAAAAATGAAAATATATATATAAAAAGATAATGCATGTGATGAGGTTAATACAATGTATAATAATGTCCAATTGCAGTCACAAGCTAAAAAGTGTATGGGGAACGTATTAGGAATAAGGATCCATTTGTTAAAAACGAAAACGAAAATTTTTGATCATGAAATCTGAAAATGCAGTGTTGATGAATCAAGATGAAGTTAAGATATATTTAAATATTGAATTTAGGAACTTTTACTTGATTGGTGACAAAATAATAATGTAAATTTGTTAAGAGTAATAGGCATTGTAAGCAATGTAAGTAGTAAAAGAAAATTAAATGTAGCAGAATTAGTAAGCCAGGAGCAGTGAACTTGTTTAAATAATGAAGTGTTGATTCCATTTTGTTATGCACACCAAAGACTGACAAGAAACAATAGCCAATAAAAGATGGATTTTATTAGCTTGAAGAAAACACAACAAATTAATGAATTTATGTTTTTCATTGAATTTTAAAATTTGGATTTGGTTAGACTTCTATAACCAGTATATTCTTTACAGTATTTCCATAGCTGCCTCATTTCAGAAATAGTTTTAAATATTTTTTTTGAATTATGGCTTTGAACTTACTGTCAATATATGCCAGTTCTTAGGCAGATTAGAATGAAAACTGACCAGGTTAAAGGAATAATTATTATTAACATTTTAGTCCGCATAGACCTCTGGCATGAAGCTCAATAGCGTCTTGCTCTCCCTCCTTCAGTATTTAGTTTAAGATTGGTAACTTGTATAAAGTGACATCGTTGTGCTTAAATATTTAAAGAATGTTTTAACAACGTTCTCAGAAATTTTTGACATACAGGATGGACGATCAATGTTCTGGTAGGTCATAGTACCAGTTATGCTAAGAAACAAAGGTTACATAAAATTGTATCCTATACCAAATAGTTTCTGAGACAAGAGTTATTTGACTATATTGTATTTTAAATTTGACATGCAATATTGTCCCTTTCTTCCACTGTATAGCACTGCTGTCTGCAGCACATCAATTGGAGGGTTCAGAAGCCAATCAGTGTAAGTCAATAATCCAAAAAATGACATAGGTTTTTTAAAATTACGTACCAAAAAATAACAACGTTTGTAAATTTCAAGAATAAATTTTTTATTGAAAGATAACATAACTATACACTTGGAGGAGTGTTTTGGACACTTTGTCAACCGAAAGTATAAACATTTAGAGTATGACTTACAGCAAAAATTTCAATTTTAAAAAAATTGACTTACACCGATTGGCTTCTGAGTAGTCCAATTGGTTTGCACAGTGACAAGTACTGATATTGACTATAGGAGTCTTGAAAATTTATTATAAACTTTAACAATAAATATTAGAAACAGTTCACATCTCTTATCAATAATTTTGCAACTGTACATGTAAGTAGCTGACTCGGCAATCATTCAGAATAGGATACTTTAGAATGACCAATACTATGACCTACCAGAATATTGATCATTCCTTCTGGGATACCTTGTATAAATATCATGTTATGACATGACAAAGAAATGACCATAAACTAATTGCATTGCATAATGGCATTAAACTTGAAACAATTGATGCAATATTGTTTCACTATTACTTCACTATTAATGTGACAATATATTTAAAATTTCTTTTAAAATCACAGGCATTGTAAATATTGCAAATCATATCTAAAACATTTCAGGATATCTGGACTTCAGCTGTATATCATAAGGTCTTTCAGAAATAATGGCACTATTTGAAAGGATGATGTTTCAGAATGGTGCAGAGTACAGTAAAATAAAGAGGCAGGGAGGGACAGAGGAAGTAATCACGTTTCGTTGTTAGAGTTCAACATATCTGCCTTTGGTCACTCGACAGACGTCCAACCGATAGTTATTATAGACAGCACTGATGCAGATATGTTGCACTGAGTGTGGCAGGAACTCTACTATCGGTTGCACATCTGCCGAGTGGCTAAAGGCAGACATACTGAACATCTGTAAGGTAACAATAAAACTTGAATATTTCCTCTGTCCATCTGTGTCTCTTATTTGCATATTTGATCACAAATGTAAATGAAAGAACAATCATTATTATTAGTTAGTAGTAATTACAGTATAGACTTTAAATTTTGTAAATTTTATTTTAAAAAATCAATTACGAGCAAATGACTAATTGGATTGATTTAATGATGCAGGAAAACTATTTACCACTGGCCTGTTTTTAACATATTAAAAAAACAAACTAATTTATATTTTCCAAATGAATTGTTCACTTTTTAACAAAACATTTCCATCTCTTTATTTCTTAGTTTGTAAACCGAAATACACAAAATGGGATAATGACATGCGGTTGTTATCAAAATTTGCTGAAAGAAAAGTAAGTTTGTTTATTTTGTTTTTTTAATATCTTAGTCTTTTTTGAATAATTAATTACAGTTTGGCCCAAAACAAACGACTCTGAACCGTTCTGAACAGAAAACGCTGCAACCGAAAGAATAATCAACAGTGGTTGTTGGCAAATACATGTTCATTGTGATCTTCTTGGCACTCTAAGCAGTACTCGTAGCGGTTGCGTAGGTTGTTCACCTTGTCCTGGAAGAGAGGTTGTTCCATTCCCCTAAGAGTTTTCACAATCTTTTGCCACAGCTGAGCAATGTTTACCGGAGGCTGTCCTTGAAAAAGCATTTCCGTCAGCATTCCCCAAACATACGCATCAGGTGGAGTTAAATCAGAGGAATGTGAGAGATATGGAATGTTTGCTCCATGGGATATCATGTGATTTCTGAAGGTTATTAAAGTAGTCGAAGTGATTTCCTCGTCGTATGACATGTAGCCCCATCCTGTTGAAACCACTGGAAATGAAGACAAGGGTGTCATGCTCGGCAGAAACATTGGAAATCCCTGAGAAACGGTATGATTACCTGTTCTCTATAACGCATTTAATTTACAGTCACCAGATTCTGTTGGTCATCCTCAATGAAGTACTGACCAATGATGCCATTTGCAGATCACCTGTTCACTGTGGAATGCTATTTCAATAATGATGTCTGGTCTGGCAAAACCACGAAATTGGATTAATAAATAAACAAACTTATCTTACTTCATCTTGAATAACTTCTTAAATAACTCCATATATTACACCGACGATATTTCTTGAATTCTTGATTGTTATTATTTGTTAGTTTTGATGTTGGAAGGAGGGAAATGGTTCTCTCTTTCCAAAAAAGGCTTGATAAAGTGGGCCGATTAGGCCCACGAAATATTGTCAGTGTAATATATGGAGTTATTTAAGAAATTGGATTGTTTGTTTTTTGATATAGCCATTCAGATGAACCTGACTCTCATCCGAAAACCAAACATTAGCCAAAAATCCGGATCGTCATATACCATTGCTAACATGGAAGCACAGAACACAACTCTTGCTTCTTGATTGACAGGTTTCAATGGTTGGCCAGTCTGTATCTTGTAAAGGAACCCATCAGTGGTTTTAAACATACGTTGAACTGATTTTCAACCCATGTCCAGTTTAACTGCTGTTTGTCAGAGACTTCGCTGTGGCAACTACAACACTTGCTCAAAAAGTGATTTTCATTCATTGTTACTGTTACGGGATGGCCGGTGCAACCTTTCCACTGTGCGAGTACACTTCCGGTTTGATGGAATTTATCAACAACGGATAGCATAACCTTGTTCATGGGTGCTGGATGGTTAAAACGCTCCCGAAATTTCGTAGCAACATATAGCAGGCTAGGTCCATTGCCACAGCCTGTTCTGTATGATCAAAAACAGTGCTCCTCAATAAACACTTTCTCTTCGGTAGTTAATACCATTTTCACAGCAACACTGATTCTTACATCTACAATCATTCCTGTTCCGAATACAACAATCGCCTATGTGTTCATCTTGTAGTGCCACCTTTCATGTGGTCAAATTGTTCAGTGTTGTTTGTTTTTGGCCATACTGTATATGAAGACCAGGTAAAAAAAAAAAAAGAAAAAAGCTGAAAGTAGTTAGGTTTCATGCTAATAAATTTTTTTTGCCAGGATCAGTTATCTGCCCAGTATAAAAACTTTTTGGAAGAAAGGACTGAACTCCGAGCCGTACTGAACGACTTCCTTCAAGAGATTCTCCTTTATAAACCCAACGATATATTTACATTTGCTGCTGAATATTTTGATCAATTCCGCACTGAAGTAGTTGATGAAGTTGCTCCAGCAACACTGCGAGTCCACACCTTCCGGCCATCAGTGATGGCAAGGAAAATGTCAGAACAAATCATGGAGGCCAAAGCAGAAAGTGATCTGGCTGAAGTTGTCGTCAGGAAGAAGATTCGGAAACCAACTAGAATGGTGTTCTGGAAACCTGAAGACTTGGATGTGGATGATGATGATGACTAATAGCTGGAAAGAAAAGATCTTTGTCCTCTGAATTTCTCTTCCATGAAAACAGCAAACCAATTCCATTTGACAGAAAAGATTGTAACAATACTTTTTCTTTGGTTTTTATTTGGGGGTTTGACAATTGTTAATCAATTCGCTTTAAAAAAAATAATTAAAAAAAATTATTAAATAATGTTTTTTGTTATTAATCCAAAGTTCGTGCATTACTATATTAATAATTAAAAAAAATAAATAGCTGTATTGGTATTTATTTTTTAAAGTCCCCTTATAGAAGCCAATACTGGCCATGGGGAGAAGAAAAATTTGGGATCCCATGATTTCCAATGGGACGAAGTTGAGTTTGAGGCCAATTGAACTCTTGCCTGTGATTAACTTCCGGAAACAAACCAGTTCTCACTGGAAAGATTATTGGATAAGCCTCGAGTTCTGTTTGGAAAAGAAACAATCTGGAAAACATCAGGATGAATCTCAATTCTTCAGTTTATAGAGAATCTTCTATTTCTTTTGAATATATATATATATATATATATAAAATCCATTAAAACAGCAATTACTATAATTGAGATCACTATAATCTTTCAGAAGGGGTTACAAATTAATCACATATGCAGTGTGTGTGTGTATAGACATAAAGAGGCTATTCTGCACAAAGGGTGGTGGTACTGAAACCAGAAAATGTGGTTCCGGAAATTGTTACTTTCATTCTAGGGATTCTCCAAATTACAGAGATATTATTTTCATTATCGTTCATCGCATCTGTTAAATTTTGTCATCAATAAGCTGACACTTTATAGAAATCTAAGGAACTGTCCATGATGTTGAAAACTGTGCCGTACAAAATTGTGCTTTGTGATACAATATCATAGAGGTGCAAGTCTATCTAAACTGGTACTTCAAGTGCTGAATGCTGTCTGAATACAGTCAGCCAGTGCGAAGATCATAATCCAAGCTTGTGTGTCCATCAATAAATTGCTCCACTGCAAAATTTCTCAATGACAAAAACATTCTCAAAGTATGTTTTCGTTATTGTATCACGGATATTGATTACATGTAGATCTTTCTGCCACAAAAAAAAAATCAAAATACATTGCCGCCATGACTAAACACCTTACAGAAGATGCACTATTTTCAAACCATTGTTCATGTGATCATATAGAGATGCAAATGCTGCAGCCTACTAAATAATAAATACAAACTTAATGTAGTATTAAGTAGAAGTATTAAAAGTTCTATTCTTTATCTTTTAAATAAAAAATAGACAACTTCTTGATGCACTCTAAAATATAGAAAACTGTTGCAGTATTACAGGTGTGGCTGTTGTGATATTACCATATTATTAACCCTTCAAGCCGGTAAGACGTACACGTATACGTTCTGATGTATTTGTCTCACAGCCGGTTTGACGTTCAGGGATACGTTCTCTGCAGGGGTAGATAATTGGCGGCTTCCCGCTGTTAATTTTCAACTTAATTCTATAATTTTTCACTGACCGAGAGACAATGAAATAAGCTTACAATTCAGTGACGGAATTTAAATTTCCGCACTGTAATTTAGCCATTAAAAATTTTTCTTTGAACTTCTTTCTTCTCTCAATAATAAAAAGTACTGGAGTAGGACATATGCAGGAAAGAAACTCGCTGATCTGAAGAGTTACATAGTAATTTAGAAAATTCATTACTGTAGTGAAAAAGATAAATAGACAGACTAACAAAAATGCATAGAAACGTTTTTAAAAATAAATTTTTCTTCCACTTCTTTATAAGGGCGTTACAAATATTAAACCAAACCTATAATGAGCTAAACATGTAATGCATTTGTCTTTTTAACAATGGGTGACACCATGTTACAAAGTGACATCCTAGAACA
Organism: Thereuonema tuberculata; assembly: GCA_023159025.1. Lineage (NCBI taxonomy): Eukaryota > Metazoa > Arthropoda > Chilopoda > Scutigeromorpha > Scutigeridae > Thereuonema > Thereuonema tuberculata. The sequence goes on from JAFIDM010002131.1 coordinate 12,961,459, forward strand.
GCTGTTTCACGCCAATACAGAGATCATCAGCTAAGAGCACTCACCAGTAAAACGAGGTCTCGATACATAGGCCTATAGGAAATATCATCGGAATCGCTGTGGAGTCTGCAAAGCTTAACAATAAAAAACTTGCCAAAAAAGAAATTGGTGAGGAAATTCACGTGCCAGCGTTTCGGGGGTTCAATGAATTTTTTTAGCACATAAAAAGACTAAAAATTGCATGTAAACACTAAGAAATAATATTTATTTATTATGTGATCATAAGAATGATCCCTTTTGATTTTGGTAAAATTCAGTCCAGTAAGAGTTAAGGCCACTGTCATCATACGTAAAAGAACAACTTTTTTCTTTTTGTAAACAATTTGTTCTGTCCTCTTACCATGCTGGCATTTGAAATTTGGCATGCCAACTACACTCCCGTGCAACTAAATCGCCTCACCCCTCCAGTGCGCACAAAAAGGCATATTTGTTTAAAATGGCTTAACCGACTTTCAAAAAACATTTGTTTTTTGAAAGCCTAATGTTTTTACTTTACAGTGACACCATTATCATTAAAATCTGTACAATATTTTCCAAATGAATGTGATCTGAACGTGAGCGTAGCAAAATGCAGTCTGAACCGAAACCACAAGTTGCGTGCCGCACTCCGCTATAAAATCCCATGTGGACCGATATTTATTATCAGTCGCTTATCAGACGTTCATCTGTACACATCTGCAAGTTTAACTCATTGTTTTCACAAACCCATGGATACTATGCCAGAAGACGCAGCACAAGTTGTTGCTTTGTTGCAAGCAGGCTACAGTCAACGAGAAGTCGCTCGTCGACTAAACTTGAGCCAATCTGCTGTCTCAAGAGTATTCAGAAGGTTTCAGGAAACTGGTACCTTCACTCGGAGACCACATACCGGCCATCGCCGGTGCACATCTGAGAGGGACGATCGCTTTATCATTTCAACGTCACTGCGAAATTGCCATCTCATGGGCGTCGATCTGCAACAGGAGCTGAGACAAGTTCGAGGAGTCAGAAGACTCTTGAAGGAAGCCAACCTCACTCCAAGACGGCCCACTAGAAGCCCAAAATTGACCATAAATCACCGCACAGCACGACTCGAATTTGCTCGGGAACACGTCAATTGGAGCATCGAGCAATGGCAGTCCATCCTATTCACTGATGAGAGCAGAATGTGTCTCCATGGTAATGATAGGAGAGGCTGGGTCTACTGGCGTCCAGAAGAGCGATTTTCACAGTGCTGTTTTGCTGAAACAGTCTCGTACGGCGGCAGTTCCTGCATGATGTGGGCTGGCATATCCCTTGAGGAAAAAACAGATCTTGTTTTCATATCTGGTGGAGGCCGGAGGGGGGGTCTGACTGCTCGACGATACATTGAGGACATTCTCCTGGATCATGTTGTGCCCTATGCAGGATATATCGGGAAAGACTTCATGTTGGTGCATGACAATGCCCGCTGTCATTCAGCACTTATCACACGGCAATTCATGGAGGAGGATGGTCTCGAGACGATAGAGTGGCCAGCCCTCAGTCCCGACATGAATCCAATTGAGCATTTGTGGGACGAGCTCAAACGGAGGGTCCGAGACAGCAAACCGGCACCGTCTAATATCAACGAGCTCAAGATTGCGCTGGAGGAGGAATGGAGTAGGATCCCCCAAAACTTTGTCGAAACCTTAATAAGGTCTATGAGGAACCGCATGCAAGCCGTCGTACAGGCAAGGGGAGGCAATACCAAGTATTGATTAATAAAAGTTTCCTTGTTTTGCTTGAATTTTTTTGTAATTTAATTTTAAGTATCTCCAATTCGTTTTCCTAAGCATGCATTTTGCTTGCGTTTTCATTCACAATGCATTATAAAACAAAATATTGTACAGATTTTAATGATAATGGTGTCATTGTAAAGTAAAAACATTAAACTTTCAAAAAAAAAAGTTTTTTGAAAGTCGGTTAAGCCATTTTAAACAAATACGCCTTTTTGTACGCACTGGAGGGGTGAGTCGATTTAGTTGCCCAGGAGTGTATATCTTGATTTTCTTTGAAAGCATTCTATGGAGAAGGAATAGCATACGTTAATTAGAATGCACAGAAACTTTTATTACAGATATTTTATTTTAACAGAAAAGACACTCTTTAAGAGAGTAAAATTTAAGACAAAACTTTAAGGGCTTCATCTTACTACTGGGGCATTTTCAGATGCTATCCTTTTAATAATGTCTTTTCTTTCACCATTGTAGAAAGCAGCCATTCATGGTAACAAAACTCTATAGTGATAGTGACTTTGCTAACATCTTCTCAAAAATGTCTCTTCTGTATACATAGCCTATTACAAAGGTTATCTCTTAAACACCACAAAATTAAAAGCAAGACTTTTTGATTCATTCCACTATTGATGGACTACTGTTACATATATTATCATTATTCATCCAATGGAGATCATGCTTTGAGCATTATATTTGTTGTTACTATATTAAAGCCTCAACAATCTTTAGACATGAAAAGATATAAATATCATTCCGAAGGTCACTCTTTTGAAATGATAGTCATAGATTAGCAGAAAACACAGCACTTGCAGAAGAAGGATGAATTTGTTTGCTTCCAGGAACCAAAATTTCTATCATTCTTTTCAAACTGATTTCAATTGATTTATGAGCCGATACTTTTTATTTCATCCTTAATTTTCGGTGATTTGTCAAAATCGGAAACACCGTGTCACAAATTTTCAGATTAATTCATGTTAATCAAAATCACTTTCATTTCAGTGATCTGAGACTATATTGCAGACAAGAAAAAAAAATAACAATAAAAATTGATTGATCATAAGTTTTAATATAAAAAGCCACTTATACTATATCATGCCTCCTTCTTTTTATAACTATTTACACATAAAGAAAAGAAACAAAACAATATATTACAAAATTTAAATAAAATGTATTACTTTGATATATTTCAGTTCTTTGACAAGAATTTAATATTGACTCAAAAGTTGTCAACCTATTATTTTCAATAGAAAAGGAGAATACTTTTAATAATAAATTATGATGATCTCATGGCACTGCTTTCTCCTGGTCTTCTCTTTTGAGTACTACAAATGCTGCAAGTTTCCTGAAAAGATAATAAAAAATTATATTTCACCTATTATGTAATAAATAAGATGCTGCGTATGTGTGTCTATAAATAAGACTTATATATGTATACGCAGATATACACTGAAGAGCCATTACATAATGACCACCCCCAGCCTAGATAAATGAGCATGCCTGTAGAACGAACAGTCACGTGTCAATTGGTACACAGCAGTGCGTGTATGTATGTGTGTATATATATATATATATATATAAAAGTAAATAGCCGGACAGCTATCTGAAATTTAAAATCCCAATAAATATCTATTGGGATTTTAAATTTCAGATAGCTGTCCGGCTATATACTTTTAT
>JAFIDM010002131.1:12998998-13021381 GCA_023159025.1 Thereuonema tuberculata
GGGACAGCAACTGGTGCAGTTCTGGGAGCACCTGCAGCCATTTCAGCCGTTGGATTTACCGCTAATGGTGTGGCTGCCGGTTCAGTGGCTGCAGCGTGGCAGGCATCAATTGGCAATGTGGCAGCAGGGAGCTTCTTTGCATCATTACAGAGTGCAGGGGCAGTTGGTTTAGGAGCCACTGGAATAGGATTAGTTGCTGTAGCTGGTGCTGGTATCGGATTTGGCTTGGGATTTGGTGCTTATAAATTAGGAAAACTTATATATGATAAAGTGAACGAGGAGGAAAATAATTCCTCAAAAAGGAAATAGAAAGGAAATCAAGCTACTAAATAGCTCAAACATAAATTAGAAATGTAAGTTTAATCTTAATGAGACAGTATTGTAGATTGGAATTATCTTCTTAGATTAATGTTATGGCTGGGGAGTAATTGGCTTGGTTGTTGAGATACAATAAATATCTATTTTACTAAAGCCACAATAAACACTACGACTTACAATTCTTCCAAAAATAGTTGTGAATGCTTAAGTAATAAATATTATTGACACCTAAGATATAACCATTTATGTTGTAAAAATTGTATAATTCTTCCTTCAATCATGTGTTAATTTCAAATTACCAGGTAATAAAAAAAACCATTCAAATTTTTATTAAGAATCAATTCTTACATTTCATTTAAATTACAGTAGAATTTTAAATAAGAAAACTACAGTTGGTGGTGCTAACTTTAAAATACCTTGAAGGTAAAAAGACCTTTTATGCAGTCAACAATCCACATTTATTTTAAGAAACTTCGAGAATTCTGGGATATATTCAAGAAAAAAATTAAAATCGAATAACTGCTAAAATTAAATTAAAAGAAAGATTAAAAAAAAAAAAATCAGACAAACTTTTTTTCAAATAATTATTTTAGGAATTGTAAAGTAAATACGTGATCAAATCAACATGTCAATAATAATGCCATACCAACGTTCTGAATAGATCATCCGATAGCACAGCAGAGCACATGTATCCCCTTTACACCAATAATAATAATAACAATAAAGAAATAAAAACAAAAACCTTACTGTCCAATCGCTTAAATTGGCTTAAATTAAACAGCAGCAACTCAACTCAGTTTTATAGTAAACACAAAACAAAGCAATTTTTTACAATCTTCAATTTATCAAACGCTTGCATAGTTTAAAGCTGACACTATGATTGATTGGAGCACAAAACTCATTTTTTCAAGTCGTTGTCATTAAAAGTCGAGCATAATTTCAAGCAAGGTCCTCGTTGAGTTCATTTAGTATATTAATACCTCCATTTTGCACCATTCAGGCGACTCTCAGTAAGTTAAATATGATCGAGGATATAAATTAGCTCTAAACAAAATCGATTCAATATTGATAAGACCTAATTTCTGTCTATTTACTAGTATTTTCCAGACTTGGAAGTCTGTCTTTTCTCCCAACTTTGGGGAGTCCAAAGCGTTACGACTGACGGGGCTGTGACTCCTGTTTTGAGCTGAACTTCTACACACACGGGAATCCTATTTGCTTCTCCTTACAGGTTCGCTCAAGAAAGGTGGTAGTGCAGCACCTCCACTAGTATCTTTCTTAAAACCTTATTACATTTTTTCAAGTATAATAGCATTGAGAAAATAGCATTAACAATGGATGGTTGTTAGTATCACTTCACGCTATTTAAATTTCTTTTCTTTATATTTCGATCTTTTAAACCAATAAATGAGATAAAAAATTTTAAGAGAAAATGGCTGCCGACAATTCTTCGTTGAGTCTTCGATTGTAAAAAGCACGGAGGTGGAGTCACGACTTCATTCACATTAGAAGTACGTGAATAGGATTGAGTTGTTTTGTGTGTGTGTGTGTGTCTATGTAAGAATAGTCCGAGAATTGAGGAGGATTGGGTTATAATTACACTTATATCTAAAATTTTAGCTTTCGAAGATTCGCTGCTTTTGAATTATCGTGATCGTAGACGGAAAAGGCATTTTGACTTAAGTTTGCTTTTTAAAACTTAAATTTCATTTTCCAACCATTTTTTTTTCTCTAACGTTTACAAACCCGGTTTGATCAAACTCTGTGGATATACATTTAAATAAAACAGCAAAACTAAGATTTATATACATAATACAAATGTTTTTGTATAGATATTATCTTTTACTTTATTACAGATGGTAGACAATTTAAGCCAATGATTGACGAAGCTCCTGCTGTTGAAATTGGTACTGGTACAGCATTGGCACTATTACAGACATCAACTGCAAGTGGGTTTGCTACAAGTCTAGGAGTAATTGGCTTGGGAGCCACTGCTGGAGTAGGAGTAATTGCTGCAGGAGGAGTATTGTTTGCATACAACGTATTTAAATATATTCGTGATAAAAGAGATTGAAATGACAAGAATTTCTCAAAAAGTAAACACAATAAAAAAGGATAAGAAAGATATTTAATCAAAAATATATTTTTACATGCACTGCTCATTTTAACAAAGAGATTGACAAAGCCCATGCATCTGCTTCAAAACTTTTTAATACACAATAAAAATATATTTATACAACCGGTTTCTGTCCCGAGAGGGACCTTTCTTGAGAAAGGTCTCTCTCTCTCTCTCTCTCTCTCTCTCTCTCTCTCTCTCTCTCTCTCGGAACAGAAACGGTTGAATAAATATATTTTTTTTGTGTATAAAAAAAAGTTTTTTAAGCAGATGTATGGGCTTTGCAATCTCTTAGATATTTAATCAAATTTAAATTTATCTTACTAAGAATTCTGAAGTTTTTGTAATGGAATTGCTGTATTAACTAACAAAATAAAAAAAAAAATACTATCTTTCTTTTAAAAATAAATATTATCGAAACCGAATAAAAAGAATCGGAATGTCAATAAAACTCTTCTCATTCGGTTTCGGTATTATTTATTTTTAATACAAAGATAGTTTTTATTATTTAGCGATCTATATATTTCTCGTGAATTAAATTTTTTTAATCTATCTAGTTATAATTGATTATACGTAAAAACAACTAAATGTTAAGAAGTTTTAAGATTTAGTTGTTTTACTCTTCAATCAAAAGATTTATCTGAATATTATTATCCAAATAAAAATCAAAATTCAGCTTGCTATTATTTCTTATTAAAACAATAACTTTCAAATACCGGAATATATATATATAAAGAAAGTAATCCACGTTTACGCCATGACTCCGTAAGCAGAATCGAGAGAAACCTATGCATTCTGAACTGTTCGGAAATTGGGTAAATCCTATTGATGAATCCTAATAGGGAGGAAACAGCTGTTCCAGTTGAGGTAAGTGCATCATTTTTTTTTTCTCTTTCTTCATGTTTCATCAACACACTATTAAACACCTTTATTAACAGACCTGACTATAATATCCGATCCAAATCTAACCATGTAAATTTACAGTGACATCAGCGTTTTGTCGAATCGTGTTAAGGTTCAGAATCAATAGAGAACTCGTTTGAAGTAGCGCTACTCTACTTCAGTATTTCAATATATTTAATTTTTAATTCAATTTAAGAATATCGTCTAAATTATGGGGGTTGTGGTTCTTTACCCAACCTCCTTAACTCTGCTTCAATTTTTGGCAGTTCAAAAGTGAGTTAACATCTACAGCATCGAAAACCTTCTTAGACAAGGCTTATGCCTACGGCCTACGACATTTTCTTTTGGTTCATCTGATGGTTATTTTTTTTTGGTTGGATGCGAGTACGATGCCAAAAACGTTTGGAAAGCTGTGATATCAATGGGGGTTTACGCTTTAACTTAAACCAAATTCGGAAGAGTCTCGCCTAAACTTAAAACCACCTTTGTTACAGAGATAAATAATTGTAGAGAAATAGTGATTACAACTTAACGTTACCTTGTTTTAGGTTATACAGATTTAATAAAAGCCGTTTTTATGTGATGCATTCGTAAACAAACAAATAGAAAAAAATGTTGAAGTGGGAAAGTAAGGCATCTCAAGCTTAGTAATTATATATCGTTTAGGCTCTTTTTATTTTTAAGACTTATCAATGAAGCGTAAGTTGAACTTAAGGTAAGTTATAAGTAATGTCACAAACAAACACATTATATATAACTATAAGTTATTAGTTTTTTATTTAATTTTTTATTTCATTTATAAAAGCAAAACTAAACAATCTATACAAACTTCAGGCGTTAGTTTTGCATCCGATTTATCTTTGAAAGTAATAAGTTCTAGATGCAAACTTTTTGTTGCTAATCTTGTCATCTTTTCTTTTTTGTTCAAACTCAAAAGGCATTTCTGAGCTAAAACGTGAAACAAAATAGAACTTTTGATATTATTTTTTAGCTATTCGAAGTTATCGTTTGTTTTTGTAATTGAAATGCGCCATTTCCTCAATAGCTGCCAGAGCATGTGATCTGTGTAAGATATGTTTGTTACAGCAAAGGTCAAAGGTCCCTGATTCTTAGGCAAAATTGTCAAGAGAATATAAAATATACAAACATTTTTCTATTAACATGATTTTGAGCTTCCAAATACGAAATTCGAGTTAAGGTTGTCTACTCAGCTATTGAATTAATAAAAATCAATTTAACTGAATGTATGACTTATCTGTGTCTGTGTTCAGTCGGCTTGTCGGCAAAAAGCTCTAGCCCGAGAGCTTTAGCAACCGTAGACACTTAAGTGCTTAGAAATGAAGACAAGATGTGATATTGTAATTCCACAGATACAAATGTCTATGGAAGCCCCAAGACATTTTCAAAGTAAAACAATTGAAACAGAAAACGCACAAAACAATGGTTTCCAAAAATATATTCACGACCTCTGGCGGACGAACTGAGTTTACACAATTTCATATTTTGTGATTTTCAATTATCTTACAAATGTTCTTTTCAAAATCTCTAACTTCAGAGGAACACTTCCCTTAAAAGCTTTATTTCAGTTACAAATGCGTGGATCAAATTCCTAATTTCGATTAACAGTTTGGAAATTAGAAAAAAAAAAAAGTTTAAAATCTTAAACTTAGAATTTAATTGAATTGGTTGCCATTCCTTCGAATGAATTATCCATTTAAGTCTAATTTCTGAAATAAAATTGAAAATAGTCTTAATTACTTAACTAATTTTCTTGATGTCTAATGAATGGATACCCGTTTACAGTCTTTGTTTGTTGCATCTACGCAGTCAAATGACTTCAATCCATTCTATTTGCATCTTCCTCTTTTGAGTTCTGAATTCTGTATATATTTTTCATAGCTATATGTCAGTTGGGAAAGTTTTTCAGTTCTCTAATCCCATCGTTGTCTACAATCCACTTAAGCAAAGACTAAACCTCTCAGGATACTGCGATTTTGAAAACCTTCAAATCCATCTCGATATGGTTTCCATTCTGATGCAGACTTCATTGAGGATTAATGAAACTGTTGTCTCGAAAAGCATTTTGCCACCTTCATCGGCATTCTTTTCAATAACATCCTCCTGCAATAATCTGCCCCTTTTCGTAAAAAGCTAACAACGAAGTGAAAAACGCAGACAACTGATGCTAACAACATCCATGAAGATACAGCGAAGTTCCGACACGAAAACAACAGTCAACAGGCTTTGAATACAACACTCCATAATAAAATGTACTCATCCACTCTCATTATTAAACAACAATAAGAACATCGCAGACAAAAATAAAAAGAACAAATAACTTAACAAATAGATTAAAAGAAACCCTTTAATTGGAAGTGTTTCAATGACTTTGATAAACACTCTTCAAAAATATTCTTTGGCATTCTGTATCTGTCACTGAACCTGAGCTTCAAGTCAAGGGGCCCGTGGATCGATCTCGAATACTTTTCTTTACCGAAGTTGCTAACTGATTACTAAAGTACTCTTAAAGGTGTATAGTAATAGATATCAACAGTAATCATGTCAATCGTTGAATTATTGTTCCTCTGATTCTGAATGAAAGAAAAAATAAAAATGTATGATACACTGCGAGTGTCAATTAGTCTTTATCCTTCTCTTTTGTGGTATTCGTTTTCTAAAGTCATAATATCCCATTTAATAGGAGGCACGTCGTAAACATCAACTTAAAAAAAAAATTAATCTTAAACATAAGTCATGTATTTTATAGTTTGTGTAGGAATAATATGCTTTCATGTTCACAAATATTGTTACCGCTAAATGCCTATTTGTTAGGATTTTGTTAACTTGATAGAACACGTTTCATTTGGATTCCTTGTTTGGAACCCGGGTAGTAGTTTTTCTTTTTTTTTTCTTTTACAAGTCGTGAATTTCCCATGGAGAGTAAAGCCAAATACTTCTATCTGAAGCCCACCAAAATAGTCACAGCGGGCATTGTGGATCGTAAAATTGGTACAGTAGTAGATGTTTCTTGCACAATTTTTTCGTTGGGAGAACTTTTAGTCCCTACAGGAAGGGATCGGCTTCCTGTTCCGTCCTGGGCAGGTCCCGAATCTTCATACTTAAACTGGACTCCTCCCCAATTTTTCAGAAAGGACTCCCGTACGACTTCAAGCACGGTCCTGAATTTCAGCTCATAATTTTATCGACCCTGCGCATGCGCAATATGGATGGTTTCAGATAACCGGAAAGTACCGAAATAAGACCCACTGGTAGGACCCGTAAATTTAAGACCTTACGAAACCCTCCTGATTATTTGATTTGTAGCTCAGGTATTGGCATGTTACTTCCTCTTCATACCATCAAAGAATAATTCAATAAACGGAAGAGGTTAAAACTCTAAATTTAAATGTTTGAGGGGAAAAAAAATATATCTCACATTAGGCCTTTGTTATTGCGGGATCTAAAGTTCCTGGTGACCAAAGGGATTAAATTGAGGTGGATGGTCAGCCTTAATTCCCGGGAAAGAAACACCGATACCCATTCTACAGAGGGTTGGGTGAATCCGAAGGCTCGTCTGAAGGAGAATTCAGCAAGGAAAAACCCTCGACCTCCGGTCCGCTTACAAACCATATATATATGAGTTCATTTTTATGTTCATTACAGTTTGGAATGTCAACAATAACAATGCTTAAATTGTTTCATTTGTTTTGCAATTGAAATAGATTCTTATATTACTTGCGTAATGATATTGTATGAAAAGTAATTCAATAACAGTGATCCTTCTGATAGTTAAAATCAGTTCAAAAATAACAACGCTGCCAATCAGGCACATAGAATCACTGAACGTAGAACTCGCATATTGACTTCGCCTGTATATGAAGGTTAGTGTACGAAGAATAATCTTGAAAAATCTAAGATTTCGCGGTATCCTTTAATTTTCGTGACGCACCAAAATGTTCAGAAGCATTGCTTTAGATTCCAAACATCAATAGTTTATTAATGATCCTTCTTATGTCATCTACGCCTGCCCTGCTAAGGAAAAATGTAAGTTTTAGATAAAAAAAAATTAAAACTGATTGCAGAAATATTAAATTGATTTTATGTTATCTGAATGAAATTTTAATTTTTGTGAATGTATTCGCTTCAAAATATATTTTGAATATTAAATTACACTAGTCAACATGATTTTTGTCTAAAGAAAATTAATAGATGTCCTTAATGTAGCTTTTTATGCCGAATTCAAATATGTACCGTATTGTCCGGCGTATAAGACGACTTTTTAAACCAGGAAAATCTTCTCAAAGTCGGGGGCGTCTTATACGCCGGGTGCTGAAACTTCCGAGCCGGACTGGAGATGAATATGGTGAGGGAAGCTCAAAAACGGCCGCGGCCACAACCCCGCCGTATGCGGCAACCGTATGAAAGAAGCAAGGACGGCGCTGTACAAGTACGGTAGAAGAGAATCTACTCAGCAGGATTCGTGGAAAGAAGACTTAATGCGGTCCCGATGACGAGGTAAGTGTAAGTGAAGGACGAAGCAAGCTGCAGGCGTCCGGGGTGTGGAAAAAAAGATAGAGCAGGGACAGAATAAACAAGGCTACAGTTAAGAAATACTATGATTTTAGTGAAATTCTAAAAAAATGTAGCATTAAAATAATGCACCAGAATAAACAAAGCAAACTTGGAGACAGGGAGAGCTGACCAATCCAAGCAGGCGTTGTATACAACAACCAGCCAATCGCCGATAAGATACATCGCTTTTAAAGGAAAAGTTTAATCCACTTCCACTGTTTTTATGTTTACATGTTTGATGACAAACAGCGTTAGGTTTATAAGTGACAGTTTTCCTGCTAAGTATCTGCATGTCATAAGCATTTGAATTAAAATTACCATATTGAAATCAAATCTGATGTTTTTTTAATTTTTATTTGGTGTGCATTGGAAGAGGGATAGTCTTATACGGCGAGTATATCCCAAACTTTATATTTTAATTGGAAAAATTGGGGGGGTCGACTTAAACGTCGGACAATATGGTAATTAGAATTTCTTCATCACCCATAATTTATCTGTGACAACGACTTTAGTATGAATTTTTTTTGCTTTTCACTAAATTTCCTACTTTACTTGGTGGAAGTTCTCTATTTTAAATATTATGTAGATTTTAAATGCACAGAAGAAAAGTTTGTATTCATACGGAGGTTTTCAAGATGGCGTTGGCTTAGGTCGATATTTTACTTTAAGACTAAAATAAAAATATAAAAATATTTATATTTTTCTAAAAATATGTTTAAGTAGTTATGATGTTTCGGTAACTGTCTCCTTTGGCCATCGGAAATAAGTTTTTTAAACACTGAATTTCAGCCTTATCTGAATAATGACGAAATGTTTTTTACTACTTACGGGTAACAGTAACAAATAACTATTATTCATAATTATAGGTATTTTTGGTACTTGTGTAGGACAAAGAACCAGTAGAATTGTCTTTTTCTTTGGAAGCAAACAATATACGTAGTAGATACGTAATCGATGAAAATCACTTTTTTTTTGTATTTTTTAAGAAAATTTGAGATTTAGTTGGAACTCTTTCGCGGACGGCGGATGCACATTTTCAAACCAACTTGTCGCGTCGTTAGGATGAGAGCGAGAAAGCCATCTGGCGGCAAATTCGTAAGATCCCTTCCAGGATGTTTGGTTTAAAAATAAAAAAAAAAACAAAAAAAAAAAACACACTTTCCATTTCGGAATGACCCTCAATATTGCAACTTATCCATTTTTCTTATTTTATAGGACCGCTTCCGTAAAGAGAGCAACCTAAATTCCTAATTTTCTTAAAAACTACAAAATAAAACCAGAGTTTTCCATCGATTACAGATCTGCTATGTATTTCGGATTAGTATGGTTCAAAAAAAAATAATAAATAAATAAATAAACAAATAAAAAAAAAAAATCGGTCTTCATTTCACTAATTCTGTGTCCTATACAACTACCGTATTTCCTATTATTAATTTAAATAAGTTATTATTTTCTACTATTAATAAATTTTGTAGCATGCCTTCAGAAAGTATGTAGACAAAGATGAGTTCCGAGTTTGATAGCAGTTTATTTCAGCTATCCGTTAAATGATGTTAGGTATTTTATTTTCATTATTCAATGGAAAGGATTCCAATCATCAATTTTTCAAATAACTTCCGGAATTCCAGAGAACGGAAAAGACCAAGTTTCAGAAACTGAAGGAGCCATTTACAAAAAGAATTACAAGGGTTGATCAATTTTCTAGTTTCAATACGTTTACTACTTGTTGATTAGTCAATATTGTATATTCTAATGTTATTTTATCAAAATCCTCGTTCCTATTAGATATTAATCGCTGTAACTTCCTTACACCTATTCAAAACCAATGAATGAACTTTTCCACTCTTCTAAAAAAACATTAAACAAACACTAACAAATTGGAATTTATTCCAAAAGACAACTGTAAAAAAAAAAAAAAAAATAATAAAAGTTTTCGAATTCTCTGCTTTAAATCTTGGTTTTAGTTTTAGTTTTAATTTTTGGTTGTCTGAAGTTGAATCTACAGAATTTGGATTGGTTTATTCGCAACCATGGGGGTATGTGATTACTTTTCACTTATTTTAATAATTGTAAAAGTAATACTTATAGGCCAATTCTAGGTTTAAGATTTAAATCAGAAAAATCCTGATTATGTTGTTATTTATAAAGTATCAGACTTCCTTGCCGCTAGTCGACTGGCTTAGTTAGAAAAAGTAGTAATACATTGTGTCATGCATTTCTTTTAATTAAAAAAAAAATTGACAACACTTACCTATTGTTTATTTCTACTGTTTTCTTTCTGCCATTTCGTCATCTTGTTGTAGTTATATTCTGGACCTAGGTTAAACCATTGAGTCTTGAAAGTCATTAAAGACTTTACTCCAGCGAAAGTGCAAACTCCATTTCTTGTAATGTTTTCTTCCAATAGACTTCGCCGGTGTTGAGGAACAGTTGCAGAATGACGCATGCGCACAAGATCAGTTAGCTGTTGGCTATTGAAGTCATTGATTATTATTTTTTTTTCCCGCTGCATTTATGGAGGAAATTTAAAAAAAAAGAAAAAGGCTGAATTATGATCCTAACTCTTTTAGCAGTAAATAAACCGACGTAGTATATAAATTATAATGCAAAATCTGTGACAATAAATACATTATAATAGCCAATCACTTATTAAGAAAAAAAAAAAAAAGCTGAACAGTCAGATTTTGAGAAAAGAAAGGTTCTCTCAGGATATTCAAATATTTAATAAGTAATTTAAATAAGATTAGGAGCATCAATCGCGTAATACCCCACGGCTTCTATTCAGGGCAGATGTTAAAATCTCGAAAATTTACAACTTCAAAACCCCTCAGAAAAAAATCGAAGCCCTCCGTAGATTTGGGAGATCCCATTATAATAGAAGTAGCCCAATCATTGTAAGATTTATTTCAAGAAGAAAATAGAAAATTGACTTTTAGCTTTTAAACAAAGAAAATATTTAATCAGTAAGGATATTGATAAATGATATTTAATATTCAAAGAAAAAAAAATGATAACATTCAAAGAATTTATTTAAATGAAGATTTAACACCAAATTACAACATCAAAACCCCACAGAAAAAAATAGAAGCTCTCTGTAGATTGGGGAGATCCCATTATAATAAAAATAGACCAATTATTGCTAGATTTATTTGAAGAAGCAAATAGGAAATTGGCTTCGTATAACTAATTCATATAATAATTTTAGGGTTGACATCAATATAAAAAATAGAAATAAATTTTTATGATATACCAGATTTTAATAAAACTTACAATTAAGATCAAATTCTAGAGGAGACCTATAACTTCAGAATCACACAAGAAACGAGTTCTCAACGGCTTTGAGTTAGCCTTGACAAGACCTTTTAAATGAGGTAAAGATCATGTCTCTAGCATATGTCGTTTCTGAGATAGGAATTTCTCGCGACGGATGGATAGACTGGGGATATAAGGCTTCTCCTGCTATGAGCTCAGTGGCGTAGCAAGGGGGAGGGGCCCCACCAGCCAGCTTATTTCCCTTTTCTTTTTTTTTTTTTTGGTTGTTGCTTAATAATGGAACTCCCGCCCCGGGCCCCCCAAGGCGTTGCTACGCCACTGTATGAGCTACGCTGTTTATAGATATCTAAAAGAGAAAGTTCAATTAGCTACGAAAGAAACATTATTAATTAAAAAAATTAACAAAAAAAATGTAAATAGACTGTAGAAAAAACCAATTGTAATCCAATATATAGACTCTTCTTTAACATATTACATTGTATCACTGTTGTTATAAGAGTGTGTTTTATTTGTAGCAATGAAATATCTGTAGTTTAAAGGTGAAAAGGTTTGCCAATTGTTTTTATTTAATGCTTACCTGTAATATTGTGTTTAATATTTCAAAGTCATTGTTTTCACAAGATTAATATTGATTCCGACGAATGTAGGAAAGTTTTTTTACGAAACCGGTGAAAATATTAATAAATTAATTTAATTAAGTTATTAGAAGTTTTTTTAGAAAGTTTTGTTGATTAAAATCTTTCATTTCAGTATTACCAATGTCATGGATTATTTCCAAAAAATAAATTCATGGCCAAACAAATTACGCATGCAGAAGGAATGATCCGGGAATGACAAAACTCGGTAGATGGCGCGGCGTCGTCATGGGTAGTTGTACGGCTTAGAACTGCCACCAGGGTTTTTAGTATCGCTACTGCTGTGATCATGCAAACGGCTGTCATATGATAACTGTGTGTCTTATAATCAGTTTCACAGGAACGAAAATATGTCCGACCTAGGAACAAAATCAAAAACCTGACAATCCCTCTGCCATCTCTTAAGAAACCTCCAAAATGCAGCTTAAACTTAAATGCATTTCGAAATATTATAGGAAATTCAGTCGTTCAATCCAAAAACAAAAACAAAAAAACTCCAATTTGTCCGCAGAACCACAAAAAAATAATAATAATTAAATTAATAATATTAAAATAAAAATAGATTAGATTACTTGTGAATGTGGGTGGCTGGACAGCCGAGCACGTCGACCTGAAAGATCTATTGTGCTATCCCACGGAAAGAAGGACAGATGGAGAGAAAGACTGAGAAAGGATAGTGTGAGAAATGCAGGGGAAATGGGAGAACCCCGGGAAAACCTGCCCAGTGCGGATCGCCACCATCAACGAAACCCACATGAAAATAAAAATAAGTAAATTTATAAAATACAAATAAATAAATTAATACAAGTAAAAGAACAAAATGAATTATTACGGCGTGTTTCGCAAGAACAAAAATTATCCGACCGTTGAAAAAAAAATCTTTTGGTAATTATAATAACAAATTTCTCTGCGACATTTCTCTGCCGACCGATTTGTATATTAAAACGATCATTGCAACGACCTAAATTAAATGGACGTTCAGCAATATCACATGATGCGAAATTTCGAATTTCGAAGGTTTTTTTTTTTTTTTATGAGCCGGCAGAGGGATTTCAGATTTTCGATTTTTTTTTTCTTAGGTCGGACATGTTTCGTTCGCATTTTCGTTTTGTGAAACACGCCTTAGGCAGAGAGGATCGCATCCAACAGGCACATGTAGATTCAAGGATGTCCCGTTCATCATCCAGAGACATATACTTGTGTCAATAGAAACCTTGTGTCTAAACCAGCACGATTGCGAGGCGATTTGCACAACGAGTCTTGCAGTCTTGACACCCCTTACGCTGTTTGCCATTAACAGATTCGTTTGCAAAGGTGTAATGAGCAGGTAGCATGTCCAGCTGTGGACTGACAACCATTCGTGTTTAGTGAAGAATCCTGGTTTTGTCTGAACAAGGATAATCACAGTACTCGAGTGTGGAGAAGCAGTGGCAGCGCACAAATTCGAACTTGTTGAGCAACATACCATCAGGATTGATGGTGTCATGGAGCCATCTTCTACTATTTTCGGTCTTCGCTGGTAGTGATCAGAGGAACCTTGATGCAGCGACCCCATGTGCTTCCCTTCATGGATGGTTACAGCAGTCCAATTTCCAACAAATTTCTCACACATTCGTCACGGGTTTCCCTGGATTGCCTCCGACATCTTTTCTCGGTCTGCAAGGTCTCCAGACTTGTCTTCCATTGAATATGTGTGGGACGACAGTTTCAGCTATAACGGTATGAACGATCTGGAGCGGCAATTGCAACAGCTATGGGGGGATCTTTGGCAAATAGCATTGTACTTCTCTACATATCCACGGTAAGAGCGATAAAATGCAATACTAAAGGCAGTATTAACCTGTAGTGTTTTGCCCAAATAAACAGCCCATTTGTTCTGAAAGTGTAATCAGTTATTTTCATTCTCATTACCAAGTGTCATTCCATTTCGATTGCTACTTCGGTGTGCACTAATTTTTTGGTCAATGAGTTTATTATTCACAGTGAATGTTTAACATTAAAAATGTTAAAATATGAGATTTTTAAAGTTACACATTAATATGCTTGTAAATCCTTCAAGTATTCAAATTCAAATTTTATGGGCTCTAGCGATCCTTATCTTTTCATAAATCTTGACTTAAAGATTACCTTACGTTATCAACGTATGTGTCACATTACCTGGAGACCATCTCCAAATTTATTGTTGGTGCATCCGTATACTTCATCGAAATAGACGTTACATAAATGTAACAAATAGAGCATATCTTGCGATTTAACTTCCCACAAATACTATGTGGAAGTCATATCCGTTGGATGAAATACCTGAAGTCTTTCAATTGCAAACTTACAGCCAACAATTCCTACAATAAACAAGTGGAGAAAAAGAAACGAAAAAAAAAGAAAACATCATCAAAGAAGGAGAACATAAAAAGCAGGATAGAACAGAAGTGCAGCAAATTGTAACAGGTATTATAAGCAGACCTTAAAAAAGCAATTTCACTATCGTCGGAAGCTCAAAAGAAAAAAAATAAACAATAAAAACTAACTAATGTTACTAAATATTACTAAATGTATGTTACTAAATATTCTCACTAAATATTAGTAAAAGAACAACAACTGAATGGCCAGGGACTGAGATAACTAATTGTTATTTTAATTGTGTGTTTATTTTTAATAAATTTCACAAATGTCAGTATTTTAACATACGTAAAAAGCTTTTTAAACTAACCAATCACTTTTACTCTTGAAAGGCTCTTTGTCTGGATCAGTCTCCAGAGAATCAACAGTGTTTAACAATATGATTTCCTACATTCTCAATAAATATCCCTTTCACCTCAAAAAATTTATCAAGCAATTCTTAATAACTAATATTAACAGCAAAGATAAAAACTGCTCTTATGTTTAACAGTGCATGCAAAAAGAATAACCTGGTCCTAAAAATTGTTAAAATTAACCATTCCATTTGCTAAAGATAAAACAATCAACAATTTATTAAGAAGTATTCTGATCAATATTTAAATATTAGAATAATCGAAGGCCATAAAGAAAAACACGCCACAGTTGGAAAACTACAATATATATCCGACAAATTAAAATTGGAATTGAATGATTATACCTTGGTGTTAAAATTAGGGTTAAATAAATATTTCCTCACATTTGAAAAAAGATTAGTACGAAATTAGTCAACCCATCGATGTCCTGATATAAAAACTAATAATATAATTTCTATGGACATGTGAGGAGAATGGATGACGACCATTGACGAGGAGAATTTTTGACTACTTTGATAGGAATGATAAAACACAGATGACCTGGTTTACGGGTGTCAAGGCGGACCTGAGAGAAATGAACATTAGGGAGGAGATTATGAACAGGAACACATTTAGAAAGAAGATCAAGGCCTTTGAGGGCTTCCAGGATAAGACTAGGAAGAAGGAGTGTGTGCAGTGGACAGAGGAGAGGAGGGAGCAACAGAGAGAAAGAATGAAGAGGTATTGGAGGGAGAGAAAGAAGAGAGAAAAGAAATCATGACAAAGTTGTTTCACGTGGTCCATAGTCGGCCAAAATCGAAAGAAGGAGAAGAATTATCAGATTACGAATTAAATATGCATGAAATCGCAGTACTTGAAAAAGAAAATACATTTAATATTCAAAAATCTCCTAATAAACCTGAGAATATTACAGGGCTAACGGAAAAAAACATTATTTAAAAGTCAAATTAGTAAACAGGAAAAAAATTAGATGAGAAACCAAATAGGAATTATTGCACATTCATCTATTCCTGAAAAAGAAACTAATAATAGATCACCATTATGTTAGAATTACTTATAGGATTGGGGTTATTAATAAGATTTTTATAAGAACGAAATCTATAAAGGAAATAAGATGGTTGCTTTAAATAAAGAGATGTATGTAGTCAACGAACATATCAATAACATAGAGAACTATAATATCAGTAACAATTCAGTAGAATCCACACAGAGGAAAATAAGAAAGGATATTAAAATAATAAGTATTAAACATAACATGGACATTAACGAAATCAAAAAAATGTTTCTACATGAATCACACGCTTAACTAAAATGCATATAGTTCCCAAAACTCATAAAGATAAAAACAATAAATGATGTCTATCCCGCTAGACCTATCATAAATTGTAGGAATTCCATCATATTTTACGTCTCTAAATTTATTGCTAACCTATTGAAAAACTATAATCAACAAGCCTTAGGATATGTAAAGAATAGCATTGACTTTATGTCAAAATCTAAAAGGGCTCACCACAGGATATAATTGTATCTATCGATGTTCAGGATTTATTTATATCCATATCTTTTGAAATTTTAAGTAAAGCGTTGGATGACCGTCTCCCAAAATAAAATTAATCAAAGATTTCACAAAGTTCTTAAAAGGCCATAAATATTTTACTGCAAATAATTCAATCCTAACAAGGGCGAATATAAAGGAGGGGGGCTAGGGGGCCCGGGCCCCTCCCGAAATAATGAATATAAAGAAAAAAATAAATACCGTAATCTAAATTATTTTAATAAATTCAGCATTCAGGGCATTCAGCGCAAATTACCCTCTGAATATGAGCAACAAAACTGATATAAAGTATCATGGGGTGTCTACTTAAAATTACTTAACCTAACCTTACATTAATCTTTCCCCCCCCCCCCCCCCAAAAAATATATTCTATATTCGCTACTGAATCCTAAACAACACCCTGGATTGTTTAGGGGTCTGGAGCTTATGCCGATTTGGTCATGCAATACTTAGAGAACAAATTTTTCACAGAATTTCATAACAAAATTTATTTCTGTCATCGGTAGGTGGATGATATTCTCATCATCGCAGACCATAATACGGGCAATGTCATCTTAGAATAATTCACTAGCTTACAATAGAATTTCACGTGATTTTTTTACGTGATTTACAATAGAATTTCAAAACATAAAAAAAAAAAATAAAAAAAAAAAAAAAACTATCGTTTCTAAACGTATTACTAATCAATAATGGAGGTCAAACACAAACCCAACCTTATCAAAAACCCACTGCTTCAAAAATAATAATTCCATATCAATCAGCATCACCCATACTCGTCAAAAAGAATCTTCTACAGATGATGATACATAAAAGTTTTAGAATTTGATCTAATGAATCAATGTTCCTCGAATGCATTAACAACATCTTAGATAATGGATATCCCCATCCTCCATAATGAAAACCATTAGCAATAGCATTGGAAAAATTTACAATCATCCTGAATACGATAATAACAATTAAAAGATAATGATTCCTTACCCATACCATCCTATTTTGTATAAAAAAAACTACAAAAAATTTTTTTCCACACTGTTATTGGAATTTCCTTCTCACTAAATAATAAACTGAGATACCCATTCCCAAAAAAACAGTACCATTGCCACAACAAAAGCAAACAATGTATTTATGCATCTGAAGTGCATGAACAACCCCTGTTTTCACATAGGTAGTAGTGGACAACAATTAAAGCATCATTTTTCAAGTCACAAAAGTTGCATCAAGACGGAAAATACACAAGCTTCAAATGTATGGTAGGATATTTATGATCAGGAACTTAATGTAAATTTTGAGCAGTTTATAGTTTTGAAAAGACACAACGATAAAATTATACGGTAAACCATAGAATCGTACTTCATTGCTTTAATAAATCCCTATAGGTTCCGAATATGAATATAAAGTCGTACACGAAAACAATTTCAGATTTAATCAGTATAAACTGAAAAAGAAAAAAGAAATCACATCAAAAATAAACAATAACTCTTAAGTGAACCTCAGTTCAGAAAATCCACCACCAGATGGCAAGAAGTAGATTCATTAATTCATGGTTTCTCCCATGACGCGGGAGATACGTCATATCTCCATATAAGGAATATAATGTCAATACAATTATTTTATTGGTTGAATAATATTTTAACCCAATTATATAGAGCCGGGTTTGAAGGAGTAATAAGGTTGACAAACTTGTATAGAGCTCCGAAAAGCTTCCCGATGTATACATGGTTAATGTATATTAATTGTGTGTTTAATTTTAATGAATGTTCACAAATGTCAGTACATATTTTAATATACGTAAAGAGTTTTTTAAACTAATTACCTTTTTTAACATAAAATTTGTAACGTTAACATTTGACATTTTGTAACTGTATTTACTGCTGAAGGATAGATACCGTATGTCAAGAGGGAACCGATGCAGAAAGAATCGCAATTAAAAAAATAAAAATAATATAATATGTACAGGGTGATTCACAAAGATATGTAGAAACTTCGGGATTTCAGCCTACATGTAAAAGTAAAGAAAAAAAGTTATATAAACATAGGTCCGGAAATGCTTCGGTATCGAGTTACGGCTAGCAAAAGATTTCGCCCATAATGTAGTACAACAATACTACACCTCAGTTGTTAGCTCTCACAATAAATCAAAACAATGCAATTCACATTATTGTTGAACAGCTGTTATTGTGTTGCCAACTTTTTTGTAGGTTCCACGTGGGATAAGCTTTAAACCACTGGGAGATATAGTTCTGCTACATGTTTCATTCGATTTTTCAGGTCAACAACCATAAGAAACCCCCGATTTCGCCCCTTAATTTACCTTCCCAGACTTCCAGCAAGTCATCATTTCACTACATTATTGGCGAAATCTTTCGCTAGCCAAAACTCGATACCGAAGCATTTCTTGACCTATGTTTATATAACTTTTTTCTCTTTACTTTTACATGTAGAATGAGCTCCCGAAGTTTCTGCATATCTTCGTGAATCACCCTGTATAATATACATCTTCCAAGCAAAAAAAAGAACATTTTTCGTAAAAATTTCAGATACTTTTTTTTTTATTAACAAGGAACAACTTATACCAAATACATAGATTTTGTATAAAATTATTGAAAACAGAAATATTAATAATTTGTTAGTCTCCTTGCCATTCCCAACTTTACTATTTTCTTCTTTCTTCTGTTTATTACCTTCTGCCATTGTTTTTACTCCGTTTCCGGCATTAGGTAAGTCAGCACTGGCCGAATTATCTACTTTGTCTTCTCTGGTTCTGAAGACTTATCATCTGTTGAATTAGCTGCATTATCTTGTGCAGTTGATTTCTTATAAACATACTTTCCTAATTTGTAAGCACCAAATCCTAACCCGGCTCCTGCTAAAGCAACCGCTCCTATACCAGTGGCTCCTAAACCAACAACCCCTACGCTTTGCATTGTAGCAAACAAGCTGCCTGCTGCTACATTGCCAATAGATGCTTGTATTCCAGCAGCGACTGAACCAGCAGCAACACCGCTAGAAGTAAACCCAACAGCAGAAATTGCTGCAGGAGCTGCCACAGCAGCACCAGTTGCACCTAAACCCATAGCAGCTACACTGTTTCTGATTTCATTTGAACTTTCGTCGTGATTTTCTCCATTTCCTTTATCTTTAGTCGAACTATGTTTGTCCTTTCTGGTTCCTTCAGACTTATCATCAATCGGAGTTGTTGGAACATTTATAGTGTCTTCTTTGCCTGTAAAAATAATTTGCAATCCAAAATGTTTTTATATAAAAATATTAATATTTTAATTCGAAACAATGCAGTAATAGCCAACTGATCTCAGGATTTCTGTTAGCCATTGGCAAAATGAATAATAGCGAGACAAAGTTTAGTTTTTTTTCAAAAAACAGTACTTATTAGATATAAGTGCAAATTTTAGATTTTAAATTCTTATTGATGAATTTCTGCCTTGGCGGTTTCACTCCTTGATTTCATTCTAATTAATACCCATGGGTTTTCATCAAAAGATTGTGATAATCTTAAGTTCTTGAATTTTAGAATTTAATTTTTAAAAGGTGTTTCTAGGATTATTTTCTCTGCCGCCAGAACTTATTGATTATATATGTTATATAACCTGGTCACCTTCAACATCAACTTCAATATTATTGAATTCAAATTTCTTGTTAAATAATACATTAAATAAAAAATAAAAAACTCAACTCTCTTTATAGCATTAAATGTGATCATGTGAAGTAAACGAAAACTTGCAAATAAAACCTAGGGAAAATCTAAAACTTACTAAAAATCTGTCTTGCAACAAAGAAGTATAATAAACCAGTAGAAAGGGTAAGCAGCTTAAATGGATCAAAAGTTTGATCCTTCTATTAATTACTTAATTTCTGTAATAAACTAGTTATTAATTAATTTAGGTATCTTAACCATTCTTTGAAAAAATTTGAATTATTTTTCAAAAAAACAACAAAACGATATTCTAAGTGTTATTGTAACGAAAACTGTACTGTTCGGTTTTGTTTACGAGAGCCTTCAACGTATTTGCGCATGTGTCAGGTCTCCTTCGATTTCAGCAAAATAGGGGTGAGGAGAAATAAAGAGGGGATGTTTACTTTTTATCAGAGTTAGTTTACCGGTAGCTGCGTTCTGTTTGCGCTTTTCGGGAAATAATTATGGAAAGAATAAATACTATTGCAAAAATGCTCCTCCGTTATTTTTTTCTTAAAAGCGAAAATGTCGAAAAGAATTTCTTAGGAAAGTGCCCATCTCAGGGTATCATCCCTCTGCGGAGTAAAATCGTCCGCCAGTGGTGATTCTCGCTTTCGAAAACGAACAGTATCTTTGTTATTATTGTAAAACAAAAAGAAATGTAAAAAAATAAAGTAAAATTAAAATTTAATTTTTAAAAATAAATACGAACTTTGTTGAGGTATTAATTGTAAAGGCAAGCTCATGACATTTTCTGCAAACTTTTGAAGCATTTCATCATTCGTAACTTCAGTTCCATCTTTTAGTAATAGGACCTAAAGTAGAAAAACGAATACTTAATGACTGGTAAACATAAAAATAAAACCACACACATCCATAACTATGTGAATGTGTGGATCAACAATTTCCTTCCTTATACAATAATCAAATATTTATGAAGTCATAAGCAATGAACAGTGGTTTGTGAGATAGACAAAAAAATTGCAGAGCATCAGAACGAGAGAAGTAATTGTTTATACTAGTTGTTGATGAAGAAATACAGAAGATTCTTTTCACTACATTGGTAACTGGACGAATTTGAGCAAAGGGTCTTTCAAAATCTAACCGGAGCGAAAAAAAAAAAACAGTTATTAGGTCACGAAAGACACGAAATTTTCAGCTCACGACGTTTTGAGGATGGAGCCTATTGTGGGATGATAAAATCAAATAATTCCAGTCCAGACCACTTCTGGTGGTCAATGACCATGTCAGGAAAATACGGAAATTGAACAAAACTGGGATCAATTTATACTGAATCTACTCTGAGAGCGAATATATCATCGATCCAATGTCGTCATTTCCAGTTCAACGTGGCCTATGGCCAATTACTCATGAGTAGCTCAAATGGTGCAAAATGGGACCGAGGCATACGAAGTGAACTCAATGCGGCATACTTGGAAGCCCATTTTTACGCCAATAGGAGGCAGTGATGGAAATTAACTGTATTTCACCCTTGAATCACAACAGCTTGAATAAATGTGTTCTGCTCGCCAATAGTAGTCTCATTTTTAACAACGCAAGCGTTTGGTACAATGGAAATTGTAAATGGTCGCTTGGTCCTGTATTTGCTACAAAACTGTGAATTAACTTTTGGGAAGAATTTCTAAAACCACATCCCGAACAAAACCAAACTGCTATTTTCGTCACGTGATCGCAGCGCCATTTGTAAATGTGTCACAACACTATAGTGACGCCACCTATATTCGGTGTCGAAATCAACCCGTTCGTCATTTACTACGTCCTTTGGCTCGTTTTCATTTGATTGACCTTTATACTTGCCGAACGACTCTAGAGAATAGACTCATTTGTGGCGAGGGTTAAATTTTTTCATCGCTGCATTATATATTAAATCAAAAAAAAAAAAGGAATAAACATGCAGAAAATGTCAATATTACAATTTAGATAGATTTAGAAAATGTACTTTTTTTTTACACTCTCGTAACTGTATTGTTACGAGAATGATGGGAGAAAGAATGTTAGAAGTGAATAAAGACTTATTTGTTTGTTTTATTGATTGGGAAAAGGCATTCGATAAGGTTAATTGGTATATACTACTGAGGATTTTAAAAGAAATTGGCATTGATTGGAAGGATAGAAGACTAATAAAGGAGATGTATTGTAGGCAGGCGGTGACTGTAAAAGTAGGAGATGATGAAACTGAAGAGATGGGTATTGGAAGAGGAGTTAGACAAGGGTGTTGTCTTTCCCCAGTGCTTTTTAATGTATACGCAGAACAACTCACTGCGAAAGCTTTAGAGGAAGCAAGAGGTGTTGTGATAGGAGGAGAGAGATTGAAAACCATTAAATATGCAGATGATCAAGCAGTGTTGGCAGAATCAGAAGAAGAGTTACAGAAAATGATGGACAGTATAGTAACAGTTGGGAAAGACTTTGGAATGAACTTAAATATGGGAAAAACCAAGGTGATGAGAATAAGCAGGCAAGAAGGTAGTGTGAATATCTCCTTAGAGGGAAAGATTATACAGCAAGTAAAGGCTTTTAAATATTTGGGAAGTCTGGTGAGATGGGAT
>JAFIDM010002131.1:13021781-13043446 GCA_023159025.1 Thereuonema tuberculata
TTTTTTAATTTTTCATTCTATTGTATTTTAATCATTGTTATTATTCTTATTTGATTTTTTTCGTTCTTTTCTTTTATTCTTAAATTGGAGATTCCGTTTTTTTTTTTGGGTTATGGAATAACGGAACTCCCGCCCCGGGCCCCCAAAGGCATTGCTACGCCACTGTGGCGAAAAGGGAAAAATGATCGTGTTCGTGATAGAAAACTTTACTCTCGTGGAGAACGGGAAGGTTTTAACCGAAGAAGAATGGCGACGACGACATGTTGAGAACCAGCTCTTGGAAACAGAAGTAGATGAAATAGAATAAGAGGTGGGAGGAAGTGGCATTACATCCAGTGGGCCCTGTCTTTTGATATGACAGTAAAAGCAGTTACATTGGCTCAACTATATCCTATAAGGTCAGTAAAGCCCATTAGTTCGAAGACTACTAAACAGCTTACAAGTGAAGTGCAGCTAAACAGATGAAAGGAACAAGTACGAAAGTGGGAAGTGTCAGAGACAAGTACAATATGATAAAATCCTGGATCTACGACCAGTTCGTCGAAGCAAGAAGAAATAAAGCTACATCTCTACACGAACACTATTACAATGGACGCTGACAGCATCCTTCCAATTCGTTTCTCCTGATTTCCCGTTTAAAGCCTCTGCAGGATGGGTCCAGAACTTCAAAAAAGCAGACATCGACACGTGACAGGATACGTAAGTAGTAAAGACAATTCAACTTTTAAACAGACAGTTAAAGGAGGCGAACTATTTCAGAAACAGACAACAATGATGACAAAAATATGACCCTGGCTATGTAATAATTACGGACCAGAATGGCTGTTATAATGGAGAAAAGACGACGGAAGTTCTAGTATATGACAAACAAAATTAGACATTCATACACTGCACAGTATGCCATTACAGCAACTGGAAAATTTCATCTGTCTCCAAGAAAGAAGTGGTTCATTTGAATTTCGCATATGTGAAGAGATGAAGAAGACCCTGTCCCAAAGGTTCGGAAATGTGTTTGTGGTGGCTTCGAAGTCGGAGAAACTGCAGAAGGAGACCTATGACATGTTTCTGATAAACACATGTCGTAAAATGGAGAAAACATTTTTTCTAATACTTGACTCCTCCAGTGGACAGACAAACCCTTCTGATGACAAATTCTATGATGAGAATAATGATCCCATCTGCTGTTTGAAAATAATTCCCCCCAAGTGTACACCCACTATGCCAGCCTTGTGTTAGACAAGTAAAGAATTACATTTTACTGTATAGTTACATAGTAGACTCAATAGTCAGTCTCCTGTATTATATGAACAAATAATTATAAGAAAATAAATGAAAAAGTAAAACAAAAATAATGTAAAAATAAAAACACAAAATAAACACAGAATAAAAGAAAAAACGAAAAAATCAAATAAAAATGATAACAATGATTAAAATACAATAAAATAAAAAATAAAAAAAAATAGTAAAAAAAAAAATTGAGATAAAGCATAAAATTAAGGGCGACCAATTAGGCCTAAAACCGACGCGAATATTAAAAGTGTGCATACTCTATTTCAAAAAATTGAAAATATTTTCTACAGTGGAACATCCGCTTCAGAAATCGAACCTTCTGATCTGAAGTCAGACGTCTTATCCATTGTGCTATGAGAGCTACATTCAAATTACTGTTAAGTGTATCTTAACACTCCCTCTGTGTGTGTGACGCAATGAGAGAAGAATCAAGAAATATGATCCGCCGCGCAACGACAGTCGACTGTCCATCGGAAAAAGGATTTTTTTTTCTTGAACAACGACATACTCGATAGACTTGAAATTTGGATAAGCTTTAGTTTAGAGTGTCTATTACACAATCTATATTTTTATTACACATTTTTGCGGATTGTCAGAAGTAAATAACCCATTCCTACGGTATTTAGGCCTCTGAACACGATGGCGAAATCCGTTTACCAATCCGATCTTCCGTTCGCGAGTTGTTAGGGGGATATGGACAGGACAAATGCAAGAGCCCGCTATGGGTCGATAAAAAGGACCGTCGGAGACTAGAACCATGGAAAAAGGCATCTTTAATTCTCCATTCCCGCTTGCTGCCACTGAGCTACCGCGAAGTCAACTTTATACAGGACAGTCGGCATTTTTAAAGGCCTATAAAATGAAAACTGTAATGTGTCTAAACCTAATTTCTTTGCATGTTGTTTCGATGAGGTTCGTCAATGTATCTGTAAAATGTTAAAAATATTGAGCAATACAGCTTCTCCTGTAAGTGCTCTCTTTGCGCCATCTGGTGGTCTTGAATGCGATGTGCCAAATTCGTCCATTGTAAGCTGCCGAAGCCTCTTAGTCTGAATCGAATAAACCTTAACTCTGTTACGACCAACATTAAACAAAGACACATCAATACTTGATGGTGATTGAGATCTGGCGGCAGTCATAAAAAGAATGTTTATATTGAAAACTGATATGAGATCAAAAAAGACTTCAGTGCAGTTTTCCACTCAATTCCACTGAAATCGAAGAAAAAAAAATCCACCCATTTCTTAAAAAAAAAAAATAAAAAAAATAAATAAATCATTATGTCGACTTTTGGGATCGGTATCCATTGCTTGTTCATTTATTATCACAGCGTGAATTATCCTGACAAAGGATTTTAGAAATGATCGTCTTAGCATTTATCAGATCTAACAGTTAGCTTCCGTAATATTACCTTTATAGGTGAATTAGATGGATAACCAAATAGCATTCTTCCAATACTTCTGATTTCATCTAAATTTCCTGCTGGAATATCTATTGAGAGTGTTTTGTCAGCATTGTATATTGTAAACTGGTTTCCCGCTTCAGCTGGATTCATTTTGAACTGGAAATACAATCAAATATTAATATTCTCAAATCCCCATAATTAATACTTAATATAATGATAATAATATTTTTTTAGAAAATATATTTTTAAAGTGATCAAATTTGTAAAAGTATTATTATTTATTATTTCCTTATTGGCTGCACTTTAATCGTAAAGAAATAAGAAACATTAATAAGTTTTAATTTTTGATAAATTCATTCACATAATTAATAAAAATGTAATAATTAGTAATCAGATTTAATATAAATTAAATAGTTGAAAATATTAATTAAAATATTTCAAATAATGATTACATTATAAACTACCAATTAAGAAAAAAAGTAAAATTTATAATATGTACAAAAATAACTTTATAAAACCAAAGATGTCACATTACAACATTAAAAGTAATAAAAACAATTTATAACTAAAATAATAAATCTAAAATTACAGCTAAGTTTATATTGATCAAACTTAAAAAAAAAAATCTATCATTAAATCATGATTTTTTTTTTTGGTTGGATAGTATGGTTGATCTATATTGTGATCATTCGTCTCAGACGCAAAAAAAAAAAAATAGCAACAATATTGATTGTGCGAAGACATTGTATCAATTACTAAAGCATCAGCAATCTGGGACAGAATGATGAACCATCATATTGTTCAATATTCATTAATACTTACAGTTCACTTAATTCAAAATCAATGCTCCAATTTGATTGAAAAAGGATAATAATCAGAAATCTATCCTGAGTTTTCAAGTATGATCTATAGTTTTTTGCAAAAAAAAAGGGTTTGCCATATATGGTCATTATGTAGCGATCGATTTTGTCTGGAACAAACTTCACCAGTCATGACGTCATCAACTTAAACTCCGAACAGTCAGTCCAAAATGGCGTCGTTTTGCGCATAGCCATAAACTTAACCAAGAAAGGACAGACTTTGCATAGCCAAGCAAGGGGAATAGTGTGGAACGTTTGTAATTATTTCTCGTCACAGCCGAGCGGTCTCGCCGCAGGGCTGCCGTGCGGTCGATCTGTCGGAACAAGCAAGTCGCTGCAATGCGAACCTCGCACCTCAAGAGAACAAGAGAATTAGCATTACATGTAGTTTCTTTTATGAAGAAAACTGTAGAATTGCAAACATGCCCCTGAAATTTTTTTGCCTAAAAAAATGGTACGCATATTGAGTATAATAATTACGATAAAAAAATATCGATTTCTATATTTATAAAAACAAAATACACGTTTTGTCTTGCTCTGAATACAATTTCACCATCATTCGAGTGAAACTGTATCAATCTGAATGCCAATCAACCTCTCATTGAATTTCCTGGGGTAGGGGGGGGGGGGGCGCACGATAACTCTAACAACAATTAATTCAACATTTCCTATTTTAAGAACTCACTTGTTAGTCTTTTTGACTAGATCTGTTTATATTTTGACGATTATACATCTATTTTAAAAGATCTTAATATCAATGCTTTTGTTCCCGCATGCTGTAAAAAAAAAAAAAAAAAAAGAAAAAAAGGTATTGAAGATTTCGATAAAATGTTTAGATCTGATTACAGACGGTCAATTTTAAGAGCAATTTTTTTAATTAGTTTCTTATTATATCTTTTTTTTACAAAAAGAATAATAATTGAGAAAAATGCGTTAATTGATAAAACAGAACCTTATCTCTACGATACCAGCTGCGCGAAATACATAAATTATATATATTTCTACAATATCAATACGGCCCTATGAAGGCAGATATTAAATCATAGAATGATAAGTAAAGAATAAAAAAAATAGAATATATTGTATATTAATCAGCAGTTATTATAATAGTTTATTTGAATCACAATACAAAATATACTATTAAGTAATTTTAGTATTTTTTTTTTTAAGCAAAACTTAACAATTTGAATAAAAACTAATTTCAGTTACGAATTTTTCAAACAGATTTTACACCGTATGTTTGGCTTAATGAATTTGCAAAACAAAATTAAGATAATAAAAAGAATGAGATGAAATTGTCAAGTTCGTATCGACATATTACCAAAACGGAACTGAATTTTCTAAATAAGTTACAACTAAGCTGAGAATAAAACATAATTTGCTTTTTTTAATGATCTAAATAAAATGCAACCCAATTTGATGAAAAATTTGAAGAAAATAAAGCTCAAAATAGTGCATGAAAGTAATAGATTAATTAACTTCACAGCTCAGTGATTAAGTAAAAAGTTATCGTTGAAGTTCGTTTTCTCTCGAATTTATTTTCTCCTTTTGTTTATACTGTTTTGCTTTACAATAAGATGTGAAAGAAAATCTTACCTTAAAATGTCTTAACTTTAATATTTGCAAAAGCCATAAGTTTCAACTAAATTTCACATTACCTTTTGAAAGCAAAACCGAAACTTTAGTTGGGTTCAAGGTCGAGAAGAAAACTTTGGACTTACGAGATCTGTTTTCACTTCACGTCAGGAGTTGACGAAAATAGCAGTCAACGGAAATAGTAATACGGTTTGCCATCTCGCGTAAGAAAAGAGTTCTTATCTAAACACTTATATCAGTAAATTTTATCAGATTTTCTTAAGACTTTATATAATGAATTGAATATAAAAGTCACAAGTATAACATCACCGTCGCATTAAGATATTAATACCCGGAAATAATTTGTTTAGAGACTCAACATGGCTGTTTCTTTCCTGCTCGTTTGTTTCGCCGTCCTTGGCAAAGGTTTGCTTTAGATAGCCACTCGAAATAAATTGTGTTAAATGTTTACTGCAAATTTCGCAGATAATATTTCTCCGTCAGTCCGTGCCATAGTCAAACTGATAAGTGAATTTAATCTCACCAAAATTGTTTTCAGATTGCCGAACGAAGCGAAAATGAGTGGGACATATTCTGATATCGTCTAGAGTCTAGAATATGGTACTCTTCATAGGATGATTCGTAAGGATGAATTTTACCCTGATATCTGTTTACCAAGGTCGAGGCTTCAGAAGTATGATAATTTTGATCTATCTTGCATTTGACGGAACGTAAAAGAGCTTTCTCCAAATATGAAGCATCTGCTTTTAAAGTTCTTCAGATAATAAGTAATGACGTTGTATTTCGTCCTTCCCGCAATCATTCGACGGTCGGGACTAGGATTTCTGCGGGTACGACCATTGATTTTCCCGCACTCACTCCCATTTATCTAGGAAAAAACAAAACAAAAAACAGTCCTTATGGGACTAACAAATAATGAGGAGGAGAAACCCACGGTATATAGTAATCAAACTACATTAATAAATCATTAAACTACAAAATAAAATCCAATTAACATTTTCTTTTTTTTTTTTTCCAAATCAATATAGAACGAAGAAATTATAAAAAAGCTCAGTTATTGTAAAATACTAAAAACTATACATATTTAAATAATTCTTCATGAAAATTTCTTCATTTATTAATTGTCAGTTAATATTAACATTGAGCTATTAAAATATATTAAAAAAAATTAAAAAAAAATATTTAATTGTATGCTGATTACCTTGAAGTTAATACATAATCATGTTTAAGGTGAATTTTGTATATTTATGTTGTTTTATGATAAAGTATTTTAGCAATGAAAACATTAAAAATTCTAATATAGGCAGATATAAATATTAGATGATTGTACGTATTTCATCCCTGTAACGTTGATAACAAATCAACGTTTGATTTATTATTTCACGGCTCAAGGATACAGTGATCCGGTCGCTAAAAGTTCCAAAGCTATCTTCATTAATTGATAACGACATTGGTATTTCAAATTCGTATTTTTTTTTTTTTTTTTTTTTTTGATTTTATCGGAAAATATAATTTTTTTTACAAAAATATCTCAGAAACTACTTTAAATTTAATACAAAATTATGGGCTGCCTCAATAATCTTACAAATAAAATAAAAGATTTTGTCCTGTTCTCGCAACCACTCGTGCACTGCTTTTTGCACGTCGTCATTTGTCTTGAATCGATGACCACCCAGATGCTTTTTAGCGGTCCAAACATGTGAAAATCACACGGTGGCGGTAGTACCTCAAACTTCAGTTTCTCTAGACAAGCCTTGGTGTTCTTCGAAGTGTGTCGCCGCGTATATGTGGAGTCGGATCTGGCTAACACATGTGGACGGTCGAAATCGAGAACGTGGCCTGTATTTCTCACACGACTAACCGTCCCATAAGTGACATCCTTTCGATCAAGGGCGCCTGGTCTCTCCTATGTACTTAAACCGTGACCAAGATATTCTAAGGCGTACAGAACCTATCTTTATTTTCCGACCTCCTTCGTTTTTTTGAACTGATTAAATTCCTAGTTGTACAGCAGCTAGGCGATGTCACAATGATGCTGTACGGTGTTAGGAAACATCTGGGTGGAACTTGACAGACACATATCTGGCAACGGTAATAGGAGCGTCGATCAGCAAGTTATCATTATAAATCTTCACCAACGTCGTCGCTATTTATAAAACCCAATAGGTAACCATTATCCAAAACAATGAGTGTGATTATAGAAATTGTCTCGGTACTAGACGAGCGAAATGCTCTAAAGCCCCGCGAACACCATTTGATTTTGCACCAACTTAGTCGGCCAACTTTCAGTTTTCGAGTAGCAAGAGCCGACTTTGAGCACGTTTTTCAGCGACTTGCCAGCGATTTTAGTTGTTGCTGCACAACCAACTCGAGTTGGCCAAATCGAGAAAGTTGGTTGGAATTACCAATCACAGGACAGTGTTGGAACATGTCAGTCATGACGTCACGCCCACGGAAAGAAATGGCGTCCATAAACGAGATCACCGCTTCGAATCGATGCAGGCGAGTACACAACGAATATCAGAGTATTGCGAGTTTCTTTTATGCATAAATAAAGTTTATACTGAAATGTAGTAATTGTATGCGGCAGAATTTATCAGAGAGGTTTCAAAATCTCGATTATTCCGGATTTTCCACAGCTGCTGGGGGAAACGCATTGAATTATGGGATTGCTGCTATCGCGGCCGACTTCATTTGGGAGTTGGATGGTGTTCGTGTAGCTTAAGAACGGACGTTACTTTTAAAGGAGATCGGACAGGATAAGTAGTACAGAGTGATATCCAAATATGTGGGTTTGAGAAGGAGAAATCCGACTCATTTAAGGAGAGTCACACATTTAAGGAAATGTATCCCTCCCTTTCGAGCTCTATGGCAAACCGAATATACGGATGAACAGTGCTTGATAAAGATCAAGCATTTGTTATGATGATCGATATTCTTGTAGAAGAGCAGGTCGTCCACGTAACGACAATACAACTGCCTATCCAATGGAGCTAAACTGCCTATACAAGTCTATGACTGTCATGTCTTCAACAAAGATCTTGATCCATTCGGCAATAATGGC
Source organism: Thereuonema tuberculata (assembly GCA_023159025.1). Classification (NCBI taxonomy): domain Eukaryota; kingdom Metazoa; phylum Arthropoda; class Chilopoda; order Scutigeromorpha; family Scutigeridae; genus Thereuonema; species Thereuonema tuberculata. The sequence goes on from JAFIDM010002131.1 coordinate 13,029,997, forward strand.
GGATGCGGAAAGTCCCATGAACAAACCCTGGGTCTGTTGGTAGAAATAGTGAATACAAAATATGCCTTTAATTAAACACACAGCCCTGTCCATGTTATCAAGTGTAAAAAACTATGAATCTGCAGCACACATGATCTTGCAGTACCTTCTCCACTACATTAAACGAGATAGAAGTAAACAATGATTCAACTTCAAGTGAAAATCATTGGTGGTTGTGAAAGGGGGTCAAACTCCTAATTCTTCTTACCGCTTCCCCTCCATTTTCAGTAGAAAATTCCGGAACAACATTCGCCCTTCTCATAATTGAAAAACATAATCGGACAGCATTCTTTAAGGTCGAGTTCGTACAAACAATAACCTTTCTAACAGGAAACAGGATAAAACGAATCAGTGTCCCTACATTAATGTGTTTTCAGCAGAACCTGTAAGGAGGGAATTTCCAAATATTATATATGGACGAATTCCAAAAAGCTAACGCACTTCCTTAAAACCTTTTTTAAAAAATTTCAAAAAAAGTTTTATAAGCAATTGTGCTTTTCTTTTTTAAATTCATCCGTAACTGTATTCACACAAGTTAAATTTTATCCTCATGATTTTTACCTACTTTTTACCTTTCTTGGCGCTTTTGAGCCAAAGATCCTTTTGCATCATTAAAATCAATCATCTTCCATTTGAACATTTTTCTTCTGTTTGCTCATTTATCTGTTGATACACGCGTAACGCAAAAACGGCAAGACAGATTTCCATAAAAATTTGACGTAATTTAATTATGATCCATGTAAAAATACACACATTTATTCTGGTCTCCATCCATATAAAATGATCCTTGAAATCCCTCGCTAAAATGACTGGGTTCATTTCTTTACAATTTGATTTGATACATATTTATGGTTCAATTAAAAATATGAGCACATTTACTTAGGTCTCCCCCATCTCAAATGGACTTTTCAGTAATTCATGTTTTGTTTCCACTATGCGATAGATAGTAATTAGCGATTACTTGCATCCAACTAAAAAAAAAAAACATCAGACGAACCAAAAGAAACGTCATGTGCTCGAAGCCATAGGCATAAGCCTCGTCTAAGAAGGTTTTCGAAATTGTAGATGTAGATGTTAACTCACTTTTAAACTGCTACAAACTGAAGCAGAGTTAAGGAGTTTAGGAAAACAATTACAACCTACATCCCTTAGATGATATTCTTAAATGAAAATGAATAAAAACTATACATATCTTTAAAACAACTGAAGTAGAGTTGTGCTAATCAACAAGATCCTCTGTTGATTGTGGACTTAGGAATTTAGGGCTAAAAAGAACCATTGCATGATTCAACAAAACGCTTACATCACTACAAATTCTTGTTTAGTTAGTTTTGGATCGGATATTTGGAAGTAACTACAGTCAGGTCTGTTAATAAATGTGTTTAACAATGTATTGATGAAACATGAAGAAAGAGAAAAAAAATGATGCACTTACCTCAACTGGAACAGCTGTTTCCTTCCTATTAGGATTCATCAGTAGGATTTACCCATCAATGAAAGTAAGGTACATCAATGAAAGTACAATAGTTAGCTATAAAAAGTGTTTATTATATATCAAATAAAAAACAGCCTTCAACATAGTAGGTTGAATAGAAAAAGATGTGTACGTATACACTGCATTAATCTTTAGAACAAGAAGATCCTGGTTCATGTTGATTGCTTACATTCATTGGTTTGAAAAAATAATTTATTTTCTGCTTATTTCTTCAGTTAATAACTGACGGAGGTGTTCTTAATATACAAACATATTTTCATTTGCCGATTGTTCAACATATTGAATAACAAAATTTAAATGGTCTTTCACTTCGCTCACCTTAATTGTAAGCTGATAATTTTTTTAAAAACTGTCCGTTATAAGCGACGTCCGTTATAATGAGGTTCTACTGTATTTATTTTTATTAAATATTATTCGGTTTCGCTATTATTTATTTTTTAACACAAAGATAGCTGGTATTTTTTTGGGTTTTTTTTTCTGATTTTTTTTTTTTTTTTTAATTAATAAGTTTCACAAAATTTTGGAAGCCCCACAGTTATGGAGAAAATTTCGACCGAATCGACTCTGCTGAGAACGAATGAAGTACATTCGATCCAATGTGGTCGCTTTCGGTTCAAGGTAGCCATTGAACACTTAGCTTAGTCAGAGTCGCAAAATAGAGATCTACACCTACTAAATGAACTCAATGAGAACATTTCTTGAAATTGTACTTGACTGTTGAATTTCTGGGCTTAAATAAACGATTTTTGCGCGCCAATCAATCGTAGTGTCACTTTTTAACAATGCAAGCGTTTGATAGATTGTAAATTGTACTTGCTGTTGTTCAATTAACTATTTCTTTACTACTATTATTATTATGTAAATGTTTCAATTCTTGAGTTTCCCCAGCAAAGACTGAGAAAGTGCAAGGGGGTGAGGTATGTTATGGATGTATGGTTGTGTCCATAAATTTCCTAACTATGCATGTTGTGTTGAGTACCACGGCCTTCTGCAGTTGTGCGTAAGTGTTTTTGTGAAGTCCTAGTGTGCTGAAGCTGTGGTGCAATGTGTGAGGCACCAGACCAGTAGCGGACAGGATGATGGATATAACACTTGCTCGGTCTACTTCTTCTGGAGTTCGTATGCTAAGTCGGTATACTTATTGATCTTGTCTGCGTGAGTTTTCTGCATGTTCTTATTATTATAATTATAATAATTATTATTATTGCTTTTATTGGTGTGAGGAGATACACGTGCTTCACTGTGTTATCGGATGATCTGTTTGTATTATCTATTGACGTTATTGTTAGATATTGATTTGATCAGTATTTATTCTACAATTCCTAAAATAAGTATGAGAGAGCAAATTTATCCAAATTCCATTTTTATATCTTCTTTTCACTTTTATTTTAAACTGCTATTGGATTATAATTGAAATAATAGCCAAGAGCGGCATGAAAGAACTCAAAAAGATTTCGCACCTGAGCTATCATAGGTGAGAGTCTGGGACGGCTGTTTCATCCTGTTTAATGACAAGCCCCTCGACGATAAGCTCAGCAGATGCAAAAAAAGTTAAGGATTCCACTCTCACTCCCCAAAAGAAAACACACTAAATAAACAAGCACAAAGAAAATTGAAGAAAGCAAACAATTAGTGAAACCACTCAGTAAATAAAAAAGGTTTTAATGTGTATTAAAGAATTCAATATACAAGAGAGACACAAAAGAAATCAAAAATTCCATTTCAATTTCTTTTCTTCAATATAATCGCAGGAGTCTGGAAGTTTCATTAAATACATATGGATTGTTGACTGCTTAAAAATCTTTTTTTACCTTTTACACCAATTATAGTTTTGTTATTTAAAATACATTATATTTATTGTAATTTAAATGAAATGTTAAGCCCGCGAACACCATCCAACTTTGCACCAACTTAGTCGGCCGATTTTGACGTCACGAGTTGATAGAGACAATATTGAGCCCGTTTTTCAGCAACTTGGCACCAACTTTAGTCCGCCAACTCGAGTTGGTTGTGCACCACCAACTCGGAAAGTTGGTTGGGAGTTGGAATTACCCAATCACAGGGCAGCGTTGGAACACATCAGTCGTGACGTCACGCCCATGGAAAGAAATGGCATCTAAAACGATGTTCACCGATTCGAGTCGAAGACAAGCGAGTGCACAACGAATATCAGAGTATTGCGAGTTTCTTTCATGCATAAATAAAGTTTATACTGAAATGCAGTAATTGTATGCGGCAAAATTTATCAGAGGGGTTTCAAAACCTCGATTTTTTCGGATTTTCCACAGCTGCTGGGGGAAACGCATTGCATTATGGTCTTGCTAATATCGCGGCCGACTTCATTTGCGAGTTGGATGATGTTCGGGGCTGACAAAAAGTTGGCCGGACTCGTGACGTCAAAATCGGCCGACTAAATTGTTGCAAAATCGGATGGTGTTCGCGTAGCCTCACTATTCACTCAGCTAAAAATTCTATTTTTACTACCTAATAATTCGCAATTAACACATGATTGAAGGCATGATTTGACAATTTCTGCAACATTAATGATTATTTTTTACTTAAAGTGTTATTAATATTGATTTATTATGTAAGCATTTACAAGTATTTTGGAAGGAAATAAGTCGTAAGAAGCTACTCATTGCAAAATTATCATCGTTTTCTTGGAATTGTATTTATTTGACTTGAGTACAACAAAGATTTCAGTTTTTCACTAAATATCAAGCTAAGTATTGGATACAAAAATGATTTATGTAACAAATAAATAACGAGTATACACGACGTTTCGCCGTCGAGAGACAGCCTCTTCAAGTCATCAAGCTAAGTACTATCCAATCTTTATATTAAGTAATAAAATAATTTCACTAGACAATACTGTCTCATTAAGATTAAACTTATATTTCTAATTTATGTTTGAGCTACTTAGTAGCTTGATTTCCTTACAATTTGCTTTTTGAGGAATTATTTTCTTCCTCGTTCACTTTATCATATATAAGTTTTCCTAATTTGTAAGCACCAAATCCCAAGCCAAATCCGATACCAGCGCCAGCTACAGCAACTAATCCTATTCCAGTGGCTCCTAAACCAACTGCCCCTGCACTCTGTAATGATGCAAAGAAGCTCCCTGCTGCCACATTGCCAATTGATGCCTGCCAGGCTGCAGCCATTGAACCGGCAGCCACACCATTAGCGGTAAATCCAACGGCTGAAATGGCTGCAGGTGCTCCCAGAACTGCACCAGTTGCTGTCCCCACTGAAGCAGCTGCTCCAATAGCGACACCTGCTACATTTCCTCCTCCATCTGTAATAAATTAAAACCACATTATCTATAAAAAGATGTGATAAGTTTAGGCTTTTTCTTTCAATTTCCGATGTAAAATTACAAGTCCGACAACCTAACAAAACAAAAGTTGAGAGATAATAAAAGTTAAAGAGATAATATATAATGCTAAAAGTTAATGTGGCCAACGCACATGTTAAAATGTTTTAACATGTGCGTTGGTCACATTAACTTTTAGCATCAAATATTGAACGCACGTTAATTTGCTTTATTGCTTGAATAGAGAAAATATATATACAAAAGAAAAAAAAAAATAAATAACAAAAGAAAACCAAATGTTGATGTCACATATTCTGATATATAGGGTGACCAGATTTTTACATTGGCAAAGCGGGACACCATTGACCGGGGGGGGGGGGGGAAGACCGGAAAAAAAAAAAAAAAGGAAACTCCAGTCCGACAATCAAACAAAAAAAGGAATTCTATAACCAAAAAAAAATCGGGACTTTTTTAAAATGCCGCGGGACGCGGGACAAATTGTTAAAAATCGGGACGTCTGGTCACCCTATGATATAGCATCATCTAGAACAGTGTTTCTTAATCGTTTTTGCTTCACGGCACACACATGTATTCGGAAAACAATCCTGCAGCACACTAAACGTTGTTCCTAAAATTCCCTAAAGAAAGACCTTTGTTGACGTACTCCGCTTAACGACTAATGTTTCCAGGACATAACAGCTATTATGTTAGAAATATTCTATTTCTAAAATTCTTGACTATTTTATAAACATTCTGTTTTTTTTGTATTTTGTACAGTTGCGAATACAGTTTTATATTATTATTATTATTTAAATAATTTTAAATTTCTTTAAGGTTATTTTATTGAAAATGTTTGTATTAATTGTCATTTTTATTTTTATTTTAAAAATAAAATGGAGTTGAATGTGTTTCTACTTTATTTTACTTATTACAACGTGAAATAAATTTGTCTCTTTCATTGATCTTGAAAAGGGCCTTTTTATTTCAGATGAATTTTTACAGAACAACCAAGATAGAGGTTAATCTGAAAAGGATGGAAGAAGTTGGAAGCTGTCGTCAATATCACTTCCTTCATTGTCATCTGAATAAACGATGATAAAAGTATTACATCTAATGTCTAAGATAGCCTTTACACGGCTGGAATTTGTGTGTTTCCGTGCAGGATTACTGATGAAAATCTGCAGAGGAATGGATGAAAAGACGGTGACCATCAATCGTCTTTTTTTACGGCAATTCGTCTCCCATCAAAAAAAAATCCCATGACTTTTTCGTTGTCGGCGAGATCCGACAATAGGGCATAACGAATATCGTATTGAAATAGACCTTGTTTCAAAAAAAAATTCTCAGTTTTCTTAATAAGGATAAAATTGGCTGACATCAAAACAGCAATCAACTTTAACATTCAATACCGGAAAATGGAGCTTGAACTAGTCTTCCTAAGGGGCAGAATCCATACCAAATATCGAAGATCTTTTTACGTAAACTACGAAGGAAAATGATTAATTACAATATCCTCAACGAATAAAACTGACTCATTTTATCAAGAAAGGGGCGACGTTGCTTCAGTCTACTTTAATCCCCCTCCCCCGTATTTGTAAAAGTCTTCCAATTTGCGGCCAATGTTCATTTTCAACGTTATCACGGCATTTCAACTACCCACATCAAGAAATTGGTGCTTCTGAACTGTAAGAGATGACCCCACCCACCAATTATATTGTAATAGGGTCATAAATTTGAGCGGAATTGATATTCCTTTGGGAAAGGTATGAATTTTAATTTTCCTTGTCAACCACAAACCCTTATACTATTGTTTCGTCATTAGAAGTTGCTACATCTTCAATATCGGAGGCGTCACTGCTAACAAGGAAACCTCTCGAACCTTACTATTGCAGATTTTAATGAAACTTTGCAGAGTGAATCATTAGATTGTGTTTATAAAATGAAATAAATCTTAGATGCGGAATCGACCGCGAAGGACCAATATTTGGGGGTCAAAAATGTTCGAATATAGATCGTTTTACCTCTCAAACACCAGATGGCGCCAATGATTTATTGCTAACGTATATATCTAGTAGTTTCCTATACATTTTAGTAGCTAAGTTAAGTGGCGCCATCTGTCCTTGGCACGTGATATAAACTTATTCAAAGTCTTTATTTTGTTTTAAATTTAAAGTTTCCAAATTCGGAGAGATTCTTATTTATGTATTAAAAGTACTGATGGTTTACTTCAATAAAATATTTTGTGCATTGGGTCCTTTATTAAACAGTCTCCTCTATATTTGATTTGGCATTTTTTTTTTTTAATAGCTTAAAAATGAGAGGTGCGTAGGTGTCTGAAGTAGTCAAGTACATTGAGAGTTTATAATTTCGAGAGTCAAATCCATGGAAAGGATGTAATTTTTTTAATAAGTATTACTATTTCAAATTTAAAAGTGTTTTTATTGTCTTAATTTTTGCTTATATTTCTTTTTTCACTAAATTAATCACATAAGACTATTTTTTCTTATCTTTATGTTAAGATAAAGAAAAGAAAAGAAATAAAAAAGAACTTACTATTAGGAAAAAGAAAAAAAAAGAAAATATGAGTAAAATAATACTTATTAAAATAATAAAATCTTCCGACCGATTTGTGACTGGAAGTTATAAGCTCTCAATGGTATGCACTTGACTACAAATAGAATCTTCTACGCACCTCTCATTTTTAAGCTATTAAAAAAAAATTAATGCCAAATCAAATATAGAGGAGACTGTTTAATAAAGGATCCAATGCACAAAATATTTTATTGAAGTAAACCATCAGTACTTTTAATTCATAAAAATGCATTGAAATTCGTTAGATTCAACGCATGCTGTGTTTTTGATGCTGATGAAATTGATCAGCGTTGTAAATGAAATTGATTTATCAATATATTATACATCACAACAAACTAATGTAGAAGGTTTTCTCTTATATCTGATTCTTTCTAATTTACGTTTAAGAATCTTTCCGAATTTGAAAACTTTAAATTTAAAACAAAATAAAGACTTTGAACAAGTTTATATCACGAGTCAACAGCAGATGGCGCCACTTAACTTAGCTATTAAAATGTATAGGAAACTACTAGATACAGACGTTAGCAACAAATTATTGGCACCATCTGGTGTTTGAGAGGTAAAACGACCTATATTCGAACATTTTTGACCCCCAAATATTGGTCCTTCACGGTCGATTCCAAATATAAGATTTATTTCATTTTATAAACACAATCTAATGATTCATTCTACAAAGTTTCATTAAAATCTGTAATAGTAAGGATCGAGAGGTTTCCTTGTAAGATGTAAAATCGGTAATGCCATCAACACTTGTACTTACAAATCTGGACGTACATTTTTTTTGCCCCCTTGAAATATGTCATCGGCAATTACGAAGTAGCGAGGATTTGACTTTTGATAAAGGAAAGAACCCCGTTATTTTGAAGACAACGAATATAATAACATGGTTGAGAATTTCCTTCTACAAATAGACGGAATGCATTTTTTTACTCAGAATCAAAAGTGTGTGCTGAAATTCAACTGTAAAATTATTACAGGAATCGTTAAGTTTCCAAAGGAATCGTTAAATCCAAGTTCGCAGATCAGCTCAAATTTCTTTTAGTTTTTTCATATTCTGGCGATCTGCGTTCGGAGCGTCGTGCTAATTGATTCCACTGGGATCATTCAAGCACTCATTTTTATCATTTCATTGGTCACTCATTGTTTTAAATACCAATTAACGAATCACTGTAAAAGGCTTGTCTTTTCAAGCCGAAACCTAGATGGTGTTACATTTTAATTTTTAGTATTCGTTAAATCTTAAATTATTACAGTAGAACCCCTCTCGTCCGCCCTCGGCTGGTCCGCCACTGCGGTTGATCCGACCGTGCTCGAGCCGGCCGAACTTGTCCCCGATTCGTCGGTGACTCACCACCCGTCGCGCCATTGTATTGTTTACTTGCATATACAGTGACGCTAGATGATGAAAACGCTCTTAAGAATCGCAAAACATCAAAAAGCCTAAACTTGAACTGCTTGACAACGCAATAAATCCATATATTTTATCGTAAATCCGTATTTTTCTTTTTTTTTCTGATAATTCGACCTTTTTTGCATTCCGACCATACCCCCAATCCCAAAGGTGACGGATTAGAGGAGTTCTAATGTATTTGAATAAGCAGGTGTGTCGGCTAGTTTTTGGATTACAACATCGCACGTACGCAAACGTTTTTTTTTTTTTTTGTTTTTTTTTTGTAATAATACAGATTTGTTCGCTATCAAACCATCCATTAATAAATAGGACACAATCTAAACACTGATGGCCAGAACTGAAGCACCCAAATTCCAACCATGTAAAGACGATCTAAGCTCATTTATTGGTTTTAATGTGAGCTCCCTTTTTTTTTTCCTCTCTCCGATAAGCAGTTTAAAACGCTGCGTAAATATTTGTTAAAATTTTATTAGATTGCCTTGTAAAATATTTTCTTATAAATTATAATACGATCGTATTTATTGAAATCGTAGCTTTGTGCATTTTTTGTTGTTGTTTAGAATTTTTCTCCACAGTTTGAAATTTATTACAATTGTTCAAAAAACAATTCAACAATTGTAACAAATTTTAAACTTTAGCGAAATTATTCTTAATAAGTCCTGCTGTTATTTATATAAAATGAACAAACTTACTTTGTTAAGATTTCAGTTGTCATACAAAAGTTGTAAAATATCAAGGAAATTAATTCAGGAAATGTCGTGTTTGAGCCAAATCAATAATCGAAGCTGGAACAGGAATTTCCTCTTAAACTCTCCATTTCTGTTGGAGGATTCTGTTTCTTATAAATCACTTCAGACTCATACACAAATCATTTTTACTATTACAAATGAAAGTGCGCAAGCGCTAAATCTGTTTTTTTTTTTCATCAGATTTAATAAACATTTTATAATAAATGATCATTACATGTATCTGTTTTCTCGCCTTAATTTCATTGTTTTGAAAATTTATTTTGTTTTCTTTTATCCGTTGGAAAAGATAATTACTTAACAAAATACTGTATATTAAAATTTTGAAATTAATTTAAATTTAATTTTTAAATAAATAACTTAATTTAATTTTTTAAAAATAAATAATTTAAATTAAAATTTTTAAATAAATTAATTTAAATTTAATTTTTAAATATATTAATTTAAATTTATTTTTTTAAATAAATAAATTAATCTAAATTTAATTTATTATTATTATTAATTAATTGCATTTCATTAATTAAATTCATTAGTCTTATTGCAAAGTAAATGTTATCAATTTACATTTTACATCTATATTTTAAAGATGATGTCATTAAGATTAGATTAATATGCTGTTCAAAACATATGTGGAGTATTCACTGAATTGAAGATATTCTTTTTTTGGTAGAATTAAAACAATTTTTTGAGTAGTTAATTGTTTTTCAAATTCAGATCTTCAAGTGTTTACTATTTGCAACTTCTCTGTTTTTTTTTTTATTTCAAATGGAAATTGAAGAACAAAGAAAAAAGATCCCAAAATAAAAAACTCTGTAGTTGGATTCTTACATGAAGGTTAAAATATATTAATTTTAATAATATCCCGACAAATATTAATTGTTTATTGTTTACATTATTAAGATGAATTTATAAATATCTTAAAATGAATTTCGAGTAGTTGGGATTACAGAGTAAATAATCTACCCGGTGGATTATTAAATACATAATCGAATTAATTCTTCTAAACCTCTTTTCCCGAATTCCTAAATAAGTGATTTCCATTTTGAGTTATTGAATGCAAATGAATTGCTAATAAAATTTGGAATTTTTTTGAAAAAAAAAAGTTAATTCTGTATAAAGTCATACATTGGCATCAGTGAATTACAATAAGTAAAGCTGAATTTTAAACTGAATTTAACACATATTAACTATTTAATATTACGTGTGTGGCAACTGTTGTAGACAACGTATATGTCACTGAGGGAATATTATTTTAAACGTTATTTTCAATATTTGTGGAGTTAATTCTACTTCTTTTTATGTATTCATAAGAACAATAACCTTCTTCAGTTTATTTTCGATTACTGCCAAAATTTTTCTTTTCATGTCGTTGTGTTCTTTGCGTATAAAGTCAACTTGAGAATTTGGATCATGATTATACGATATACTATGGAAAGCCCACTCAGAACTCTTAGTGTCATTGCTTTTTGTGCTATTAACATGTTCACAGAACCTTTCGAATAATGTTCACCAGGTTTCTCCGATATAAATTATGGAACATGTTCTACAAGTCCAACAGTCTACAACACCCATATTCTGTAACTTATTACTTACATCAATACTTTTATCAGTTATTAGATATTTAATATTCCTGTCTATCTTGTAACATAATCTTAACAGATGTTTTCTTGCTTACATCTTTACATTCAAGATCAATAAAATTTGCTGGATTTACGCTTAGAACATATCAAAATTTCTGTCATGATGTTTATCTATATAATTGTCGTAATATTAAATAGTTTTTGTGTGTTAAATTCAGTTTTGTTTATTATTGTAATATTATTGTTCGGTTTTTGACTGATGTACGTCAAACTAAATCATCGTTGTAGGAGTTGTTCATTGTAATTTTGAAAATTTAATTCTGTGTATCTTCTTATATCTGAGGAAGCTGTTTCTCAAATGGCGAAAATTCATGGAATAAATATGTTTATGTGTTGATATAATTTGGATGATATTCGATTTATGGACTCTCGGAGTTTTAGGTAGCAATCCCAGAAATTGAGAAAAATCAAGAATCTCTAAATATAGAAAATCCATTCGCATCTGCATTAGATTCCTTGATGTATCATAAGAACCCTGTATTCTTGAATTTGTAATTATTTTCTTTAGTAGGAGATGAGATTTTCTGCTAATTGTGCTTCTGTTCTTTTCAAGTTTCAATTCGAAAATTTTGAAATTCATCGGAAATAGAAACTTGATATTTTATATAAAATAGTTAAAACAATTCGATTTAAAAAAGAAATAAAGAAAAGAAATTTACCGTATTGAGGAATCAGTTGTAAACTTAAGTGATGTAAATTGCTTGAAACTTTTTTCAGCATTTCGTTATCCTTGATTTCAGTTCCATCTTTTTCTAATACCACCTAAAAACAAATAACATTGTCCCTTTTACCTTATTATATTTTCAAGTTATCAAAAAAATATATTCGGAAGAGTTTATTATTGCTTTCATGAAAGCGAAATAAATTAAAACTCGCAATATCTCTTGAATAAAATCTGAAATAACTTATAGGAAAATGGGAACGAATAAGCCACAGGCCCTATTTAGGAAGACGTCCTGACGAAATAAAAGTATTAAAAAAGAATCCTCAAAGCAAACGTTACCAAATAGAAACATGTCTTAGACAGTAGATGCAAATATCATTATAACTATTAGCGAATATATGATAGAACTATATGACGGTTGGGAAAAGAAGAAAACCATGGGTAATGGATTACTACTTCCATGTATTCTCAGTGACCTCTATCGCAAAGCATCGGAAATAATTTCTAAATTTTTCTGCAAAGTAGAAGTGAACGAGCTTGTCATTTTTTTTTTTTATTATTCTTTGCATCTTTAACGTACCTACATACTGTTATTATTATTTTTATATTATTCCATTTTTATTTTATAAATATAATCTATATCCAAAAGTGGCTTCGGATGAGTAAAAAGGAAATATCCGGTCAAGGAAAATGAACTACGGTTCCCGTCCGTTTTCACTCGTTGACAATTAATTCTCTTCACCCTGAAATGGGGCAAATTTAGCAAAAGCCGATCTTCCTAGTAATTCAGAAATACAGATTCCATCACCACGACTAAAATAGTGGAAAACTTTCCATATTGTACCTCTAGCTCGGCAGTGTAGGCCTTACAGTTCTTATGACGCCGCCATATTGCAATAAGTTCCAGGAGCAACTAAGTGAACCGTTTTTTTCCTTTTATGGTCATTCTTCTTTCTCTGTGCTTACTATAATTTTGAAGATCTTGTGAATCAAGTAATTTTAACCTGACGTAGTAGGATTTTGAATAGGAAATTGTGCTGTAATTCTGAAACTGTAGTGAAATGCCAAGGAATGTATTTGGAAAGCAGATGTTTTTAACTCCCGTTCCAGTAAAATTATTTCCGAATTACGGTATTTCAATTGGCCCAAACATTGAACACTAACATTTTCTTTGTATTACACTATGTAGATATTCTTCCAAAGGAATCAACCACTTGGTTTTCGACATAAACAAGAAGAATCAAAACAGTTCAACTGTTACTAGTTATTACAAAATAAAATACAGCAGTCGATTAACATTTAATCAAACCTGTTACAATCCATGTGGATGAGAAGCAACCTGAGAAAAATCCCTGGTAATCCTTGATCATCAGTTGTATATTTTTTTGCTATTTAGTCAATAAAAGTATTAAGTAATCTGTAACAGAAAAGAGCACAAACTCAATGAAAAACAAACAAATTATTATTCGCGCGCTCAAAGATGAACCTCCAGAATGCAACGCAGATTATAGATTGACCTTTCCTGGCTTTTCGTTAACATTCAAATG
>JAFIDM010002131.1:13043996-13057987 GCA_023159025.1 Thereuonema tuberculata
GGGGGGGGGGGGGGGGCAAGGGGGCCCGATCCCCTCCCGAAATAATGAATAAAAAAATAAGTACCATAATCTGAATTATTTTAATGAATCATGCATTTATGTAATAATGACTTCAGCATTCAGGGCATTCAGCGCAAATAATATGAATATGAGCAGCAAAATTGATATCAAGTATCATCAGGCCGTAGTACAAGCTATATACCCTCCTGTGAGGGTTTCAGCAGGCGTCAACACCGTAGAAGCAAGTCGGCCGCAGCCGGAAACCACCTGGCAGCTGGCATCGTAGAGATCCACGGAGCCAGTGAGGAGGGACTTGGGGGTAGCAGGACTGGTTCGTGCCCCTCCGGGCCCGATACCGGCCCTACTAAGGTAAAGGCAAGACACAGGCTTAACCGCTAGCAGCAGAGAGATCTGCGTCCGGAGACACCGACCCCCTCCGTGCGACCAGCCTCGTGTTACTTCGTAGAGCATGGGGCACACGCTAGGCCTCGGGACCCATCCGTGCCTCTCCAGGCATGAACGCGGTCCCACCCAATCACATCCGGGACTTCGGATGAAACCAAATCTCGGGCCGGTCCGCTAGTTACCATCACGGACCCTACCCGAGTAAAGCAAGAATAAACATCTGGGGCCGATCCGCGTATCACCAACCGCGGACCCATCCCCTAGGATCGGCAAAACATCAGGAGCCGGTCCACGCTTCCACAAGCGTGAACATTGCTCAAGATAGGAGACATAACGTATGGAAAGTACGACCACACAAAATAGGGTGCCGCAAGCAGCCTTCCCCTTTCAGACAATTACAACCGAACTTTCGTTCTTCCCCTCACGGGCCGTCCTTCTCAGGAGCGGCCGGAAGCGGGGCACTTCCTAGTCCACCCGGGCATGGACTAGCCCAGGACAGCCGCAGCAAACTGCCTGAGCGCGGGTTCGACTCGGAGGAGGGTTCGCCCGTCACAGGGAACGGGATAGCCGTTTGTAACAAGCGTCCTCTCCAAGCTAGCCCTACACCGGGACCGATGTTCGTCCTGGCAGTGCCATAAGACGTGAGCCACGGACTCCTCCGCCCCAGAGCCACACCTGACACAGAGTGGACTCTCCGCGAGCCCATGCTTCCAAAGGTAGCATTTAAAGTCTCCGTGCCCTGTTAAGAACTGGTTGAGGTAGAAGTCCGCTTGAACGGCACCGGTCGGAACCCTTGGCAAATACTCGAAGAGAGGGCGACCTTTCTCAGAGTTTTCCCACACTCTCTGCCAGAGATTTCGACAATGTTCCTTTCGCAGTTTCTGCGCGTAACTGCGCGGGAGCGGCTCCACCACGGTCACCGAAGGCAGGGACGTACCTTCTTTGGCAAGCTTGTCGGCTCGCTCGTTACCGACTGTACCCACATGCGCCCTTGTCCAGAATAGGGCTAGTCCCACGCCAGCCGACGCTAAGTCAGCCAGTGCGGATCCCACCCTACTCCTTAGAGAGGAGTCATACTCGCCCTTTGCAATTGCGCAAAGGGCCGACCGAGAGTCAGAAACCACCGCCAAAGTCCCTCCGGTGTCTCGATGACGATCGAGACCCCATTGGAGGGCCGTCAGAATGGCTCGTAACTCGGCTTGGTGTACACTTGCGTGGTCTGGTAGGCGGTGCTTTATCGAATCAATACTGGCATAATTTGAATCGTAGCAAGCCACCGCAAACCCCGTGCGTTCTCCCATCTTCGACCCGTCCGTGAAGGCCACGGAATGGTAGCCGGTGACATCATCGTCCCAATCTTC
The DNA here is from genome assembly GCA_023159025.1 of Thereuonema tuberculata. Lineage (NCBI taxonomy): Eukaryota > Metazoa > Arthropoda > Chilopoda > Scutigeromorpha > Scutigeridae > Thereuonema > Thereuonema tuberculata. The sequence continues at coordinate 13,045,763 of JAFIDM010002131.1, forward strand.
GAAAGGGTGACTCTGTATTTCGGCTGGGTGAGTGCTTGAACTTAGATGGCGCCCTTCAAACCTGTCACTATGCGTGTCAACAGTGTCAAGTAGTAGTCAAGGGCCGTCAGGGCCAGTAGATCGAGTGGAATCGAACTACTCAAAATGTGAAGGGACTCGTTTGCAACCGTACGTTAGCACCTTGTGATAGCTCGTAGGAAAGGTCGGACCGTAGCCAGAAGGTTTGCCCGGACCTTAACGAGGGACGCCTTTTCACCCCAGACCTCTGAACCGTAGAGAACCTTTGGCTTGATTACCAGGGTGAAGAAAAGCCTCCGTGCTTTAGTTACAATTCCGCTCGAATGCGGAGCGAAGCCCGCAAGTCGATGAGCGATCAACCGAGTCCTTTCACGAACCGAACGTAAATGTTCATACCATGCAAAGTTCCGGGATAGGATCATCCCAAGGTATCTGAGGGTGGGTTTAAACTTTACCCGACTTCCTCCAAGGCTGAAAATCGGTTCTCGGGAGAGCTTCTTCCCAAGAATCAATAGTGCCTCGGATTTGTCCGGGCTAAGCTGTAGACTGTGACGGTCCGCCCACGCCCCAATAACACCCGCACAATTCTGCCAAGCTAGCTCAAGGGCTCTGCGAGACGGAGCTTGGAGCACGATCAGTCCGTCATCTGCATAGCCAACTAGTTGGTTCGCCGGGTCGATTTTGCCTTCTCGCTGGGCTTGCGCCCAGTCCTCGAGAAGCTCATCAAAGATCAAGTTCCACAGCAGAGGACCAAGGACTGACCCCTGGGGGCATCCTCGGTCCGAGTGCATGGACGCGGTGCCCAGCTGCAGTTCTCTGTCTCGCAGAAAACTTTCGACCAGCCTGCAAAGGTTGCGTGGGCACCGTTTCCGCCTCAACATGCGACGTACGCTCGCATGCATTAGAGACCCGAAGGCATTTTTAATATCAATAGATACTAAAACGACATAGTTTCCCTGGGCTTCGCCCTATCTAGCAAAGTCTATCACCGTACGTACCGCATTGATGGTAGACCGTCCTTGCCGAAAGCCAAATTGTAGGTCGGACAAGAGTGCGTTGTTCTCAAGATGGTAGGAAACACGCTGCGCTAACAACCTATCTAGAACTTTGCCCAGCGCAGAGAGCAAACAGATAGGTCTATAGGCGCCGGCTCGATCCTTCGGGATCAAGACCACTCTCGCCAACTTCCAAATGGTTGGAAAATGTGCTTCGCGGAGACATTTATTCAGCAATTGAAGCCAGACCTCGCCTATCGCCGTCAGGACTTGTGGAATTCCTCTACTGGGGAAGAGATCCGGTCCTGCGGCTGCGGCGAGGTTGGTTCGGGAAACAACCGCACGAAGTTCTCCGATCGTGAAAGCTCGGTCATCGGGGAAAGGTGGGTACTCATCCACGGGAGGGATTAGTGCCGCTTTCTCCTCAGGCGTGCTCTCATCAGTTGGGAACAGGCTTTTAAGTAAAAACCTAGCGGTGTCGTGTTCGTTCTCCGTCCAGAGACCGGACGGAAGTAACACCGGGTCAAGGGGGGCCCGGACTCTGCGCTTGCCGCTCAGAGCGGTGAACGGAAGAGAAAATGGGTTGGCCTCGGAGGCCTTCTCGCAGAAAGACCTCCAGGACGCCCATTTGGCTCGCCGCATCTCGCGTTTATACGTTGATTTGGCTTCCTTCCACCTGTTACGTAACGTGTCAGTTTGGTTAGGACCACTCTGACGTAGCCTTCGTTTGGCAGCGCGCATCACTGCTCGAAGATCCCTGAGGTGAGGCGACCACCATGTAGGAGCAGCTGCGGTGCTCTTAGGCGGACCCCGGAGTGGTATTGAAACGCGGCAAGCCTCTACACATGTCTGTGAGAAGAGAATCGCCGCATCCTCACACCCTTTTACCTCAATCGCAGATCTAAGCTCTTCCTTTCGGGCGGAAAGGTACTCTCCAAACTCCGTCCATCGTGCTTTACGTAGACAAAAGGATTGGTGAACCACCGATTTGCAGGGTGGCTCGTCCCCGATCTCGCAAGAGATTAGGGCGTGGTCCGATCCGGCGTCTTGCTCTGATACATGCCACCCGTGCACCCCAAGTATCATGGGGTGTCTACTTAAAATTACTTAACCTAACCTTACATTAATCTTGGCCCCCCCCCCAAAAAAAAAAAATATATTATATTCGCCACTGATTGTGACATAAGATTGAGAATATCGGGCCCAGAAAGCAAATCGGAAGAAAAGCAGGAGACAAACTATTATTCAAGATATTAATTAAATTTTCATGTTTCTATGGTTACGTCAGGGTATTTCAATATTTTAAAGCACTATGACGATCAGTTTGGGATAATAGTGCTGCTACTTTGGTAAATATGAATCTGTGGAATTTTAAAACTTACATCTATTGAACACAATTGCTGAAAGCTACGAAAAGATTCTAACATATCTCGGGTTAGATTAGATTAATTGAAAGTGGGTGGCATGACTGCCGAGCACGTCGACCTGAAAGATCTTTTGTACTATCCCACGGAAAGAAGGACAGACGGAGAGAATCTCGGGTTAATTTGGATCTTTAAATTTTTAGCCATTTATAAAAGTTGCAGAATTTAAATTGAACTCAATTCCAGTATTTTTGAATCCTTATATAGTACAGCCCCGGTAATCCGAACACCGCAAATCCGAAATTTCTGCTAATCCGAACATAATCTATGATGCAGGAAAAAATTTGAATCTCACTTGTAATGTATAGGAAGTACAGTATTTAATCATAGCACTGTATATATTATTAAAATGACAGTTTTTAAGCTAGTATTTAGCGGAATGCAATATATTTACTCCGTATTGTAAGCTATTGGTAACAAAAGCCAACCGAAAAGTATGCAACACTCCGGCGTACTGCAGATACTGCTAGTGTTCACGTGATCGGCTACTGTCTTTTCACAGTGCAAGCATTCTTCTGTCTCACCGTTACGCTACGTTGCCGAGTGGGAGCTAATACTGTAACTGTATACTGTACAGGCCTAATATTTTTTTTCGGATAATCCGAACATTCCGAATCCGAACAAACCACAATCTGATTTCCGGGGTTCTTCTGTAATTAGCAATTCAATATGTATACATGAGCGCACAAGATATCATTCTTTGATAATGTGATACTACTATAGAGATGTCATATCACATGCAGAGATCTTTATAAAACCACAGGATCTCAATTGTTATTATTTTTATTTGAATATTCTTCATCGAGTGAATAATATTGGATGTAATCCTTTCTGCTTTTTGTCTCAGTTAATTCGGAAAGATATTTTTTTCTTCACTATTTTTTCACTGAACTTTTACTTGTTAATTCGGATTTACTTTTCAGTTACTAATTATTTCTCTTAGAGAATTAAGGATCTTGTCCATCCTTAAAACTAACAATGAGATGTTGTAGCAATTATTAGTGTAGGAGCTGTAGAACATTAAAAGATTGCAGGTATTTCATCACTTGTTTCAGAACCTTTTGTAACCAGAGTTTATGTTGTTACTTTCTATTGTAATAAATCACTTTGATTCGTTCATCCCGAGGTAATGATACAATAAATCCCGATTCCTAATTCACATTTATTTAGAAAGGAATCAACAGTTTGTTCCTTTACAAACAAGTTAATATTAATACAAACTTCGCAAATACATTTTCTGATTAGGAATAATATAATAATAATTTATTTGCCTTACAAAAGTTTGATAATACATAATAGATATGAGTGTGACTTCCCTGTGCCTTAAGGGTAGTCCCGTCGAGAAGGCAGCCAGGGAGTCAATTACAGGCAAGAGAAAATAAAATAAAATAAAATAAAATACAAAAAGCATTACTGGTTACATATAATGGAGAAAACAAAACAGAGCATAACACAAAAACATTGAAACTAATAAATATAATGGGGATAAAAGGAACAGTTAATTTGTAATAAAAATTTGAAAAAGAATTACACAATTGTGGAGTTTAGATCTGGTGATATATACAATCTTCGTAAAATAACTAAGATAATGAAATATATAATTAAAAAATATCATGTAATTCGTGAACAGAAATTTTCGGATAAGAGGTTAAGCCTAGCCCAAATAGATGGAAAGTAAAGAGAATAGAAAGAGAAATAGCGAAATAAGGAAGAGGAGAGGAAAGGTTGGGAGATATCTGATGAAGGTAGACGTTTGCGACTTGACAACGGATAGATTAGGAATTAACTTATGGATTGGAGAGAAGAGAAGGTAAGAATGATAATTGTAAAATTGTGAAAGGTTGTGTTAGTGCAGGCAGATGATGTTTTAGTTTTCTTTTGAACTGTTTTAAATTGGGACTTTCACGAATATTGGGGGGAATTTTATTCCACAGAGAAGGAGCAGAATAGCTAACAGCTCTTTTTTGATAATTTGCTGCGATTCTTGGAGTAAAGGAATGAATCTAAGTTTGTATGATTTTAGAGAAAGCCTCAGATTTTTATACTTACTAGACGGGTACCGTCGCTTCGCTCCGGAACCCTTGCATGTATAGCATTTAAAAAGAAAAACCTTTATTTATTTAGCAAATTAATATGGAGATCGGAGAATACAAGACTTCCCAGCTCGTTGTGGGCTTCTCCGCTTAACTCAGTTGTATTGCGCGTTGGCACTCACACAGGGGTAGCCGCAAAAACACTTCATTTTTGCATGTATCTTCCAAACGCAGAAACGTTTGTTAATGACTGATATACCGTTCGATAGAACTTTCAAATACCGACATTTTCTCAATATAATGTTCTCTTCCAACTTTTATACTTTTGTTTAAATTGAGAAAAAGTCAAAATTTGACCCTTTAAAAGGCGCCATCTTGGAAACCAAAAACTTTTTTCGAAAGATTTTTGTAGCATTTTGTTTGTCTTAAAAAGATCTACATTTTATCCATATACATGACCAATCTATCTCTTATAGTTTGGTCACAAAATTGGACAAACGTAAAGTCTTACGACAATGACAGACAGAATAACGCTTTTATATAATATAAAATAATAATAATGTCTGTAACGTTACTCAAAGTTCAGAAAGCAATGTGTGGGACCTAGTCTTAGAACGCTTATCTTGATACGATAGAAACTATTTTGAAGGAAAATTAACTGCCTATCAACTATGAAAAGAAACGCTCATTAACAGCACCATCTGGTGAGAAAACTTTGAAACTCGTTAGTAGTTCACAATCCTACCAAATCAAATGTCAACATGTAATCGTTTAGAAATAGACTATTTTTTTTTTTAATTCATCAATCTCCTTTTCTTCACTTACCTTCACAGATTTACAGTCTGAATAATGGAATTCCTTTTTTCCAAAATTTATAATTTCTTCTAAAGTCCTTCCCATAAATGTTTTTGAAGATGTTTTATCAGCATTGTATAACAAATAGCATATCTCTGCCATGGTCTTTGTAGACTGGAATCTCGAATCGGAATTTAATTCAACTTAGGAAGAAAAACAAAGTTTCATTATAAAAAAATAATTATTATAATTATTATAAAAAAATAATTAAGCAAGTTCTGGAATTAGCCTACACACAAATTTTAAAATTATTTTAAAAAACTATTATTTAAAAAACATTTAAAATTACTAAAAACAGAGAAAAAGGTTACTAAAGATGACAGTAAAATTTATTCTGCTGTACAGGATACAGAAACAAAGGCCATGGGTATAGGTGAGGTACAAGGACTAACTAAAGATGAAGATGAAAACCTTAATCCGATTACAGTAACCCAAGTCTTGCACTTGACGATTTAGGATATAAAATAACAGAAAATGGCTTAGTTGCCATTATACACCCTCGAAATGGTAATGTTTATGTTGGCAACAAATAAGAAGATGGTTTCACAATAGATATTCATCATAAACCGCTCAAACCAAGTCAAATGAAAACAAAATCTGTTTCGGAAGTGTAGCATGCTAGACTTGGACATATCAATTACAAATATATAGAGAAATAAAAAAATACATTATGTGTTGGATTTACCTAAAGGAAACTTCCCTACATCATGTGAAATTTGCATCATGGGAAAGATGGTCTTTCATAAACCGATAATCAAGAAAAGGTCTCAGATCTCAGAGTTAATGCATACAGATGTAGTAGGTCCTGTATAAACTGAATCCTTAGGAGGCTCGAAATATTTTGTTACTTTAATTTGTGAAAAAGTTGACGTGAGATTTTCGTTGACCCCCCCCTCCCCCTTGGTGAGATTTTGCCGGACCACCCCCTCCCCCTTTTGACCTCACGTAATTAATAGACGACCCCAAATAGAATCAGATCAGATAACGGAACAGAGTACGTGAATCATGAATTATCATTATTTTTCAAAAATAAAGGGATTAAGCATAAATTAACCACTCCATATTCACGTGAATCTAATGGTGTTGCAGAAAGACTCAATAGAACTCTACAAAATGTAGCAAGATGTTTATTGATTGAATCCAAATTATCACAAAAATTTTGGGCAGAAGCAATATTAACAGCTAGCTATTTAATCAATAAAAGATTGATTTCCAAATCTTGGCAAAGGAAATTTTGTTTCCTTTGCCAAGATTTGGTAAAGGAAACAAATGTCCTGATCTAATCTGGAATAGGAACAAGTCCAGTATTCGTCATTTACGAACATTTGGTTGACTTTGTTTCTTCAAGATACCGACTGAAAAAAATCGAAAATCATAAAAGTAGGGGAGACCAGGACATAACGATCCCCCGGGGCAAAACGATCACGGTTAATATCTACTTGATTGGTGGTGACATCGTGCGGACAATTTGCAGGCCAAGTCTTCAGTTGAGGTAGCAGGCGTGCGTGTGAGCTAGAGTTGTTGTGGATTTATCTTTGAAGTTTTAGAGAAGAAAACATTATTTTATGCTGTCCTGATCTAAGGGAAGTAATTTCAAACATCACAAATTTAAATGTAAAAAAAACTACATTTAATACTAAAGCAAATTTTCAAAAAGATTACGTCTTTTCTTTTTCAAGCCTCAAATGTGGGAACTTTACATATAAGGGAAGTAATTTTGTGCAATTTTTTATTTCGTGAACTGTGAAACTGAATTTCTTCGTAACTATATGTGTGTTTAACGTCTGATATGTAGATGTTTGCTTTCGTTCCTTCATACAAGATGGCGTTTAGTCATTATAACGTATTTTCTGTGATGGAAGCAAATGGGGCAAAACGATCAGCCAAGGGGATCATTACACCCCGAGGGGATCATAATGCCCCGCAATAATAATATAGTAATAATAATCCAGAAAAAAAGAATAATACAGTAATAATACAGAAATAATAATAATAATAGTTAATAATATAATAATAATAATACAGAAATTGTATTAAAAATAACTTCATTTATTTACGTATTTTATGAATTAAGAGTTTCTATTTCAATGAAGCATGTGCTGGAGTGGATGATGATGATCAATTCTCTTGTGATATCTGTAATAGAAAGAAATTCCCGCCAATGCGTAGGAAGATAAATATGTAAAGGGCTCTTCCGGGTTTCAATTTCATTATTATTTCGTGTGCACATGTGTAGTATGAGTGAGAAACTGAATTAACATTAGGACTATAATGTGGGACTTAGCGAAGAATATTTATATTAGGATTTCATTAGGATTAATTGTTGTATTGTTGTAGTTTTATGTAGTTGTATATTTTACCTTTCTCAAAAAAGTGTTTCAAGTGTGGCAAACAGTATAAATCATTTTAGAATTTCTATCTTAGTAATCTACAACAAGAATAAACTACCTAAAAGAGGGGTGATCATATTGCCCCAAACCCCGGGGCAAAATGATCCTTTGCGATATACTTACAAAAGTCTTTCTTTGTGTTATGTTTCCATTTTAAAATTTCCAAAAACTTTCTGACATATAGCCTACATGTGCACAAAAAAACTTGTGTATAAATAAATTTAGTTTCCTTTGATAATTATGCCTAATGAGTTCAATTTACCTTAGAGGGATCATAATGCCCTGGTCTCCCCTAAATCAACAATAATGATAGGATACTCTACAAATTCGAAAGCATATCAATTATGGGACCCCCCAAATATCAACAATTGTGATATCGCGAGATGTACAGTTTGTTGAAAACCAGCTAGGCATTGAAGCAAAATACTGGGAAAGAAATATAAATAAAACTGAAGAACAGTACAACTTAATTATACTATTTCCTAATTCTAATGAACATGCTGAAAATGCAGACAAACAGCCAACAACACAATTTTCATCGGAAGAGATAGATTGTAAAGAAACTTTATCGAATGAAATAATGAATGAAGAAATCTCAGAAACAGATGATAATAATGAGCAAAAGATACAAACTACTTTAAGAAAGAAACGAGGAAGACCAAAAGGACACACAAAACAATATTGTGCTGAAAGACTACAAAACGCTTTGAGAAGTCGAGAAGAAAATTTAAAACAATTTGGTGTATGCAGATCTAAGCGAATACAAAGTAAACAAGAAAACAAGGATGAAAATAAGGACGAAAATATAAACAAATCAAAAACATAGTTTCTTACAGTATTAAAGAAACGATTTATTTATTATTAGAAGAAGTAAGTTGTTAAGAATTAAGGACGAAAATGCTTTCGCAACTAAAGTTGATCTAATATCCGAATCCTATGAGGAAGCTCTAAAAAGATTTCGTCTGATAAAAGATTTATGGATAAATGCAATGAAAGAAGATATCATTCAATAATGACACAAAATATGGAAGCTCACAGAATGCCCTTCCAACGTAAAGCCAAAAAAATCATCATGGAAAGTTACTCGAAAATTAAATGATGACGGCAGCATTAAGAGATATAAGGCACGTCTGGTTGCAGTTGGAGAAAGACAAGGAACAGATTATGAACAAACATTCTCGCCAATAGCGAAATTAGATACATTAAGGACTATCATATCCTTAGCTAATGAATTTAGATGCCACTACGTCAGATAGATATTAAAGCAGCATATCTACATGGTGATACTGTTACATGTTGTTTTAGGGGGCGCTCGCCATCTAACGCATCCCTAAGCAAACCACGACTACGGGACAAGGGGGGAGAGGTGTGTAAGGTGGGAGTGAGGTGCATGGATGGGAAAAAGGGGGGAGGTGCCGTGGAAACCCAGCCTAGCGACCGGGGATTTATCAGAAGGGCCGCGCCTTTCGGATGAAAGAGAATGGGCAGAACTCAGATAAAGGATTAAATGAAAGATTTTATTTAGGAAATAAACTAATAGAAAAAAATACAAAATAACAAGCAAAGATAAGTCACATATTCACTCTCAAATTGTATGTTATGTTCAGTCCTGGTCTGGTAAAGTTCTCATGGGTGGCACAGTGACGAGATCCTTCGCTAACGGGGATGAACGGCTGAGACGGTCTCGGAGGCATCCTTTGGGCACAGCGGAGGCACACTTGCGAGCACTAAATTCGGTCTCCGTATCTCTGGAGATGTCGACAGCTAAAAGCGGACAGGCGGCTGGGTTGGAGACTGGCGGGAGCGTATTTCTGAACGAGTCCGATGAATTCTCTGGTGTCCGCCTTTCCGCATATGCACTGCCGTCGACCATCTTTAGGGAGTGAGCTCCAAGTGAAAATGAAAGCGGGCAGGTTTTCTGCGACTACCGTACACGCTTGCCGCGTGAACCCGGGTCGTCTTACCTGCGCCTCGCCTTCTCAAACGCTGCTTGCTTCCGTCGTGGATCAACTCCGAGCCGGGAAAATGCGGGTGGGGTTCTTGGCGACTGGAGCCGCTGTCCGCGGGACTGTGTCGCCTTCCCCAAACCTCGCTTCCTGCTCTCGGCCGCTGCTCTCCGGATACTGCTCGGCTACTGCTCGGATACTGCTCTGATACTGCCCCGATACTCCCGGGGGTCGCCGTTATATTCCTGGGAGGGGTGGCGAGACATTTCTGTCCCCATCTCCGCTTGTGGCAACACCACTGGTTGTTGTGACATCAGGCCCTTTGTTTTCCCGGGTTCCCGATGCACACAACAAAAGGGAGAAGGTTGGGAGAAAGCCTTTAACGGTGAACAATACGCTTCATGGCCTGATAGCCTTTGTGGACCGTTTTGAGCAGCTTTCTCGGGCCCTTCCCGAAGTCGTTAAACCATTGTTTTAAAGTTTCTTGGTGCCGAGTTGACGGGGACTTTCAGACTTTTTCAGACTTACAGACGCCAAGGACTGAGAAGGCGGGAGAGAGATATGTGAGGTTAGAAATGGAAAAGAAAAATGTGTTAGAAATATTAAAAATATTAAAAATATGTTAGGGAGATGAGCGAAGCTCGGGGCACGAATAGTGTTCGTGACAATACAGATAAGGAGATCTGCATGTGTCAACCGAAAGGCTTCGTTGAACCGGGGAAAGAAAAACTCGTTTGTAAACTTCAACGTAGCATTTACGGTCCCAAACAGAGTGAATGGTGCTGGCACGAAAAATTACGAGGTGCTCATCAAATGAGGTCTAAATCCATCGTCGAGTGACCCAAGTTTGTTTATTAGAGCAGCTCGAAATAGATTTGTAGCTGCAGGTGTATATGTAGATGATTTCATGATCACTGGTATAAAACGATGAAACAATCAACAATTTCCTAAGGGATTTAAATAAATCGATCGAAGTTGTAGATCTTGGTTTTCCAAATAAGATTCTTGGTATTGTAGTGAATAACTAAAAATTAATTAAAGATAACATTGATTAATTTGAACAATGAGAGCGCGTGAAAAAGATTATCACGTGCATTGCGAGCTGATGTTCGAATTGATTATTAAAAAGATGAGTCGAAGTTTTTCTGAGTAAAGATGGAGTGATTTATATTTCTTCTGTTTTAAAACTGTTTAAGAACTATTTAAAGAACATTCTAAAGAACAATTTAAGAACTATGTAAAGAACTAATTGAGTGCAATATCTATTGGATTAATAGTGCAATATTGATTGGATTAACAGTGGTATATCTACAGGTTTTAATAGTGTTGTATTCAAAGAACTTTCAGTGAAATATTTAATGGACTGTTAGTGAAATAGTTAATGGACTGTTAAGTGACAAATATTAAAAGTAATATTTGTATACAAAGTTTGTGATACCGGTACGTTAATGATTGGATACTTTACTAAGAAGAATTGTCATCCAATGAAAATTAGAAGTGGATTTATATCTTTGTCTAGAATAAGTATAAACTGTAAATGTTGTTTGTATTTTAATATTATATATTAATTTATTGTTTTAAAGAACTTCTCTGCACACAAAACTTTAGTTATAATCTAACAGGTATTATTATAACAAAAGATGATGATGTTATCGTATTGTCACAAACACAATATATTGACAAACTACATGAAAAATATCAATGACGAATGCGACTGATGACTGAATTACGTCCATTGGACGTAAGAACTGATTACAGAAACATAAAAGATTCAAAGCAGTGTAGTAAAGAAAAATTCCAAGAAATCTTAAGTAGTTTACAATTTATAGCAACATGTACAAGACCTTGATATTTTTCAAATATCGAAGGTTGTGACGTAGTCCGTTTAGATGTGCTTCTGTCGGAGCTGATGTACTGTATATGGATATAATATAGATAAAGCGCTAGCAATATCTATATTAGCTCAATATACATCAACTCCAACAGAAGCACACCTAAACGGACCACGTCCCATCCTTCGTTATTTGAAAAAAATCAAGAAATATCGAATTGAAATATTCAAGAAGTAATCAATTAATTGAACCCCTAAGCAGTGTCTGACGCATCGTTGGATAATATGGAGGGTAGCAAGTCCATGTCTGGGTATATCATTATATTAGGAGATAATCTGATTTCATGGAGATCACGTAAGCAAAAAACGGTTGCGTTGTCTTCGTGCGAAGCAGAATCGATTGGTTCTCACTTGATTTGATCAAACAACTAAAATGGTTGTGTGGAATATAAAAGTGATCTAAGTATTCCACCTCCACTTAAATACGCACTTGAGACGATTTACTGTGATAATCAATTCGCCTTAGATCTGGTCAGAAACAGATCAGTGTCTGACTAATCCAAACATTTTGTAAGAAAACTTAACTTTACAAGAGAATTTAACCATTTAGTTGAACTTTCGACTAAAGTTCATCCCTACCAAAGGAAATAAGGCAGATTTCCTTACAAAGACTGTGAATGGTAAATCAATGGGGAACAATTATGAAAAATAAAAATCATATTTGACCTTCTAT
>JAFIDM010002131.1:13058387-13087755 GCA_023159025.1 Thereuonema tuberculata
TTCTCTCAGAAAATAATTTTAGCTCAATATGACAATTGTTCCCCATTATGAACTGTCTAGAACAATTTGTGCATACAAGATGAAGGACAGTAAAAAAAAAAAAAGAGGGAAGCATGCAGAACGGGGTATTGTTAGACATTCAACAATATAGTCTTGTATAACGATTCTTCACGCTCTTTTTTTTTTTATAATTGTTAACGGGCTCCGATCATTGATTGTTATATTCCTATGTTCCCATTTAATCGTTGCGGAATGATGTAGTTTTCTTTTTTGCAGTAAATATTATATTTAAATATCATGAAGTGTGTCCAAAATCCTTACACAAACATAGATAGACAGTACTAGATATAGGGAGAGGAATAAAGAGAGTATGTTAGAGGGTGTCAAAAGTTCCAACTAGCTACATGTTAAACTCAACAGTAATTTATTTATTTATTTATTTATTTATTTATTTATTTATTTATTTATTTATTTACTAGCAGCAAAGCCCGTCGGACGACAGGCTTAAAAAAAATCTGAAAAATCATTTTATTATCAACTATCAAATTTAAAGTAAATGTAATCTAAATACTGTGCTAACTTGTGAACGAAGCTTCTACGGCAAAAATGGTTTTGAGTTTCGAAAGCAGCGTAAACAACTGAGGAAGTTTGCCAAATTTCATTAAAATGGATGCAGTGGTAACAAAATTATTTGGTTTTGAACGTATGTTTTGTTAGAATTTCAGTTGTCGAGGTCAGTTCCCAAGAATACAATTTAATGGAAACAACATGGAATGACACAATGAACACAATATATTTATCCATATTTTTGATTCAATGGTACCATTGAGAACCGTTGGATCTATCTTAATAGCTTAATTACATCGAATTACAGACAGACGAACTTAACCAATTTATATATATATATTTGATTCGATTGATGATTTGATTGAATTTTTTTTTTTTTTTTAATGTTTATCAGACCTATTTAGGTGTACTTCTTATCTGTACACCTGTAATATAGGTTCTGAGAGTTTAATCTAAAGGATCATTTTCCATCCAAAAAGAAAAACGAAATACCAACCATATCTAAAGTTTAATTTATCTAAAGAATAATTATTATTTTTGACTCATAACGCTGAAAGGCATTTAAAACTCACCTTTGTATAATCTAAATACTGCGCTAACTTGTGGACGAAGCTTCTACGGCAAAAATGGTTTTGAGTTTCGAAAGCAGCGTAAAAAACTGAGTAAGTATGCCAAATTTCATTAAAATCGGTGCAGTGGTAACAAAATTATTTGGTTTTGAACGTATGTTTGTTAGAATTTCAGTTAAAATTTCATGGAAACAACATGGAATGACAAAATGAACTAATATTTCATCCAATTTGAGTAACCAAGATTCAATGGTACCATTGAGAACCTTGGATCTATCTTAATTATATCGAGTTACAGACAGACAGACAGATGAAATTAGCCAATTATATAAGTTGATTTATTTAGTATGCTACTTTAATTTTCTGTCAATGATAAGTAGAGACAGGAAATGATCCATTCCTAAGATACAATACATCTTCGCTTATCCGATTCTATAGAAGTGCAACCCATTTCGACAGGTAGGCGGTTTCTTTGCGGCCATGCGCAATAGCGGAAAATTTCGAAACGCCTATCGACCATCGTCCACTAGAGTTCCAGCAGCGATGGTCTCTGTTTTACGCTGTTTTGGTGATTAAAAAAGTTAAAGTGTCCCTCTACAGGCCTGGACAAGCCTTTGGGACGCGGGAGGTCAGGCTCCCAGCGTTTCGTGACCAACGGGACGAAGTTGAGGTCGGGTGGTCAGCCCGACGCCCGCTGTTTTGGTGATTAATGTAATAAATTTCAACAATGGCAACGAAGCATAGTGCTAATGAAAGTGTTTCAGCAAGAGTAGATGCACTCTGATGAGCTGAATGGATCAGAATCGGGTGCTTGGCATCTGGAAATAAAGCCTTCGTAAAATGCACTGTAAGTATGCCCTAAAGTATGGGAAGTGTTTACAAAAACGGTACACGAAAAGATGTGTTTATGATAATGGGTAACGAAAGTGTATAAATGAAGACGATCCGCGGGAACCTAATCCCATTTTTTTCCATTTGATCAATGCTTCAGTAACCGCGGTTTCCTTTACAGCGTCGTTCTCCAAGGATGTAACCTTCACGGTTAACGAGAATTCAATGTGGTAACAAACGTTCTTTGAAATGATGCCAATAATATTTATCATGTCAACTAGAAAGTGTTGGTAAAAGTGGATTAAACTAATCTAGCGAAATTTGTAGATCTAGTATTCGATCTCTTCATTTATCTAATATTGGTAGGAATCAAGTAAACTGAAAAAACTGAAATGTATGGACGGGTTTTTGTTGCATTCGGCAAAAGGGTTGATGGGACAAGGATAGCAGCATTTAAAGGCTAAAATAACTTAACTATAAATGAAACATAACTAATTATAAATAGATAATTTGTGTATTATAAAATGAAAATATTCTCAAAAATAAATACAGTTTTATGTATTATGATAATACAATAACTAGAATTTATTTTCAGCAAAAAAGTGGCAAAAATAAATGGCAGAAGTTGACGGTTTCACTCCTTGATGTTATTCTAATTAATTCCCATGGGTTTTTTTTATCAAAGGTTGTAATAATCAAGAAAATTTAGAATTTAATTTTTAAAAGGTGCTTCTATGATTTTTTTTCTCTGCTACCACAATTTATTGATTAATATATATTATATAATGTAATCGGATTGAACGTCAATTTCAAACTAATGTGTTAAATAGCAAATCAACTTCTTTATAGAAACAGTACAATTTTTTCAATGTAATAATGTGAAGTAAATGAAAACTTGCAAATAAAGATCTATGAAAACCCTAACCTTATCAACATCTGCTTTTAAACTTTTGGTTTGTGGAGTGCAGGTCCCTTGAGTCCTCAGTAAGACTCAATGACGCATTTTGAACAACGGACAGAGTTTGACAGGGTTTGAGAGCGGTCGTATCGTTAGACTGCAGGAATTGGGCTGATCGTTCCGTCGAATTGGTCGCCACTGAACCATTCCGACTATACTGTGCGACAGTGTTGGGAGCAGTGGAACCGAGAGGAAAATGGGATGGTACTAAGAGACCGAAGCAGACTACTGAAGAGTTCAGTTGCACTTCAAGTCCAATCGATTTGTATCTATTTATTCGAAATTACCGATTACAAAAACGATATGCACGTACGGAGGTCATGTTTTCCTTATGTTTTCGTGGATGCTTTCAGAAAATGTTACATTAGTAATCAAAATCATTACAGAATTTCGGTCTGAAAATTTGAATCGGCGAGCGATTGGAATCTCGAAAACATATCATGGTATGGTCGAGATTTAACGAGAACTATCGAAACTGAAAAACAAAGAAATACAAAACGATAAAAAATGAATATTTAAATGAATATTTCCTATTTTAATCAAGTAAAAACATTCATTCACCTATTCGATGCATTGAATAAATGATTTTTATATAAATCAATGCTATTTTATTCGTAAATAAAACGTACATATGATAACAATTGAGAAGTGTAAATTTTCCGTATGATGGAAGGCGATATGGTACGTGTAAAACAAGAGAAAAAAAGCTTGCTTTTCACTGGCCATCTATCCTGACATTGCCTGCCTTATGGTCTGTTGAAATGGTGCATGTAATACGGCCTTTACGCTGTCTGCCATTAGCACTCAACATCGGCGACTTTGTTTACAATGGTGTAGTGAGCAGGTGCCATGGACTGCTGTGGACTGATAACGAATCGTATTTAGTGACGAATCCAGGTTTTTATCTAGACACGGATAACCACTAATAGAGTATAGAGAACTGGGCAGCCCACAAATTCGATTTCATGACTGGTGGCGTCATGGTGTGGGGAGGGATCTCCTACAATTCTCGGTCTTCACAAGTAGTATAGGCGCAGCGATACCTATAGGAGATTCTGTTGCCTCATGTGCTTCCTTTCAAGGAGCGGCTACAGCCATTTTACAAGAGGATAACACCCTCCCATACATAGCACGGATTTCGATGGACTGCTTCGACACCCTTCCTTGGCCCTCCAGGTCTCCAGACTTGTCACCCACTGAACATGTGTGGGGCCAGCTTCGGGCATCAATCGATATAAGCGATCTGGAACGGCAGTTGTAACAGCTGTGGAAGGATCTTCCAAATATAATTCTTTCTTAATTTCCCCTAAAAAATAATACTGCTATTATTATATACTGTATATTAGTTAGTCTGTAACAAAAAATGTAAATATAATGTAGATATGTAACTATGAAAATCCTTATGTAAACGTAAATAACTTCTTTATTTGCTACTCTTGTTATATGGCTATTGTTTTTGTTTTTCTATTCTAATCACTCTCTCACCTGGCCAAAAATTTATGTTTTATCTTTAGTTTTTAAATAGTTTTAATTATTTTTTACATATGTATATTTAACATAAAAAAGCAGCACCTGTTGACAGGGAAATTAACTTCCCTAACGGGACTGAATTGTAGATTCATGTATATTATCAATAAAAAAAAAAAAAAAAAAAATATTCTCATTAACAAAATATTTAGAATAGCATTATACGTTTCTAGGACTCCATAACAAGTCGTATCGTTGCAAGTATCGACGCTAGGGGCGGTATGACGCAGTATGACTAAAGAGACTGTTGACCAGTAGTGATTTGCCAAATAAACAGTCATTTGCTTTGATATTGTAATCAGTTATTTGCATCGTCATTCTCATTGCCTATGTCAAATGTCATTCCATTTCGACTGCTGCTTTGGGTGCGCTTTTTTGTTTTAGCAATGGTGAAAGTAAGTAGAAAGCGATAACAATTTAAAATGGCTCAAACGTTTGATCCTTCTGGTAATTCCATGTATATTACATTACATATTTTGTATAAATTTGGATTTTTCAAAAAACGATATTCGGTTACAATGTTATTGTAACAAAAACTATACATTACTGATATTATTGTAAAACAGAGAGAAATGGAAAAAAAAAATGAACTTAAAATTATAATTGATTTTTAAAAATATATACGAACCATTTTGAGGAATTAATTGTAAAGGCAAGCTCATGACATTTTCTGCAAACTTTTGAAGCATTTTATCATTCGTAACTTCAGTTCCATCTTTTAGTAATTTGACCTAAATATAAATACAAACACTTAATGTAAACATGAAAATACAATCATATCCATCCATAACTATGTGAAAGTGTAGATCAAGAATTTCCTTCCTTATACAACATTCAAATATTTATGAAGTCATAAGCAATGGTTTGTGAGATAGATAAAATATGATAGAGACAAAATATTTGTAGGTAAAGGATAAGGATAATAAGAGGGTCGGCACTTGCCGTTCTGCCACTTAGACCTCACTTTTGGGTCCATTGTGTCCCCTCATGAAACATTGGTAAAACCATTCTCAGATGAGCAACCATTTAGAATATTTGTAGGTACTAGTCTTTTTTATTAGTTATTACCATGAAAATACACTAATCTATTATAAAAAGTTAAAATTTATCAAAATTTACGCACGCAACGCTTACATATCGTAAACGGCACCATTCACAGTCGAGAGAAATATAAACACTCATAAAGATGCAGTATTAAGTCGTAACTGCATAAAATTAATTATAGGACAGTATTATTGCAATAATTTCGTAGCCATCTCCTGTTGCTTTTGCGGTGAGATCAAGTATTGCGGCTGTCATAATCATTTCCGCGTTACCAGTTCGTCTCTCCAGTATTTTTCATCGTGTTTAGCGCAGTATCATAAACCTTGAATAACATCATGGAACGCATATGAAGTAATATTGGAAGTGCTCTCAAAAAGCAGAGAAAAGTCATGACATTACAAGAAAAAACTGAATTGCTTACTATGTACCGTAGATTGAGGTCTGCAGCTGAGATTGACATTTCAGGATAAATGAATCCAGAGTAAGGACCATTTTAGGCCGCGCGATTGGCGTTGTCGCTGAGATTGCCTCTCAACTCTGAGTACCGGGATTCGGTTCTCAGATGAGCAGGTTTCTAGGGGTTCTCCCATTTCCCCTGCACTTCTTCCAATATACTTTCTCAGTCTTTCTCTCCATCTGTCGTTGCTTCTGTGAGTTAGTAAATACACTAATCAGATATAAGAGGAAACCTTCTACATTAGTTGGTTATGATGTCTAATATATTGATAAATCAATTTCATTTACAACGCTGATCAATTCATCGGCGTCAAAAACACAGCGTGCGTTGAATCTAACGAATTTCAATGCATTTTTATGAATTAAAAGTTCTGATGGTTTACTTCAATAAAATATTTTATGCATTGGGTCCTTTATTAAACAGTCTCCTCCTTTGATTTGGCATTAATTTTTTTTTTTTTTTTTTTTTTTAATAGCTTAAAAATGAGAAGTGCTTAGAAGGTTCTATTCAGAGCCGTTTCTAGGTGTTCTGCCACCCTAGGCGAGAACTGAAAATGCCGCCCCCTCCCTTTCAAATGCCGCCCCCACCAAAAATAAAAAAACGACAATCCTATTTTAACAACCAAAAAAAAAACAAAAAAAAACAGAATCTTCAATTCAACAACCAAAAAAAAAAACGGAATCCGTCCTTCGGCCGCCCTAGGCGGCCGCCTAGTCTTGCCTAATGGTAGAAACGGCCCTGGTTCTATTTGTAGTCCAGTGCATATCATTGAGAGCTTATAACTTCCAGTCACAAATCGGTCGGAAGATTTTATTATGTTAATAAGTATTATTTTTCTCATATTTTCTTCTTTTTCCTAATAGTAAGTTCTTTTTTATTTCTTTACTTTATCTTAACATAAAGATAAAGGGAAAAAAATAGTCTTATGTGATTAATTTAGTAAAAAAAGAAATGTAAGCAAAAATTAAGACAATAAAAACACTTTTAAATTTGAAATAGTAATACTTATTAAAAAAATTGCATCCTTTCCACGGATTTGACTCTCGAAATTATAAACTCTCAATGTACTTGACTACTTCAGACACCTTCTACGCACCTCTCATTTTTAAACTATTAAAAAAAAAATTAATGCCAAATCAAATACAGAGGAGACTGTTTATTAAAGAACCCAATGCACAAAATATTTTATTGAAGTAAATCATCAGAACTTTTAATTCATAAAAATGCATTGAAATTCGTTAGATTCAACGCACGCTGTGTTTTTGACGCCGATGAATTGATCAGCGTTGTAAATGAAATTGATTTATCAATATATTAGACATCATAACCAACTAATGTAGAAGGTTCCTCTTATATCTGATTCTTTCTAATTTACGTTTAAGAATCTTTCCGAATTTGGAAACTTTAAATTTAAAATAAAATAAAGACTTTGAATAAGTTTATATCACGAGTCATCAACAGATGGCGCCACTTAACTTAGCTATTAGAATGTATAGGAAACTACTAGATATAGACATTAGCAAGAAATCATTAGCGTCATCTGGTGTTTCAGAGGTAAAACGACCTATATTCGAACATTTTTGTCCCAAAAAAAGTGGTCCTTCGCGATCGATTCCGCATCTAAGATTTATTTTATTTTATAAACACAATCTAATGATTCATTCTGCAAAGTTTCATTAAAATCGGTGATTGTAAGGTTCGAGAGGTTTCCTTGTGAGATCTAGCCGTAATCACGAAATCAGTGTTTGAATCCCAAAGTGATGATACGCGATCGAGTCAGTGGAGTTTTCTCACTCAATTCCGCTGAAATGGAAGGAAAAAAAAAACTATTCCAACCAATTCTTTAAAAAAAAAAAAAGAAAAAAAAAATCATTTGTAAGGTTATTATTGTGCCCAATAATATCTAAGTGATGGAAATGCAATAATGAACTGACTTTAGGAAAAACAATTGTAATCTGGATCACACCTTTTATTGTTTGAAGAAACAAAAGATGACAGCTTATTAAATTCATGATCACTGCTGGAGTGATTGTTGTTTAAAAAAAAGAAAACAATCACGTAAATAGCAACGGAGGAAAAAGGACTGAAAGTTTTGGTTCGTCATGGTTGCTTGGTGACAAAGAAACAAAAAGGAAAATATAGAGTCCAAAGAAAATGTTCGACGAGAAGGCTTTGGTAAAACGGCTCTTAATCAATGGATATATATTCTATATATGAATATAAATAACTTGGAAAGTATACGTAATGAATAAGTAATAATTGTTTTTCGATCTTTGAATTTCGTTTAAACAAGATGTTATGGTGAACTTTCCGGAAGGATTTCTTTCCATAATACGTTTTAGTTTTCTTCCATAGAATAGCCGGAATCCGCATAGATCTACAATGAAAGCGTCGAAAATGGGAAAGCAGATGGAATTGTCGTTTTCCGGGAGATTAAATATAACAGATGAAATATTCTACAAGAACGAAGCTTCAGATCATGGACTGTAAAGGATCTTTTTGAAGTGCTACGTGTGCGACAGTGGATATAAATACAAAGGCCAGGCTATCGTGCGTTAGAAGAGTTGAAGTGTTTTTGATTTATAATACAAAGGACATATATTTACAGAATAGTTCGAAAACACTGCGAAATAAATCAACTTGACAAGTAGATATGGGACTCGTTTATTGAATTTATGTTTTATTTTTGAGTAAACATCTGAACCACATAGTGCATCTAAATATTCTAAAAGCAAAGGAACTGTAGTGATTAAAGAATATTTGAACTTGATAAGCAGTAGAATAGATTTTATTCTAATATGAGACTAGTAATTAAGTATTATTTAAAAGAACTTTCATGAATAGTTTCAACAGTGAAAAAGTATTACAATTGTATTTGTAAAATAGGAGAAGTTACTTTAGTGAACTTTGATTAAATTTCTGTTGTTAAATTTATAGAATAAGTCTTGAACTTTTTTATTATATTCTACTAGTCATAAAGCATACTCTAATTCCGTAGAACAATTTCCACGCCCTGCTGCAATCTTGAATACATATATATAATTAATTGTCAAAATAAAAACATCATTAACTAAATCGTTGTGTGGACTTATTTGGATCGGCCTCCGTTGCTTCTTTTTCCATTTATAACACAACTAAAGTCCACCAAACCAGAGAACGACCGTGGCCACCAGATGTCGCAATAGTAGATTTTGAATCAATTGTATATGCCTGTGTTTATGGCGGGAAAGTGAACATTTAGGGAGTTTGAAGTTTACGGAAAAAAAGACGATATTTATTTTCTTGAACTATTCTGATTTCTCATCAAATATAATTTCAAAAATTTATTTTTATTCATTCGTTCGTTTCAATCGTTCAAAATCAGTCTCCTACCTTTCCCAATTGGTTTTTTGACGACATTGCATCACTGAGATCGACAACACGAAGACGAAGATGGGATTCTTTTACTCACGGCACTGGGATCGAAAACAATTTCTCTGATGTGCCATAAGTAAGCATGTCATAAGGCCTTTTCGAAATAAGAAGTAACGTTATCAATAACTTCCGTTGTTTTGCTTCTGTAATGGTTTTCTGTGTCGGAGAGTCGCCATTTTTAATCTTCTCTCTCTTAAGGCTTCTACACACAGAACGCGATATATCGCAGCGTCCTGCGATATAGGATCGCATCGGGAAGGCGATCGCGTTGTATTCACAAGTGTTACATTATGTCTTTCACACAGACGCGGTGCGATCGCTGGCCGCTGACCTTGAACGCAAAGACACGCGATCTGGTTGTCACAGATTACAGAATATCGCATGATCGCCTTCCAACAATGACTGATCAAATAGAAATTTTGATAGAAAATGTACATAAATACAAATATTTGTTTGATACTTCACATGAACATTATAAAAATGTTTTAAAAAAAGGAGAAAAGCAATTAATTATGTGATTAATTTGTGTAATTAAACAAGAAATTATGTTAAAACAAAAGAAAAGAGTTCTGTTTTCTGGATGGTATTAATTTTTTTGGATTTTAAATTTTTTTTTTTCTTTTGAAACAAGAAAAGAAGTATTCTATTTAGTTATTATTATTATTCTATTGCTGAAATGTAGAAATATTATTGAGTACAACGAAAAATGATATTTCTTAATTAATTATTTATATTGAATACTGTAAATATAGATGTTAAAAAAATTAGAATAGTATAAGTTAATCTTATAAAAATGTTTATGTTATAATATTTACATTAATATTGGTGTGTATATATATATATATATATATATATTAATAATACTGTCCAGTAGATATTTATCATATTTATTAAATAACAATGTATGTATGGAAATATAACAAATTATTTTAACATGTATATTATCTGTAATAACTTAAAATCGAGATATTAAAATCGATAACTTAACAGACCGATCACTTTAGTATTTTCGAAATTGTAAACTTATTAAAATTAAAATGAAATAAAATAAAATATAAAAAGTTTTTGTACATAAACATTATATTTATGTGTAATTAATTAGTTGCAACATTGGGCGACCTTCGATTTGTTGGCTTAAACAAACAGCAAGCTGCTTTTACAATTTAATCCGCAGTTTCAACATCAGCCTCTATATATAAAAATTCCCACCATTTCATTGCCAATATACCAAATACCAGACTTGATCGCTCACACAAGATATTGCATCCTACAGATATTACCAACGTGACCGCCCTCCAACAATGAATGATATTCAAATAGAAATGTTGATAGAAAATGTCCGTAATTATAAATATCTGTTTGACACTTCCCATGAAGATTATAAAAATGTTTTAAAAAAGGCTGAAGCATGGAGTCAGATAGCTAAAGAAGTCAATGTAACAAGTTACTTAAGTATGACCTTTTAGTTTAATTAATTTTATTATAAACAAGAAATTAAAATTAAAGTTATGTTTTTGTACATAAACGTTACATTTATGTGTTATAGAACTCAATATAATAAAGTAAATATTTTTAAAAATAAAATATGAAAACGCCTGGACCGCTCTCACACAAGATCGCGTCCTAGCGTGCCGTCTCCAATATCGCAGACCGCCGCGATATATCGCATTCTGTGTGTAGTCCCCATATCGCAGACCGCCGCGATTATCGCTGGATCGCAGGACGCTGCGATATATCGCGTTCTGTGTGTAGAAGCCTTTAGTCCTGGAATGATTAAGAGATCATTGGTCTCGTTCAAGGTCAAAGTCATCCTCTGGTTTGCCCAACTGTAGTTTATATCACAATGTGAATTATCCTTACAAGGATTTTGATTCGTTCTGATAAACAATAAGTTACTTCAATAATATTACCTTTATAGCTGATTTGGGTCGATAATCAAATAGCATTCTTCCAATACTTCTGATTTCATCTAAATTTCCTGCTGGAATATCTATTGAGAGTGTTTTGTCAGCATTATATATTGTAAACTGGTTTCCCGCTTCAGCTGGATTCATGTTGAACTGGAAATACAATCAAATATTAATATTCTCCAATCTCCAAATTTAATATTTCATGATTTTACATATTGGTTGTTAATTGATTAATAATTTTGAATTGGTATTAAAATTTAATTTAATATTTATTGATTTGAAAATCAGTATTATTTAGCTATATCAGTATTATTTATTTTATTTCATATATATATATATATATAACATACATATTTTTGAATAACAAAATAAGTTTTAATAAAATAAAGGGTAAGATCAAGTTGTTTTATGGGAAATGCATGATCAAGTTTATACAAGTATTATTATTTATCAATATAACTAGAGTTTAACGTGCACATTATTAACTTAAAAACAAAAATCAAAAATGCACAATTCTAAAGGATTTGCACCCTGAGCGCTATCACGGACGAGAAACTATTATTAATTATTATTTTCATATTCTAGTTGCAAGATTAAGTTAAATTGGCTGTATTTTAATCATAAAGAAATAAATAATATTAATATGTTTTAAGTTTTGATCAATTCGTTTAAACAATTAATAAAAAAAGTAAAAATTATTAATCAAGTTTATTATAAATTCAATAGTTGTAAGTATTAAATAAAATATTTTAAAGGATGTCTACATTATAAACCACCAATTAAAGAATGCTATAATTTCAAATATCATTTTCTGGCATGTTTTGATTTGGGAATGACCCTCCATTTTACAAATTAACAGCCATCTTGAAAATAGTTCAAACGTAACCAGGGATGCTTCCGCTATGAGTGCTACCTAAATATTTAAATTTTAATAACTACAGAAAAAAAAAACCCGCATTTTTCCATTCGTCCGATATTAAGTAAGTACTTCGGAATCGTTTGTTTGCAAAAGAACGAAAATTCATCTTAATTTCACTATTCTAATATACAAACGAAAACTAAATTTAAAAATGATAAAACAGCGCATAGTTAAGTTGCTATCACCTTGAGTTGCTGTTTTAAGAAGTTAGCTTTCGAAACAAAACTTACTTGTTGGCTTGGTAGAACTCAACTATTTCAATTTGTTCGAGTAGAGTTTTATACAGTTTTAAAAAGCTAGAAGATAAAAGTGCAAATCAACAACGTATTACAATTGACAGCTTAAACAAACTAACGACAAGAAAACTTGTTTACACAATTAAAAGAACTCTGGTTAAAAAAACCTCCGCTAGGAGATGCTTCAGTTGTCATTTAAAGTTGATAACTCGAGCTAAAATCACGTTAAGCCAATTCGACATTAGCTATCACGAATAGTAGTGCCTATCCGTAAGTTATTTTTATTAAACAATTGTTTTATTTAGTCGGCTTTTTTTTTCTTTCTTGATTTGCAGCTGTAAGAAATACAGAATTCTAAAGAATTTTATGGTATTTTAGAAATTAATTTGCCTTGTAAGTTTATGAAAGCTGACGAGATCATTTTCTTTTTAATAATTGAATTTTAATGTATATTAGATTATTGTCAAAAAAAGAAATTAATGAAGGAAATACACACATAAAAAAGTTAGTAAATAAATAACAATGGGTGAGACCAAATTGTTTACCAAGTGACATCGTAGAACAGCTGTTTCATTGACAGCCAGAAGCAGTCATCAGTAAACAACGAGGTCTCAGTACTGAGGCTAATAGGAATAATTGTCGAAATCGCCTCAAAAGCAAAAATAAACAATTAAAAACTCACTAATGAAATAATAGTGAGAAATTGCAGTCCGCCGGCCTCAATGAACTTTTTAATGCATAAAAAATTAAATCTGCACATTGTTTACCTCTTTGTTTACTGGTGACTGCTCCTGGCTAATAGTTTCTGGGACCCTTGGTTTATAAATATATTTTTTTTTTTGTTAATATAGAATCCATATTTATTTGTAACATAGCGTAACTATTCTTGCATAAACATAAGCAAGCAGTTATTATAATTTTTATTAATATAACTTCTTGTTGTTTCCTGAAGACCGTTTTGTTCAGATTTTTTCTTTTTTATTTACCGTGTGATCTTGATTTATTTATTTTTTTTCTTAGGGTGACTTTTCATCACTTAATTTTCTTAATGTAAATTTCTTTTCCTCTTGTACACTTTGAATATTTATGTAAACACATTTAAAAGCAGTCGAGAAAATGAATTCAACTACAGTAGAACCCCTCTCGTCCGACCTCGGCTGGTCCGCCACTCCGGTTGATCCGATCGTGCTCGAGCCGGCCGAACTTGTCCCCAATTCGTCGGTGACTCACCACCCGTCGCGCCATTGTGTTGTTTTCTTGCATATACAGTGACGATAGATGGAGAGAACGCTCTTAAGAATCGCAAAACATTGAAAAAGCCTAAACTTGAAATACTTGACAACGTAGTTAATCCGTATTTTTCTGTATTTTCTGATAATCCGACCTTTTTTGCGTTCCGACCATACCCCCCATCCCAAACCTGACAGATTATGGAGGTTCTACTATACTAGCAAGTCAGTTATTTAAATAATGGAGCCAGGAACTGTTGCCATCTAGCGGAAATATTCCAAAACAGAAAGATTCAGGGGTGTTTGTGAGACCCCAAAAAATCCCCGGAAACTTTTACGGACTTACTACCGACATTTTGGAGTTTCGAGAAGGGGGGGGGGGGGAAGAATACCCGTATTAGCTAATATGGCGAAAAATCCCCCTTCTCTACTTATTGGCGCCACGTCAGGTCACGTGAGTCACGTGATCGCACATCTGGTCGAACGAAGTCTCTCCCTTTTTTTTCTGCCGCGCCTACTTGCCGAAAAGAATCCAGAAGAGAATGTCCGAGAACCGGGGGAATGAGTCATAACTCGCAATAAGGAAAGAACAAAAAAGAAGTTTTTTCCCCCTTTTCACGCATTATCACTGCCTTTGGAGAAAGAAAGGAAAAGTTTTCACCACACACACTGACCTTGCGTTTTCTGCTTTCAAAGCAAACAAAATTACCCAGATCAAAATAAATAATTCATTATTATTCCTACTTCCTTTTGAACGACGATCCCCGGAATTTCCGGGTATCGAAGTTCAAAATCCCCGGAATTCCGGGGTTTCCCCGGAGCACAGACACCCCTGAAGATTCTCTAGAAAGTAGTGTCACCCAACGGACTTGTTTCGAAACTTCATCTAATTCGTAGTACAAGAAATTACGGAAGTTTCTCCAGGAACCAGTGACACCTTATACGAGTGCTTTTCAACCTTTTTTGCAGCACGATGCAGTTATTAAAAAGTAAGTCCCGCGTACACAACACTTTTTCGTTGTTTTTATTACGTACAATAAAATCCTTATCCTCAGCATTATTTACAAATGAATAATTGTTTATTTTCGGTACTTTTTTAAATGTTTATTTTTTTTTAAACCTGATTTTAATGTGAATTAATACTTCATTAACCTTGATTACGAAGAATGTAGTTTAATTTTTTTGTATCCCAGAAAAAGTGCTTCCTATCAGCTCCTGGCTCGACCATTTATTCAAATTGGCAGTGGTAATCACGGAACTGAAGCTGCAAATACAAAAAAACAATGGGAGACAGGATTGCCATTTTGACCTTTTTTTTATGGTCACATTTAATAATTTTGTTTAATTTTCTTTTTCAAATACGTTTGGCCACAAGTTTCTGTTATAGGCATACTTTTAATTTTGGCCTTTTTGAGGAAATATTTTAGTTACTTAATAATCAAACGGATATTGCAATTCAGAAGCACTTGTGCAAATGTAGAGGTTTATGATTAATTTGTAATAGAGAGGTTTTCAGGACTTTGAGAATTATGCTTTTTGGCTGATAAGATGGTTGTTTGTTTTGGTTGAAAGGCTGAATTTCGTAAAATGCACGATTACAGGATTTTGAGTTTACAACTCCCTTGTTTTGCAATATTTTATAGGTAGCTAAGCCCCCTATACAGATTGATCGATAGAGATGTTTGAAGACGAGATATGTTGAGATGGATGTTAGTTGAAGTAATTCTGAGTGCATTTAATAAACATTTACCTTCACAGACAACCAAATGCTGTACAGAGAAAAAATTCTAAGCAATCAAAAAATCTGGGATACAAAAAAATTAAACTACATTCTTCGTAATCAAGGTTAATGAAGTATTAATTAACATTAAAATCAGGTTTTTAAAAAAATAAACATTTAGAAAGTATCGTCCCCCCCCCCCCGATAATTGATTCAGAATGGCAATTTGTTTATTCTGATGCTGTCTTTTGTTTTCGTTTTTATTGCTTTGTACTGCACCTATAGTTCAATCAAAATAAAAATAGACAAAACAAAAGAAAATAATACAGCATCCTAAGACTATTTTATCAATTTTTTTCGACTTCGGGAACTGTAAATCACCTGAAACAACCAGGGGAATGCCAACCCCTGAAACAACCTTCTTGGGGCGATTACAAAGTATGAGACCTCAGAACAACCTACCTTATCTTTTTCCACTTGGAAACGAAAAGTTTCAATTTTTACTTTATTATCAGAAAGAGATTTTCCGTAAATTCTAACATGCCGATTTACAGGTAACCCCCGAAGAACACTATTAATTGGTTCCGTGTTCTTTGAAACCGTGTTGTTCGAGACTACAAAAAAACGGGATTCCGTTTCAAGCGCTAAAATAAATAAAAAAAAACATTACGTTTTAAATTTTATTTTGCTAAATATAAAACTAAAAAATTTTATTTTTAAAAAATTTAAAATACTTACTATTAAAGAAAAAAATATTCATAAAATAATTATGAATAACATTTATAATGTCAATAGGGAAAAAAAAAATCAAAGTAATGAAAAAATAACTCGATACAATTGGTTAAAAATCTTTCAAATCAATAAATTGAAGAATAATTTTGGTTTAAGATTGGAAAACTATATAAAATAAAAATTATTCAGTCAAATTAATTGGGAAAAGTATAATTCTAAAAGGTTAAAACTTCATTAATAGCTGACTAATTGATGAGAATATTAATCTAAATTTTTAACTACTGTAATTTTATATCAAATAATACATGTTAAAAAACTATAAAAATTCTTTTTCAATAGAATTTACTCGAAAATCGTGTAGTTTGAAACCGTGTAATTCAGGGGAAGGTATCAGTGTTCTTCAAATACCGTGTTGTTCGAGGGTTACCTGTATTTATTGTAACAATAATATATACACAAATATTTACATTTCATTATTAATTTTTACAAAACTCTAGCTAAATCTTAAATCAAATAGTTTAAATAATAAATTAAGTCATTGTTTTGGTTTAAAAAGTATTTTATTAATAACTCAATTTACAACCAAATCATTGAAATTAGTCACTGTCCTATTTTAAATCATGTTATTTCGTTGTCTTAGTCTCATTGTCCCTTGATAACTGGTGAGTAATAAAGCTTCTAGATTTGATGAGCATTTTAGATCAGATACGATATTTGAAAGTGTTTCTATCCTGGTCCTTGTTCAGAAATCACTGAATTAAAAAGACAAAAAAAAAAAAAAATCCTAAGGGAAAGCATTGAAGTAGTGAATTGCACAGATATCTAACGATGTACATTAATCTGTTTAGTAATCCTTGTCCAAGAGATTATAATTCATTCGTTTAGATGACTTGTGTAAGTAAAGGCTTTACTGTTTTTTCAAAAACCAATTCCTATATAGAAACCATTTGACTTACATTGATTCCAAATTGTTGAAAATTGTTAATACAGTAGACTATCGATATCTCGAAGTCGAAGGGACGCAAAAAAAAATTCGAGATAACAAGGTCATAACCAAAACATAAAAATTCACGTAAAAACACAAGATACGAAATAATATTCTAAAAATTAGTCTTGATAGATGAGAATAAGTATAAATATGTAATGATAGTTAACAATAAGTCTAAATACAGCAATGATAATTTTAATTTTTAAAAGTAGTCGAAAATAATTACATTAAATCGAAAAGAATTAGTAAAATACAATGAACTTACATTGCTAGAATTTCTTTAAAAATATCTCTATTTGCTTCGACACAACTGAACGGCGATTTTTCCGGAAAAATTCATTTTTTACTTCGAAAAATATTCGACATAACAAGGTTTTGAGTGAAAACTCTTCGACATAAGAATTAAAATTAACATTCGATGAATGCATAATATCAAGGGGAAAAATAATTTTTCGACATATCAAGGTTTTCGAGATATCGACGTATACTGTAATTGTATTATAGAGAATGTATTGGATTTAGAGACATATTTTATGTAGGATGATGATACCTGGGTCTTCAGGAGAATTTCTACAGTTCATCAATATAGCATACAATGTTACTGGATCTGGCTGTGGAATACTGAATTGCAAAACTTAAAATTTAGAATGATTCCTAAACTCAGGTGCAAAGTTACAATTTAAATACAAAAGAAAATAATCCTCGTGGGAGTGCCCGGAGGGGGGGGGGGGCAATCAGCCTTCGCACAGAACGACTTGACATAATCGTTTCATCTTCTGGAATCATCCAAGTATGGATCCTCAAAATTTTTGTCCATGCATGTATTTAAGATATACTGAAATTTTTATCTTTCAAATTTGATTTAAAATATTTAACCAAGATTTGTGGTCAGGCTACTGACCAGATGCAAATGTAATAAATTTGCATTTTCCTGTATCTCGAAAAATAAGCATAAAAATAAGCATATTTAAAGCTTCACAGAGCGATTTTTGGAAATTTCTAATGGGAGACTGTCCCTGAAACAAGACAGACTGCTTCTGGCTTTCTAATCTTCGTCAGTTGGATTCGCCCAGTACTCATATCTCAGTGGAATCCAAAGAACCATAAACTAAGCTTAAGTAAACAGAACAATGGCCCTTGAGTTAAAAAAAACATCAAAAAACCAATTAAGAATAAAAAGGGCAATAAATCAATCCCAACAAGCTGAACGCAAGCTTTACAAATTAATCCTTTACAAGCTAAGCGTTCAGCTTGTGGGGATTAATTTATTGTCTTTTTTATTCTTAATTTGTTTTGTTTGTTTTTTTAATTCAAGGGCCATTGTTCTATTTACTTGTGATTTGTTTTGTTTCTTTGGATTCCACTGAGCTATGAGTACTGGGCGAATCGAACTGACGAAGGTTAGGAAGCCAGAAACAGTCTATTTTGGGTTGCCAGTACGAAATTTCCAAAAATACCTCAGTGAATATTTAAATGAGTGCTTATTTTTCAAGATACACGAAAATGCAAATTTATTACATTTTAATCTGGTCAGTAGCCTGACCACAAATCTTAGTTAAATATTTTAAATCTCAAATTTCAAAGATTATAATATAATACAAAGGAGTACAAATGGAAAACCGCCGGGTTTTTTTTTTTTTTTTTTCAAAATTTGAGCCTTTATTGTGGGAAAATGATTACATAATTATTCTTCAAAATATTGTTCATCGCTAGCCACAACGTTTTCCCATCTTTCTGACAGCAAACTGATTCCGCGTCGAAAAAACTGCTGTCTTTTGGGGGTAGGACGTCCCATTTCAGTGTTTCCAGGTAGGTTTTTACAACCTGAACAACATGTGGCCGAGCATTGTTGTGCAGCAAAATCATTTTGTCGTGTCTCTGCTCATAATCCGGCCGTTTTTCCTTCAATGCTAGGCTCAAACGCATTAGTTGTGTTCGGTAGCGAGCGCCTGTAGTTTCACCCGGTTGCAGCAGCTCATAAGACACCATGCCGAGCTGGTCCTACCAAATACACAGCATGATTTTCGAGCCATGGATGTTTGGCTTGGCCGTCATTGTTTATGCGTGGCCGCGGTATCCCCACGAATTTTTTCACTTTGGATTATAGTAATGGATCCACTTCTCATCCCCAGTGACAATGCGATGCAAAAAAAAAACCCTTCCTTTTTTGTTGTTGGATGTTTCTTGGCTTCAACTGATATGGCACCCAATTTCCTTGCTTTTGCATCATTCCCAAGATTTGCAAACGATGTGAAAGGGTTTGTTGAGTCACTCCCAATGAATCTGCAAGTGCTTGTTGCGTTTGACATGAATCTTCGTCCAGTAATGCCTGCAATTCTGCGTCTTCAAACTTTTTCACCGGTTCGGGACTCTCCTTGTCTTCCACACCGATATCACCCATTTCGTAGCATTGAAACCATTCGCGACACGTTCTTTCACTAATAGCAGCCTCACCATAAGTTTCTACAATCATTCGACGCACCTCAGCCACAGATTTTTTTGAATTGAATGCAAAAGCAAAACTTCCCGCAAATGACGCTTATTTGGCTCAACTTCGACATATCCGCACACAAAAAAGTATGACGCCGATAAAAATTCACAAATTTAATGATGAGAAGTTGACAGATGCCTAACCTTACCATGTAACGTTTCTGATCCGCCATTTCTGGGATCATGGGAAACAGGCGGTTTTCCATTTGTACTCCTGATAATTTCAGTATATATTAAATACATGCATGGACAAAAATTTTGAGGATCCATACCTGGATGATTCCGGAAGATGAAACGATTCTGTCAAGCCGTTCTGTGCAAAGGTTGATTTGCTCTCTCTTCGCCTCCCCCGGCACTTATAAGAGACTTTACTTTCTCAATACATATTTTGGAGTATTCCCATTTAAACTGATGGAAGCAGAATACACCCTCGAAATTACTAACTGAAGATACAGGAACATAAGGGCAAAATTTAACGTGCATGGGGCAAAATTTAGTGGATATTGGATATTTACTGCTCACAAAATTTAGTGGATATTGCGAAATGAATATAGTACACCCAAAAAAACAGAGGCATTTGAGTTTATCTATTAAAGAACATTATCAGAGAAGCAAACGTCACGAAAATGGAAGTTGCCTGAATATGCAAATGAGGTGCAGAATCCATTTATCGGGATTGAGCACTCTTTATGCTACTATTTTACAATAACTCAGAATTATAAAGTAATAATTCTGAAACAACCTATATACCAATTTATTAGGTGTACCTAAATAGCAGTATGTTGTTTCCTATGATCTTCAAAAATAATTGGAATTTATTGTGGCATGGTTTTGTAAGATGTTGGAAGCAGGAATGGTGTACTCTGTCAGCTGTCTGGATTTGGGAAAAGACCATTCTGAATTGCTGGAGCATTGACAGAAACAATCCTACTCCGATAACAATCGCCATTGACGGTCTGTTTTGCATTAATTAATTTAAATAAGCAATGTTGTACAGTAAATCCATTAAATTGAAAAAAATTAAAATTTGACAACACTATTTTTTTTTATCTCCCTAATTAAAAGATTAATTATTTTTGTTCTTTCATTAGGTGAAAACATAATACCTAAAAAAATTATTGAATGACAAATTTTCATTAACTTACCAACTGTAGGTCAAGTAAATTTTAATTTAATGATCCGCTTGAAGAAGTGCATCACCACAACAACACTTGGTAGTAGCAGACAAATAACTGTGGGAATGTGTTCACAATGATTCAGCAAGTAATATAGACAAGTATAAAATTCATACAGTCAGCACCATCTGTTGGTGTAAAGTGGTACTATCTCCATAGAGCATCAAACATCGATGGTTAATATATAAAAAAAAATGGAGACCGTCCACCCTGTAATATTGACACCAATGCAATGGGTCCATGGACGCATTGCATTTTTTTTTTTTTTTGCCAAATTCTGAGCCTCCCATCAACATTAAACAAAAGGAGCATTGATTATCACTAGGAACTTTTCCAGTCATCAATGGTGCAGTTTTGATGTTCATGTCCTTTCTTATTCTTTGCAAGCAACATCACTACCAGACATGTTCGTCAATTGTTGTATCTGAAACAAGGAAAGATGCATGATATGAAGGGCTTCTGATGCTAGAAGGGCTGTTCTGCCTTGCTGATAATGAAAACCACTGTCACTTAACGTATTACTTGTATGAACCATTTTTATGAGGAGGTAATACAGCAATATCTCAAGTATATATTATTCAAGTACATTCTGTAACAGATTTTCTTTAATATATCTGCCAAGTTAATAGTTGATCCATCAAAAAATATTTTAATATTCCTGTCTTCTGAAGTTGTTTTTATTCCTCTCCTCTGAGTAATACTGCCAAACCAACTATTAAGTGATAACAAATATCTTGACACCTACATCTCTACATCAACAATCAAGAAAATTGAACCTAAACACAAATGTAGTTAATGGGTCATTCCCCATCAGTTCATCCACGTTATGATAGCCACAATCTCAGATTTTCATGACACACCGTGTACTTTCTTCTTACACCATGGTAGGAAAGTGTACAAAATTTTTTCTCCCTATCTCTAACCAATTTTGGGTTACAGGGATCAAAGTTTGTTAATAAAATTCCTTTAGATTGCATTGTTTATTATAAGCAAGATAGGGATAGTGATTAGTAAACCAATCACAGTGCTTCGCAACGGATTCTAAGTCACCTTTACTTTAAAATAGACAGCACCAGGGTGGTCTAGAAAATGCACGCGCGAGTTTCTTTGCGACCCCTTCCTATCTTACCCACCCTTATTTATATGGAATAATCGTTATTCTTAATTCAAACCTTGTTAATACACTGGATTCCTAATAATGATTAAAAAAAAAAAAAAAAACTTAAGTTGAGAAACTGTGAAAAGATTTAAAATGGGAAGAAAAAAATGAAAAAAAAAAAAAAAAATGCCCATAAGGGGATCGAACCCACGACCTTCGCGTTATTAGCACGACGCTCTAACCAACTGAGCTAACAGGCCACCTACAACTGAGCTAACAGAAGCTGCTGCGAAGAATTTGAGATATGTGTCCACAGACAGACAAACCGGGGATATAAGGCGTCTTTCAGAAGCCTAAAATTTGAGACTCAATCACCAATACAATTGTAGTTTTGATAATTTACCCATATATCTACAAAACTTTGCAGATTCTAAAATAAAAAATATTTCTTTGATCCTGCCATATTCCATGATCCTAATAAAAATTGAAGCCTAAAATTGAAAATTTGCAATGAACATTGCATCACAGAAATTACATTTACACCAAGTGGCAGAGGAGGTACCACATCATTTTTTTTTTTATTTTTATATTTAAATCTTAAGAAATGCTCTAACAGACTGTGAAAGAAATAAGGTGGGTTTTTGATTGCTTGTAACATTAAATACAACTTTAAGTGAAGTTTTGCTCTCGCAAGTGTATTTCTGCCAAGATCTTATTCCATCATCATTGTGTGCTAATGTTATGATGGTCAAGCATGAAAGAAAAGGTGTGTGTGTGTGTGTGTGTGTGTATATATATACATATATGAACTAGAGTTTACTATATATATTTTAACCAAATGCTCACAAATCACACGCTATTATAGATTAAAAAAAACTTACCTGATTTCAGGTGCTGCCTGAATTTCAGTGTCTATAATTGCCAATCGAATTCAAACTGGTTTTGGATGTATTTAGCTTCCTTTGGTGGGAAGTAGTACACCGTTCCAGTAATTGTTGTAGGAACACTGACAATGCAATGATGTTGTTCACTGGAACACTGCACCGATCTTTATTTACTGGCCAGTAAAAGCTTAGTACTGGACCAAAAGGATGCTGCAACTAGATGTCCACATGACCTTACATCTTCATTTTTCTGTTATACTAGTCCAAAAAACCAGTGGTCATCATAGACACATGCGATGTATGTGTTTGTTGTTATTTATGATATTGTGAGTGAGGGTTGTTTGTTTAAATAATTATCAAACTGGAAAACAAAAGAAAACCATTGATCCGGACTTATTCTTTGGGTCCTTGTAGAGTACTCTGGAACTAGTGTGAATCTGTGAAACCTTTTGTTCCACGTATTGTTTTGGCATTCATGAATCTTTCTGAGAGAATCTGTCGAAATTCTGAGTTTTTTTTCATTTTTTAAAAGAGAAATTTAATGTTTTGAATTCTTGAGGTGCGGAAGTTGAAAACTTTTTCTGCTGAGTCAATGGGGGGTCACCTAAATGGATTTGAAGGCTTTCTTTTGAAACTACTAGACATTTGATAGTGCCTCCGATGCCATCACATTGAGATTTCCCATGGCTGAAGAGTGAAGTTGTCTTTGTGGTAACACAAGTTTAATTTTTTTTTTTACATTTTTTGTACTGGCCTGCAAAATCATTACTGAAGTTCTCAATTTTTTTTAACAATCAGAAAATTCCTCTTGATGTATTCTGTTATAATCTTCTGTGTCTTCTATACAAAAGCCACATCGTGGTCCAGGTCATCGGACAATAAACACAAATTTGTCGCTTTCAGTTCATGAGATGTAAGGTTGCACCAGTTGTCCAATGATAGCCTTGGGCCTCATCTTGAACCACATATGAAAAATTTTCATTAAAATCCGAAAGAATTCCTGCTGTTTTAGCCATCAAGTTTTCTTTCTTTTCTTTTCAGAAAGTTTTATTGTACCTTTGTTATGAAAGTGTGTGGTGTAAGTTTTTCCAATTTCTCAATCAATGTATTCATCATAAGTTAGTGTATTTTATCATTTCAGCTCAATCAGCTGAGATCCACTGATTATATTCTACTTCATCATCTGGATCTTATTGTTCAAAATTCTATTTTAGGATTTTTTTCAAGTTTTCATTTGATGGGTATTTGGGGCAGTGGCGAAGCATGCAGTCCCTATTGTCTGTAGAACGAACTAGCTGGATAATAAAATCTTGATATGTCTTTTCTATCCGACATGCATATAGCAATAAAATAACATTCTGGTGTATGGTGCATACATATACAGTGTACATGCCAGAAGATCCTGCAAGGACGCACCATTTTGGTCTTAGCATGCAAACTTTAGAAAACCCAATCTTTACGTCTTGATTTTCAAATTTAAAAGCTGAATTCAAGTTTCCTAGAATAAATCTTTTCTGAAAATGAACATTTCCTATGATACCTAAACATTATTTTTTTTCTATAAAATATTGAAAAACTATAGAATGACAAATTCGTTTGCTTTCACGCCTTGTTTGCTTCTGCGGGGTCCCACTTCCAAGTGCAGGAGAAGGATCCAAAGGCTTTCACACGTTCTGAGCTTGATCATCGAGGCTAAATCTGAGTCATAACAAGGACGAAACAGCTGTCCCAGATTGCCGTCAATGATGGCTCAAGGCTTGAAAGCAAACAAATTTTTGCATTTTATATTTTTTCGGTTTTTTCATATTACATTTAATGCACGTTAAACCTTCGTACATATTATTTTTTCTAGGCAAGATTCTGGAAACACATCATTCTCATAATATTTCTTAACTTGTTCAACTGTCTCTTTACTGAGGACTTTTCCCTTCCTTGGTTATTAAGAGATACCCCTATCTCTAAGCAGTTCTCTTTGATTGACAAACAGCATACTCACATTGAATTCTTCTGCTCCAAGACTAGGATTCAAAATTTGTATTTTCTCACGCCTGGCACTTGTATTTTTTATTATTTCTTTCAGCGACTCAACAATAAATCAAACTCTTTCACCTTTTCTTGTAGATCAGAAGGAACTTTCTGGAAGGTTTTTTTCTGGTGAAACTTCCTAGGTTTTGATCTTTGCACACTTTACTTTTTAATGCACTGCAAGCTGATTATATTTTTCTCTTACCATATTTAAACCTGCTATGTGTTGCAGGTAAACCTGGTATGTAGCTTCAAAGGAGATTCACCAATCTCTGTAAGTGATGTGTTGAGACTTTCAATAGTTTTCTCTTTTGAAATAGACGTCTCCAACTTTGTACTGGTCACTATCACTATCAGGAGATATGTTGCTTCCATAATAAGGATTTTCTTTCAATTTTATGTCTGCACTACAGATCTATTTATTAATCTTTTCGGAAAAATCAACAGTCACAGCACATAGTGATTTTGTTACTTTCTTATGACACATAATCTAAACAAGCTTGTCTGATATGTTTCATGTCTATTCCGGAAGTACACTTTGTGATGCTCACAGATATTAAGTAAATGTTCTGAACTTACTCCGCTTCTGAGGAAAATAAGTTGTCTTTCTGAAGCACTCAATGTATCAATATCATTTAATTTCACAGCCCAGGTGTAATTTGGTCTATTGCACTTCTGGTTTCTTTTCCTATACTACACTTCTCTACAATTTTTTCAATGTCACATTCCATTTTTTTTTTTTTTTGGAGAAAAACTAAAGAAGAAAATGTACTTACACAATATAATTTAAAGACTTAAATACTATATTGTAAACTCAATTTTTGACAGACATGCACTAATATGCTACTCAGAATTTCAAATTAAACAAAGAAACTTGAATATAAAAAAAAAAAAAAATAAGCAATTAATGAAGTTTTGAAAGCCACACACACAGTACTACTTCACAGAAGGAAGGACAGCAGAGGACTGTCTTACAAATGACAATTTCTGTACTTTTGTTTTGCTGAAAGTGATAATAATAATCATCATTGGCTTGAGGTGACCACAGTACGACTCATTCCATGACTAATTGTTTGCAGCCACCGTTCAGAAGTGAAAGTTTCAAAACTCAATTTCCCAAAAGCGTTCTACAATCTACCGTTCTATCTCCTCTAATAATTAAATTATAAAATAAATTTAATTTTAATATTCCTTTCATCGACTTTGGCCAACTATGGACCACGGGCTAGCCCTACCTGACAACGTCAGGGTGAGGCTAGGAAATTCCAGAAGGGGGACGAGATTCACATCCCGTCCAGAAATAACCCCGAGATAGTAAGTCCCGGGGAGAAACGGACGAAACGCAGAAGAAGAAAGATGAAACATACATGCTCTTGACCGGGATTTGAACCTGGGTATCGGCACACAGGCCGCACGGCAGAACCGGCATGGCTAATAAAATTATTATTATTGAATAATTATTATTTAATAATAAATAATAATTTTGCAAAATAAATTCTTTTAAGATTTTGCAACTGGAAATACAATTGCAAGAGCAAAACTTCACTTAAAAGTTGTAATTTACTGTTATAAGAAATCAAAAAAATCCACCTTTTTTCTTTTACAGCCTATTATAGCATTTCTTAAGGTCTAAATAATAATAATAAAAAAAGATATGGTACCTTCTCTGTCACATGGTGTAAATGTAATTTCAGTGATGCAATGTTCATCGACAAAAGTTTTCTAAAATTTGCAATTCATCAATTTTTTTGAGGATCATGAAGTAAGTGGAACCAAAAAAACTTTTTTTTTTTTTTGGAATCTGTACAGTTTTGGGGACATATTGGTAAATTTTCAAAGCTAGAACAAAGCTACAAAATCTGAATAAAAAAATTCCCTGATTTTTCCCTGATTTCATGAACAATTTCTTTTAAAATTCCCTGATCTGTTCAACCAAAAAAAAAACCGATCTATTCAACCAAAAAAAAACCGATCTGTTTAACCAAAACAAAAAAACGATCTGTTCAACCAAAAAATTCCCTGATTTTAAGTAATAATTGCAAAATTCCCTGATAATTCCCTGATTCTGTAGACACCCTGTAGAATTATTGTGTGTTGAGTTTCAAATTTCTACAATATACAATGCAATCTAAAAGGCAATTTTACTAATTTCTGAAAGACTTTGATCCCCTGTAACTCAAAACTGCTTCGAGATAGAGAGGAAAAAATTGTACACCTTACCATGATATAAGAAGAAAGTATACCAAGTGTCATGAAAATATGAGATGGTGGGTGTCAAAATACAAT
Source organism: Thereuonema tuberculata (assembly GCA_023159025.1). Taxonomy (NCBI): domain Eukaryota; kingdom Metazoa; phylum Arthropoda; class Chilopoda; order Scutigeromorpha; family Scutigeridae; genus Thereuonema; species Thereuonema tuberculata. The sequence goes on from JAFIDM010002131.1 coordinate 13,085,448, forward strand.
TTTGCTGGATGAACTGATGTGAAACGACTCTTAAAGCAAGCAGGGGAAGTCCGCAGATGACAATTCTTCCTCCTTTATTTGACTGCCACAAAACATTTGCCCCAGTATTGCAACATCCAATTAAGGAAAAAAAAAATAATCCAGATACATATTAAAACACAGGCTCCAATTGCTTTTAATATAATGTAAAATTGGTTATTTTGTCATTTTTTTTTTTTTTTCATCAAACATCGATAGGGAATAAAATGCTAGCCCTAAATCCACTTATTTTATTCTTATTTTAGCGAAATAAGATCCTAAAATCTCCATTCTGTAATATTTAAAATAAAACTTTCGGATTTTGTTTAATTTCTGAAACTGAATGAAATATATAAAAAAATAAATAAAAAAATATCAGGCCACAAAGAATAAAAATAAACATAATAATAATTTGGATTTATTTATATATATATATAATTTAACATATATATATATATATATATATATATTTTAAAAAAAACTTACATATATCAAAGAAGCAACAAACATATTTTACTATTGTATTTACTGACTTATGATGTATTTTTCTTTTTAATTTTAGAAAATAAAGTGATGAATTTTGGATACAATGCCATTTAAAATATATAAATGGAACCTGCTTTTAGACACATGAACTGTGTCTTTTTTTTTTTGTGAATTTATACCAGTTTATTTGGGCTCTTGCCTTCTCTCAGAGGTAGAAAAAGTCAGGAACAATAAATGGGAGGGACAGGAGAAAGATTTACCTTAAATTAATACAAAAACAAATCAATCAACTCTTGATTATTCAGTTTACAACCTCATCACAAAATAGTTCGTGATTTTTTTTTTCTATAAATAACTTGTGCATTTTAATGATATTTGTAAATATATACCTACAGTTGAACTCCAAATTATCTGGATCGAATTTCAGGAAAAAATAAATAATAAATAATAAAACTTTAAAAAAATACTTTTTATGTTTAAAAATTTGTAAATTTGGTTCTTTTTTAATACATGCAGTATTGCAGTTTCACAATGACACTTTCCTTAAGTGATTTTCACTTATGACTCAATCATCCGGATTTCTGCATGTTCGGATCATGCCAATCCCCAATTAATCCGGATAATTGGAGTTCTACTGTATGTTCATATAATGAAAGTTCTTAAGACATTTATAAGAATCTCTTTGTTTATTTCAAGATTTTTTTGAAGGGAAACTGATTCTCAAATTAAGAATATTAACAAAATTTCAGATTTGTATGTGAATAACAAATAAGTTATTAAATGGATTACTCCATTGCAGACTAATAATATTTATGATTGACAACTTAAAATAGATTATTTGATAAAACATTTTAAAACAGTTTATCGACTGATTGATAATTTTTCATATCAACTATTTTTAAAAATTAAAAAAAAATAAATAATATTATTTCGCTATCTACAGATTTTATAAAATCAAATGCATCAATTATTAATTTATTATGATTTTTGTTTTTAATTTTGCAGCAGGTTTCTATTCAATAATTTTATTTATTTACAAATTTCTCTTAATTGTGACATTCCTGTTAATTTGCTGCATTTCTTTTAATTATGACAAGCTTTTAATAAACTGTTTTCTTTTTCACTTTTAATTTCTTTGGAACATACAAAACTGTATTAAGGGTCACATTTTAATTTTCATATCATAGAAAAACTGAAGAAAGTAATCGTCTGAATTCGCACTGCCTTTGCAGTTTAAATTAAGACTATCACTTTATATTAATGCATATAAAAAAATTATATACAATTTTTACTTTGTGTTGAATTTTTGGCATTAGTCCTTTTCTTGTGAAGATTGGGTGATCTTAATGGCTGTTTTTTTATAACTTCAAACAGCAATAACTGCAAAGAACTCAGGAAATTGCAGTTATATTATTTTAGGAAGTTTTAAATTTGAAATTATTTATATGTTCATAATCAAGAGCTGACTGCGTTTTCTAACATTTAATGAATAACCTTAACAACAATGGTTATGATTACTATTCAGAACCCACTTCTCTGTTACAACTGATAATGAGAAACGTACAGAGTAGTTGATTTGAAAGTAAATGGGTTAACAGATTCCATACTAAAAAAAAAACTTTAAAAATTTAAAAAATTACCTCGAGAAGGTAAAAAAACAAAACAAATATGAGTTAATTTGAAGGGTCAAAAAACAGAATCACACAAATAGCAGATAAAACTGCGAAAATGAACGTCATGAAACATATCCGAGTTGAAATTAAAAGTGAGGTAATGAGGGGGGGGGGGAATGTAAAAAAAAAAA
>JAFIDM010002131.1:13087765-13114557 GCA_023159025.1 Thereuonema tuberculata
GGGGGGGGGGTCCCCAGAAAGCAAAGTCGTTTAGAAAAATTTAATGTAATGGACATTAACATAATCTTGGCTACATGCCTGATGTATAAGATACCAGACAAGAACAGAAATACTGATTTGAAATCATTCTACAAATTGACTAGATCTCCGTGAATATCTTTATAACTGCAATTGAGAACAAAGCAATCCCAAATATACTGAGTTGCCGTGACCTTTAGGCTGTTTCATATCTAAAAAAATACTAGAACTCAAAAGTTTTAATGGAATACTGAAATGAAAATTGTTTCATGCATAAAAGTAGCCTGATATTGCAAATAAAATCAGTCTGCAATTTTTCCAAAATTCACAGTAAAAGATGACAAAGAACAATTGTAAGTGAAAACTATTACCCCATTAATGGCATGCTTTTCAGACATTTCTTTCTATAATTTGTTTCTCTGTCACGATTTGGATTCCAAACTAATGAGAAACTTTTATAAGTTTGTTAATATGATTCCTAGATATAACCATACCTTCTCCCTGCTAATTTAGAAAAGCAATTTATAACATATGTTGAAATATCCTCAACTTATCCAGAAGGACCCAGGATCTTTCAATAATTGATAGACAGGAGTCTCCAACTTTTAGGACATTAGTTGCCAAACTTAAGAAGTGTTAGCAGGGTGAAATTTTTGTACTCTTTGATCCACCCAAGAAATTACAATTAAAGGAAGAACAAAAAGTATTAATTTCAGTGCTACATTGTTAAATAAAAAGAAACTGGCGTAGTTGCATTCAATCAAGTTAACTGTCATCATCATCAGTTACAATATCGAAACCTTAAGGGCTTATTGTAAAGCCAAATTTAATGGTCTAAGCTTCAAGTCACTATCTGCAGGTTATAGTGTATATCAACATGCTTCAAAAATAACATTCAACTCTTTTACTAGTAACTTAATAATATATATTTTTACAGGACTCGGCTAATTTTGCTGAAGTCTAAAATCTTTACACTCAATGTATCCATTTTTATTAACTTCTGAGAGTACAACTAGGATATTAAATTTTGTCATAATGTATGTTCAAAATTACACGAGTGCGTTCCATAATTCAGTGTGATTTAAACTAAGAAATAATGTTGCATAATTGTTACTTAAATGTTGTTACGGTTTGTCATAATGAAATTCTGTTAACTAACTTCAAAGTACATGAATGAATAAAAGTAAAGTGGAGCACCGTTTATATGTTTCTCGTTTATACATTTTTATCATTTATACGTTTTTTTTGAATGGTCCTGGCAAAATCCAATGCATATTAAGGTTAAATAATTTCATTTATACGTTTTCCTGAAATCGCAAATTTCATTTATATTTTTTTTTTAAGAAGAGAGAAAATGCGCATTTCAACCTCAGATTCCCATCTGCCGATTGTCCAGTCTTACAAAATTGCACTGAAAAACCTCTGCCAAGTTTTCAACAAGCTTTGGTGGGTTTTAACACCATGCAAGAATACCTCATTAGCAGTGATTTAAATGATAAAGTTAAGATGGCACTTTTAACTGTGCACATTGAACTTTTTTTCTGTGCATTCCAAAAATGTCCCACAATCTAAAATAACAAAATATTTTGTAAATGCTGAATGAATTTGAATAGTAGTACTAGTTGTACATTAAATCAGGAATAAAAAAGATTTGTATTGCATACCTCTTGTACTTCATTTTCATGTAATACTTTAATTTACCTCTGACTTTTTATTGTTGGTTATTACGAAATTGTTCATAACTTTTGTGAATTCCGTTTATACATTTTTTTTTTCCTCAGTCCCTAGAAAAACATATAAACAGTGCTCCACTGTACTTTTGTTTCTGTTGTTGAAGAATTGTGTGTTTTTTTTTTTTTTTTTGTTTGGCTTTTCGGAAATGAGCAATAAACAGAAGGCAAGAAAGCAAAACAGGTATTAACACAAAGGACTTCTGATTCTTAATGCTCTTGTGACACAAAAAATCTGAGTAACAGTTTGTGAATAATTATTTAGTGAGAAAGTTAGGTTTATCAATATGCATCAAGAATTTACTGGAGAAATTTAGCATCTGGGAAGACAACAAAAAAGAAAAAGGAAAAAAAAAAAACTAATTTTCTACATTTAACAGAAGTGAGTGTTTTTGCAGTTATGAAAATGAACAACATCAAAATTAGTATCAGAAGATAAAACAGGTGATAAGGGAATACCCAATTGAAAATTAACATAGGATTTCAGGAAAGGAGAGTAAATGTTTGTAAGAATAATTTGCTAACACAAATCTAATTGCAAAAATACACAAATTCGATCAATCACATAGTCTCTACAAAATTTTAAAAATAAATAAATGAATCATGTCAATACTATCTTCTCAAATTGCAATTTAATCATATCAGTGAAAAATAATAAGGGATAATTACCTGTGAATTAAAGACTATTTTAAAATGGCTTGTAAAGGCTATAGTTTTGATTTGCAATCATGTCAATCACAGCGCGACATTTTTGCAAACCAACTGGCGGCAGCACATTGTATCCCTAAATAACAGTGGAATTCAGTGCATGCATGGGGGATAGATCAGAAGCCTATTGTAAAATAACCTGAGAAAAAATACTGAGCAGAGAAAAGAAGATCAGGGAGAGGGAGGGCCAGGGTGACATTTTTGATACTAAATAAAAATCAGTGAGGTTTTGCTTCCTGTGAAGGCAGATGCATTCACAATAAATGAGAGCAGCTTAGAACAAAATACTGTTCGTGCTCTGGTTGTATTTCCCCTCCCCTAACAAATGTAATGCTGTTTGCCCCTCCTACTCTGGCTATGAATTTTTTTTTTCCCCTCTTTTTTATTTGTTTTTAAAATCTTCTATGTGAAATAGTTTCCTTTCCCACATCATGCCACACACAAAGCAGTACTGTCACCTCTTGGCGGGGAATCCCTCTACGTTGTGTCTTGGGAGAGAGCTGTTCTTCACTAACCTTCTCCTTCAGCCGGTTGCAAGTGTAACCAAGAAACATGTTCAGATCACTCTTCTTCATTTTGAAATAGTTTTTGGACTTGCACATCTAAGAAAAACAAAATACAAGCGCATTAAAAAACTCATAACTATTCAACTGATACTTAACTTCTACAAATAAATAATACTGCAAACAGCGAGGGAAAAAAAAATCATTCCGTAAAACAGAATTTTATAAATAGGGATTTCATAATAATTATTAAATGCTTAATAAGCAATTTAGGTGAAATATCAGCAATACCATAAAGAGTTGCTAATTTCATAAAGTCTTCCTTATCAGTTCTTTTGACTTTTGTAAATGTAAGAAAAATTTATATCAATCATGTAGATTCCTTAATCTTGAAGCTTTATATCCTGTTATGTGACATTATATTTTATATAAGTTTCCAGACAGCAAGCAAAAAAAAGTTGATATTTCATAAGACAACAAATTTGCTAAAATTTTAGACATTTTCATAATTATCTACTAAAAATGACAGGCATTTGGAAGGGATCTGGACTTTTCTGATTGCAAGTCCCAAATATCAAGTATGAAATCAGGAAAGTCCAGATCACTTCCAAATGCCTGTCATGTTTTTGAACAAGTAGTAAATATCAAGTAAGTTCAATGTTCTCTCCTCCTAACAATACGCTAGATGGATATACTGTATGTAAACATTCTTTTTGAGATCATCATAATTTGCCTTCATTCTGTAAGACTACTGTGAAGCTTTTCATGAAGAATTGCCTCTTAATTTTTATTCATGTGCTTAGGGAACTAGAATAAATAATTATGCAATGTTTCTATCTCAATACCATATTGAGCTATATAGAGCATGACGAATGTATCAATTCCTTGCAGTCATTCAGACAACTGACAACTGCATGAAAGAATAACTTATGTCTAAATCATTTTTCGAATATCTCTCATATCATACAAGATAAAAAATCTGATCAGGAAATTTATTTAAAACTTGAAACTGCTGCTGCTATTCAATAGTACTTGTAAAGACAATATTTTTTTTTGCATTGCATAAAGATAGCCAAAAAAGATAAATTTGGATGAAATGCAGAAACAATTCAAAACCCTTTACTTTCATTTATTATAACTTGGAAATTTGAAATGCATAAATAAAAAATTGATCTATAAAATATTACAATTTTATAAATTAACCGTCAACCTTTGTAATGTATATTTTAAAAAGGCATTTGTAAAGAGATTATTTGCAGCCCTTTTATTATTTATTAGGCTTTGGTTTTCTTTTTTTACCCCTTCTTTTAACTACTTTAAATACCATATCAGAATTTCTTTAATTCACAAGAATCATTTCTAAATTATGCTAATCAGAAAAAAAATCCAAACTAAACTTACATTTAAAACGTTAATGAGGAAACAATGGATAAACAAAAAAAACAAAAAACCTGGTAAGTTTCAGGCATTTGTCTTAAGAACTGGAAGGTAAATTCTGCTTCTTTTATTTATAATTCAGCCTATACTGATTGATTACAAGGCTGATTGAGGCTTAACTTTAAGCCATCAAGGTTTTCAAATGAAAATTAGTTACTACATCTTCTGGCAAAGAAGAGAAAGAAAGGTAACCAAATATCTTATTTCAAAGTTGAACACCATCAAAGTATTATGGGCACTTGAGCATCATTGGGTAATATATTTGAGCATGCAATAGCCAATGATTAACGATAGTGATTCAAAATGAAGAATTATGTCTATTTTATTCTGAAAATAACATAAGAACCGAAAGTGTAATAAATTTTTGCTAATATTAAATTAATTTGTAGGGAAAAAAAAGTTATAATGGATTTTTTTCAATTTCTGATTAATACCCTTAACCATAGGATGGGACCAGTAGCCAAGTGGTAATGCTTTTGACTGCAGGCTAGAGGAGTCTGATTCAATCCTCAGCTGAGGTTGGGAATTTTTCCGGACAAGTCCTAGAGTCCCCCCAGCCCCCTCTAATGTGGATATGGGGCCCTGTTGGTCAAGAAAAGCAAGCAGCCTTACCTCCTGCAACCTGAAGGGCCACACTGCACTGTAGTGGGATACTTCAAATTAACCATAAGAAAGAATAACCTTAAGATGAATTAGTAATTATTTATCTTTAAAAAAAAACACAATTAATTTCCTATGATTTCCATAAGTACACATACACACACTTTCTTTAAATTCTTTCAACTGCCATGAAATTTATGACAACCGAATCCCTTACAAATAGAATGAAGGCATAAAATTATTCTTTTCTTACCGTACAGATGGCACAGACAAAATGATCCAATGATGCTGTATCTTTCACACAAAAGGAATGATATACACGATGGCAGCTTGTGCAGGGAATGACCTCCCCTCCTCTATGACATTCAAAACAGTACCAGTCATGGTCATCTTTCTCCTGAAAATACAAAGTACGCATTTATTTTATACAAACTAATTAATCCATCACAAATTAAGGGGGAAAAAAATACTGTTGTTATAACAAAGAAGGAGGAACAACAATATCTGAAGACACTTTAAGCCATTTTTTTCCTTAAGAAGAAAACTATGTGTATTTATGAAGAATACACAACAATTCTATAAATTTATTAAGTAATTACACATTAAATTTGCTATTCTTTTGACTCTGATGGAACATTTCTGTGCCATCTTGGGAAGAAAATTAAAACATTCAACAAAGCAGTTCAACATATTACCAGAAAATTTTAAAAGAAACCTGAAAAAAATTTATAAGTGATAAATGAGATTCAATGCTGTTAGAAAAGGGAATACCAATTAGCATAGGCTACTGATTAATTATCCTCTTTTGAAGTAGCATTCAAACATATTGGACTTACAATGAGCATGTTGGATTAAGTCTGTGTTTAAATTTATCACTGTTATACAGATCATCAATACAAGCTTTTAACAGAATATATTTGTGTTTCACACAAATATATATTTCTATAGATTAATCACTGAAATCACATAGGGATTTAGACATAACAAACTATTAACAAACAAAAAACAAAAAAAAGGAGGGGGGGGGGGGGAAGGGGGATTAAAAGAAATTAAAAAGATTTCCATGATTAACAAATGTAGAAATATTGGATTTTTTTATCTTAACATGATAAGAATTTAAGATTAGCCACACAGAACCCGAGAGCTTCTCTTTTCTTAAATTAGTAGTTGACATTTAAGCACAAAATTTTGCTGGTCATTCATTAAAGGAATGTAAGTTGAGAATTAAATAATCACTACATTTTGTCAACATTCAGAAAACAGAAATTTAATAACCAACTGAAATCAGTTTCTGCATAAAGGTTTCATTACTGATTATGCCATTAATGTAATCAACAAACAAGGATAAAATATCTGAATCGGATGCAGAATATAATAAAAAAAGCTAAGGGGTGTGTTTATGTTTGCAAGACTAATTTGTGTCAAATGTTGTTTTAATATGTAATATCAGGTATGAATACAACAATAAGAGGATTTAAATAGGATTAAATTTTATATACTTTGCAAACTATCTTTTTCATTTATTTATTTATTTATCTGGCTAGGTTGCTTATCAAAGCACACTAACAATAAAACATTAAAAAAAAAATTAATGTAATCGAACAAAAAAAAGAATCCATCAAGTACACACAACTAATGTTTCGCACATCACGCCATCATTGATGGGAATCCAGGGAAGCTGTTTCGTCCTTATTAGGACTCTTCAACTGGATTTACCCTCAATGACAGGCTCAGAATTGTGCAAAAAGTTAGAGATATCATTGCTGGGAGAGGAAATGGTATCCAGCAAAAAACAACAACAATAAGCTGCGAAACTTAACAGCTTCAAAAATCCTTGTTCTTACATCTGTAAGGCTCAAAAAAAAAAATTAAATATAAAAGTAATCAACAGAAAAGGGTCAATAATACAATTGAAAATGACCGAATGTGCACAAAGTAATATAATCTGTTGAAATAGAGATAATTTATGTATTATTTTGAACTTACTATCTCTGCATCTGGTAATCGATATCCTTCCTGTTCAACTCCAGTCTTGGATCCTTTACATCCTACTTTGCGGGTGATTTTCACTAGACCATCACGCAGAGCATAGTTGAGCTGCCGGTCCAAATCAGCTTGGCTGAGTCCATGCTTCCTCCGCATATAGTTAGCAATGCGATCTAAATTGGGAATCTGTTTTTGCTGCCGCACACACACAATGGCATCCCACATGTGTTGCACTGTCTGTGGACATGAAAGCCTCCTCTTGAACATTTCTCCTTTCGTCCCTGTATCTTAAAAAACGAAAGAAAAAAAATAATCTATATATTACTTTTATTACCAGTGAACAATAAAGGCTTCCAATAATTTTTGAAATTTTTTCAAGACACACTGTCGAATAAAAGTATCTGAATATCTCCTTATCTTCTTATAAGAACTAAGGAGGTGAACTGAGAAGACGAAGTGTTGGAAACGTCTAACAGGACAGAGAATTTTGAAAATAAATCAATTCCTGTTTAGTAAAGCTCTCTACTTGTAATTTATGAAACAGGATCTATACTTCCAAAAAAAAAATGCTGATAATTTACAGAAGGCAGTTAAAGGATTTTTGCCTCCAAAAAGGGAAAACAATCCATGAAAAGATAGCATAAAATTTTAAATTCTCACACAATTTCCAAATGTCAAGGATTGACTTAAAAGAATGAATTTTTCAATGCTGTTTAAAACAGGGTTGAGAAAAACCAGGGTATTTTTAAAAAATCTAACTCAGTGGGTTAAATTGGGTTTTTTTCGTATTGACAATTAAATAGTTCAATTTAAATTCTTATGATTAATTTATTCAAAACACTAACCCATTCTTACAACTACTTTATTAGTGGAAACAACAGATAAATTAAACAGGCAAAAATTGGTAAATTGAATTTTCTTATGTCGGCAGCCAGAGCCTTGCACAATTATCACAATCCTTAGTTTAAGAAGCACATGGTTGTAAAGACCACGTAGTTGTTATCAACAGGATTTTTTACTTTTGTGAAAAGCCTCATTTCTTGCCCTGCCAGCACTGCATCCATTGAGAGAATCTTCTCCACATATGGGCTTGTTTGGTCAAAGTTAAAAAATAATTTAGGAGAGAAAAGAGCTGAGAAAGTAGTGAAGATTTATAAATTTCTGCATGCTTCCAAAAAGCACTAAATTGTACTTTACAATCATTACGATTCTAAGACATCAAGTTAAAGTTTTTTTCTGGAAGTGTAAATGTTATTTAACAGTGTTTCTTATATTGCAAGAAAAGTTAAAACACAATATTAATAAAATAAATTCTTGTGACAGTAAATAGTTGCCTTCAATAAATGTGATGACTCTTTTTAATTTGTGTAAGGCTAAGTATTGTAACATTTTGTATGTTAATTAAATTTTCATAATTAAATATAGTCGGATTTTATTGGGTTTTTAAACTATATTTAATTACGAAAATTTAATTAACTATATTTAATTATGAAAATTTAATTAACATACAAAATGTTACAATAGTTAGGCTTACACAAATTAATGGTTTTTTTTGGGTCGGTTAAATTACAACAACCCTGGTTTAAAATAGTAACTGTGATACCAATACCAGTTATCAAATTGCAATAAGTAAACAAAAAATACTGATTGGCCGATACCTTAATGAAAAAGAAAGAATTCTCTTAAGGTTTGACCTAATTACAGTAACTTCTGGATATTGTGTGTTTAGCTTGAGCGATTTTCATACTTGAAAGTTTTTTTGTTATAAAGACAATTTTCAAGTTCATAATACATTGTCATTATTTTTAATATTGATAAAAGGTAACATATAACTAACTATTCTGATTTTACTAAATAATTAATTAATATTTAAAAATAAATAAATAACTAAATAGGATGAAAAAAAATACTACAGCATTTAAAGAAATCCTTGATAATTTTAAATCCAGCAATGGAATCAATTACTGGACAGTGAATTTTTTGCCTTCTTTTTGTTAATTAACTATTTCTTAAAAGCAGAAAAGGAAAAAAAAAAGATATAATTTATATCAAAATAAACGATCTTTAACATTAAAATAGGCCTACGCTTGTTCAAGTTTTGTTTCAGATGTGATATGATTTCACAACAGGTCTGTCCATTCAGAAATTTCTAAGTTGGTGACGACTAAAATCTTTTTTCTTTTTTTTTTGTTAATTTTACATCTCTAATCATTAAAAGCTGAGATCTAGAAAGAAAGATAAAATAAAGGGCAACTGTAATATTTATAAAATCCTCAAATCCACTTTTTGAAATTCTCATTCAACTTAATTTGTCACAGCTTGCGTTTCAGGGGGAAAAAAGATGGTAAATAATAACGTACACTATAGTTTACTACATAAAATGTAATATCACTATGTAATATTATTTAATATAACGTAATGCTTGAACTGCTTTATAGAACGCCGGTAAATTCACATTGTTACTGGTTGTAACAATAGGTCCCAACGCCACCTGCGCGATAATCTTGTAGAGTTCCCTGCACATCGTTCCACTAATTGCTTACAGGCACTGGCTGCATTAGTAAATGGTTTGCATTTCTTGATAGTTTAAAAGACTGGCCTAAAGCTTTCTCTGATGTCAATTACAATTTCAATCAAAATTAAGAAATGTTAGGAAACCTTATACGAACTTTGTCAATATACTTAGCTCTGAAAAACATCAAATCGGATACTTTTAAATAAAATGATCTTGTTAAGCAGAAGAATCACGAAATCAAGCAGACACATGCTCTCAGTTTTGAGAGATTTAGATTTGGCCACTAGCAGGCGCTGCCGTCGCCGGAAATAAACAATTATCATTAGCTACAGCTTAGGCTAAATAATGCTGTTATGTTATAATGCTTATTACATTGCTAAGACATACGTAGGTTAACACGAATCTGAAGGCGACAGACACCCCCGCTCTGTGAAAGCAGTTGTCAGTTGATGAGCTGCTTCTCGTAATTTGTCTTCAAATAAAAACTGGTGTGCACCACACAGAATTACACAAAATTTAACTGATAAGTCGTTGATATTGAATTGTGTTTCTAAAAGTGGCTGCGATTGGTTAAAAACATTTAATGTCATTTACAGACTACGTTTCGCATGAGCAAGTACTTTGCAAAATGGCAAAATACTTCCATGGAGGAAATAAAGCAAAAACGTGAGCCGAATTTTTCCCGTGAAAACCCGAATTCTCAAGGCAGGAACTTTCAAAGGAATAAGCCTATTTAACACTATTTTTCGGAACTTTTAGTAGAATAAAGACATCTAATTCATCGTCAAAATCACAGAAGTCGATGTCACCCACCGTGATAATGTGGACTATGCGGAGGGCTGATGGGAGTTTTCTAAAAATTGAGGAATGATATAACGGAAGAAAATTAGACTGCTAAATTTTGCTGATTCAAAAGCGATTTAGCGACTGATAGCGCACAGGAAATGTAGATTAAGGGGAGATTTGAATAACCTCAATGTTAGCATAAGCTTGTTAACACCGCCCTATACGTAGAATAGGTGAAATCCGATTTTAAGCTTGGCTTTATTTTCTTTTATTTTCTTCATTTCTGAGACACGCTAAAATCTTATTCCATTTACTATCTTACTGGCAAATTTTACTTAAAAACAAAATCGACATGGCTGTCTTTTAAAAACTTTAACAATCTGATTTAATGATAATCTGTGCAATTTAGCACAATCTGAATGAAGTATCCTGTAATTTTCACAAACCTAACAACTGATAAATGGAAATAAGGAAGAACTGATAAAATGCAGAACCCAACCAGTATAAAGATAGATTTGAAGAAACTGGTAAAAGCAACAAAGTTAAATGCAAGTTATTCGGAAGAAATTCTAATATTTGTAAGAATTCCGAATGTGGCCATGTTTCAATGCTGTTTTGAGTTTTATGCTTCTATAATTTTTCGACTGAAATATTAGTTTTACAAAATAAGTTCCGTTATCTGGTTATTGGTGATTCAATGCTTTCTCCACTGTGATCACTCGGTAAAAAACCTTAATGATCGTTGATTCTTACCATCATGAATCGTTTCTTCTGTGTAAGAACAGCTGAAATAGCATAGTAAAACTGCTTTCAACGTATTTGTAAGAAATTTATCAGTATATATTTATTTATCTACAGATATGTTATAGGTAGGTATATTATGTAAATTGAAAAAAATTAATAGATCTTTGAAATAATACATTCTTCTTGCTGGGGTGCAAATGTACTAGGAATGCCCGTTTCAGTCGCAGTAAAAAAATTACTAAATTACAATTATCAGTTGACTCAAGTATTCGATAATTAAAACATCATCGAAAATGCGATAATGTTCGAGTAATATTTTAAAATATTAATGTATTGCAGTTTTTGTGGCGAATTCCAGTTACGGAGAGGCAGTTACAAATTCTTACATTGCTAACAATAACACTGGTATATTTCTTTCTTTGATCAGATCACCAGCAATGAATCGTAATACATAAAATTTATTATTACGATGATGTAATTATGACTATTAACTATCTGACATAATGGTCTCAAGAAAGTTTGAGAAGACTATAGACAGGGTGTCTACTGAATCTCAAACAAAAAATTTAAGGACAATTCAAAATTTAAGGACATTTAAGGACATTTTCACAAAAATTCTGTTCAACCAAAAAAAAAAAAAAAAAAAACCTCTAAACCGATCTGTTCAACCAAAAAAAAAAAAAAAAAATGCTGAAAATTTAAGGACATTTTCCCGTACATTTCATGTCAACCCAAATTTCCCGTACAAATCCCGGATTTCCCGATTGGTAGACACCCTGATAGATCGTTCTATCAATGTTTTTGTAATACATATTAAATTCTGAAAAAAGGAATTTAGTACCCTAAAAAAAAATCAAATATCTGCAAAACAATATGAATTTAAGTAATTTCATATTTAGCATCTGTATATTATCCTTAGCCATAAAATAAATAAATTCACATATATTTTTCAATTAGTAAATTTTACTTTTTACGAATACGAATCGGTAGAATATTTTATTTACTTCTCAAAAGTTTGCTGTAATCTTTTTAAATTAAAAATCAAAACAAAGCTTGATTAAAATCTAGAAAATATATAAATGGTGTTCAACTATAAATATAATATATTTTTGTTTTTATTGAAATAAGTTGTTGTTTTTTTAATTCCAATGCTAGAATGCTATGAATGACATGCTAACTGCCTTAGCGATATTTAATCCTCATTCATACAACGAGAAATACCACCAATGTCTTTCTCAAATTACGTCTGTGCGAATCTAACGTTATTTCCGTAGTCATGGGAGCTTGGCTTAAATGCGCTGTGATTGAGTTAACCCTATGTGCAGCCGTGGTCACGAACTTCGTCGGGTTATTGCGCCCTCGCTTGCTCTAGCGACCTGGTTAACGACTCCAACCGAATTCCCTTCCATGATGGTTAAATCTAATAATTCCGAATATATTTTGTCTTTAATATCCTACAATCGGTCCTGCAATCAAAGCATTAACTGGGTAATTAAAAAGAAGCGTGGAAAGATTGAATATAAATTCTTAACTGACGATCGCATACAAATAGTACAACTAACAGCCATATAGATAGAATAGTTTAAATGATTTTCAATAGTAATTTAGTTTCATGGTTTTTTGTTTTATAAAAAAGATTTTTACTGTTAATCTTATTATAATCATTTTATCTGCAAGAAATTAAATCTGATAACAAAACACATCGAATAATAGTATTTATTTTTTTAATTAGCCTACATTTCAAAAGGATAACGAGGATCATCAAATCAGTTCATCCCCGTTCATCAGTTTTAACTTCTTGAAACGTGGGATGAATGTTCGAGAACAAGGCTTTATTAGAGACCTATCTGGGAGCTATTGCGTTTGTCCTGTACGTCCGTCCGTCTATCCCCCCCTAACAACTCCCAAATGGAACATCGGATAGGTAAACGGACTTCACCATCGTATTCAGAGGCCCAAACACCGTATTTACGGGTATTTATTTCTTCATATCCGGAAAAATGCGGATACAACAGTCGGCCAGGGTCGACTGTTTATTTCCGCAAGTTTGGGAATTTTTTGCTCGACAACTACTGACCCGATCGACTTGAAATTTGGATATGCTTTAGTTTAGAGTATCTACTAGACAATTATTCAGGTACGTTAAATTTCTATTCAATGAATATTTTTATTCGACCGTATCTATAAAAGTTTGCGGACACAGTCGATTGCCCCCCCCCCCCCCCTAAAAAAAAAAGGGTTCTTGTTCAGAGACAAAAATTCCCTTAGAAAACCAATGGAATCATACCTCATTGTTTTAAATAATGAATATTCATCCCATGCTTATAAACCATGGCTGTCAAAACTGTAATCATGAAGTTATGAAAATCTGTAATATTTAAGCGCACTTATAAATCATAATAAACCATAATTTAGCCATTAAAAATATACAATGTAAGTGTCATTGTAAAAATGATACAAAATCGTGTTGTTGTTTTTTCCTCTTGAAAAATTTAAAATTTATTTTCCTTTGATCTGTTATTAAAAAAAAAAGTTTATATTCATAGAAAAGAAATTTTAATCCTACAAATGTAACATTAATGAAGACGAACTGAGCAGTCGGTTGGTTAACAAATAAACCAAGCCAATTCTCAGTTTTTGAAGCAACAAACAAGAGACTCCGTACAAATGGTAATCTGTCAAACGCTTGCTTTTTAAAAATGACGCTACCGTTGAAAGGCGAGCAAAACTCATTTATTTAAGCAATTGTAATTCAAGGGTCAAGTATAATTTCAAGAGATGCTCGCATTCAGTTTATTTAATATGTCAAGACCCCAATTTTTATATCATTCGGGCGACTCTGGCCACATTGGCTGGAGGTATCTGATCACAGTCGATTCAGTACAGACAGACCCACTGTTGTTCAATTCTTACTATTCCTCGACCAATCAGTGACTATCAAAATGGAAATGGCCTTAACCGGAATTCAAATTTCCCCCCAAACCTCCTGGCCATGGGGATCCGACTCCCGGACTATGGAGAGCTCCACATAAAAGTCAATAAAAAATAACATGAAAATCACTGGATCGTTCGAAGAGCTTCGCCATTTTTTACATCCTAAGTATTGAAAACCTTTTCATAAATTGAATAGCAAAACGGAATCGTTCTTTTAATGAAACGTGTAGCATTTTCCTTTTCATGAAACGTATAGAATTGAGTATTTCTGATTTAAACGCTAAGATAGCAGTTGCATCAATTAAATGAATTTTCATGCATGATGGATGAATTTTCATGTGGTTTTACAAATTTCGTCAAGGAAATTTTACTCTTGTCAAATGTTAGGAAGCATCAGAGTTGGTTTGGAATTCTCGTAATGATATTCAAGATCAGGAAGGACCCTCGCTTATTAAGAACGCGTACTACAAGAACATACCATAAAGCGTGTTAGCCATCCATACATAAGCTGTATTGGGACCGCCCCATTCATACAGACAAAACCATACATCACAAGAGACCTGACATCACACTTATTGATAAGATCAACAACAGACCTATCTCATTGACATTGCAGTGCCTGACAATACCGACCAGATACGGACTTAGCATACGAACTCCAGAAGCAGTAGAGGTAGTACCGAGCACGTGTTACATCCATCGTAATGTCCGCCATTGGTCTGGGGCCTCACACATTGCACCACAGCTTCAGCACACTAGAATTCACAAAAACACTTATGCACAACTTCAGAAAGCTGTGGTACTCAACACGACACTATGCGTTAGGAATTTCCTGGACACAACAATATATCCCTAATATCCGCTATGTTGTCTTTGTTGGGGAAACCAAGTATAGGAACTTTTATATAATAATAATAATAATAATTAAAAAATGCTAGATGAAGTCTTATTAAGTAAAGAATAATTTAATTTTAATCAGAAATAAAGAAATCCTCTGACTGCCTAGGTAAAAAAATAATTTATTGAACTGCATTGTCAGTTATTTATAGTATTTGATTTGCTTAGTTATTTACAAATTAAGCAAAGGCAGTAATATTAACAAAAAAATATATACCATTGGGAGATCGTGTCCCGATTTTAAATAGTTTAACAACACATGAGCCTAACTTGAAATAGTGACTTTTTTGAAATTAAATAAAATTAATTTCAATAATCATGGAAAAATAATAATAATAATCAGCATTACAGTTGCTATTTACAGTGGTACCTCGACATACGAATTTAATTCGTTCCGTGATGATCGTCGTATATCAAAAAAATCGTATATCAAATCAATTTTTCCCATAGAAATTAATGAAAATAGAATTAATTTGTTCCAGTGAAAGGAATTTACCCCCCCAAAAAATAATTAACATGCTTTAAATACCAACCAAATATAGATTTAATATAAGATAAATACAATGATGTTTATTGTATGCATGATATAAATGTACTATATTTTTTTACTAAATGTACTATTTTTTTACTTACACTAAGACTAATCACTATCACTGCCAATCTCACGTCTGGCCCTTTTGGCCTCAGTTGCAGTGGGTGTATCGCCACTAAGACGTGGTCTTTTCCAAAGGAAATGATCAAGAGAGATCTGTTTCTGTCTCCTTTTTAGAATGTTTCTAAAATGCGCAAGGCAGGTGTCATTGAACAACCCTGTAGACAATTTCTCCGGGTGTCTCTTTTCAACAAAATCGGACACTTCTTGCCACTTAGCAAGGATACCATGAATTTCACGTGAAGATAGCACCTCCTCTTTCTCGACCTCCTCCTCACTGCTGAGTGCATCATCTCTTATAACTTCTTCAGCTCTTCCGTCGTGAGTTCTTCTGCATGCTTCTGCACCAGATCCACAACATCTAGCTGTACTAGCTATTCGTATCTCAAAAATATCTTCGTATTTCGAGTATTATACGAAAATTTTCGTCGTATATCAAAAAAATCGTATGTTGGGGCATTCGTATCTCAAGGTATTACTGTATTTAACATTTTATTTTACAAATTTCAGATTTTGATCTGTCCTAGTAAGAAAAGTATGACGACTTGAAACTACCTTGATCCCCAGCCAATCAAAATACTTCTTTTTTTTTTTTTCGACTGATGACACATGAAAAATTGGTTTATATGAAAGCAAAACCGGAAATTTTTGCTCCAATAAGACACCAAGAGCAATCCATAACCAACTAACGGTAAACAAATGCTATTGCACTACTGGTGGAATATCCGGACATACTTCGGGAACATTCAGGCTTTCGTCAACATACAAACGCGGATGTCCACTGTCGGAACTTGCCTGATTTCATTAGGTAATTATCATTTAGTATTTGTGTAGATCCTGTTACACAATGATACAAAAGCCACACAAAGAAAAAGATAGTAACTTGAGTAATTGTACGACACAATATTCTGTTAGAGCATCGTCTGATTTCCCATTAAGTTGTCTTAACGTCATCTCGCTGATAAAACGTAAAATTTAGATGGGTTTAGTGAGCCAATTTTCTTTTTTGCAAATGATAATTTTACTAGTTCAATCAAACAGTTTGTAAACAAATCTGTACTAAAAACAAATCCAACACAGCATAAATACATATACAGGGTGTTGCAAAATTCACATTACAAACTTCCAGGGCTTGTAGAGGGGAGCGAGCAGATAACGTTTTGAATTGGAACCCGTGTCCGGAAACCCACCACGTAACAAATCAAATCACGTTTTTATAAAACATAACGTTCTTCTTCTGCTAAGTCAAAGACGTGAATGCCAATTCCATTAACAAAATGTTTCCATTTTACCTGTACGGAAAGGATGTTTTATCTAATGTCATGTCATAAGGTCATGAAACAGGTATCATTTTTATTCAAATTAATTAAAACTGTTTTAATGTGCAGGTAAAAACTAATTAAACAGAGACCATAATGCACCTTTTCAATATCATCACATCATCATCACACATATAATAATTGGGTAAGTTCGTCTGTCTGTCTGTAACTCGATATAATTAAGCTATTAAGATAGATCCAAGGGTTCTCAAAGGTACCATTGAATCAAGGGTATTCAAATGGGATGAAATATTAGTTCATTTTGTCATTCCATGTTGTTTTTATGAAATTTTATCCTTGGGAACTGACTTAGACAACTGAAATTCTAACAAAACATACGTTCAAAACCAAATAATTTTGTTATCACTGCAGCCATTTTAATGAAATTTTGCATACTTCAGTTTTTTACGCTGATTTCGAAACTCAAAACAATTTTTGCCGTAGAAGCTTCGTTCACAAGTTAGCGCAGTATTTAGATTATACTAAAGGTGAATTTTAAATGTCTTTCGGCGTTATGAATCAAAAATAATAATTATTCCATTCTTACTTTAGTAAAATTTATTTACAAGGGCAAACTTTAGATATGGTTGGTATTTATTTACCAGAGCCTGTTTTTGTTAGCAACAAACTGTTATATGTTGCTGTTTCTCGAGCACGTCGTGCTTGCGACGTCAAAATCAAAATTCTTGACCGAAATAGATCAAGGACATCTGATAAAGGATCTGATGCCGTTTTTACAAAAAATTTGGTTTATAAGGAGATTTTTACTTTGTAGTTGATAGTTGATAATAAAATGATTTTTCAGATTTTTTATGCCTGTCGTCCGACAGGCTTTGCTGCTAGTGTATTAACAATTACAAATTAAAACAATGCGACGTTTCAAAGTTCCAGTAATCGAACTTTTTCGTCAGGCAAAAAACAAAACAAAAGACGACCAAAAAAAAAATGAATTTACAAATGTTGGAGACGGAACTGGAATTGGAGACAGTTCCGTCTCCAACATTTGTAAATTCATTCTTATTTTTGTCAGCTTTTGTTTTTTTGACGAAAAAGTTCGATTACTGGAACTTTGAAACGTCGCACTGTTTTAATTTGTAATTGTTAATATAATTATATTGAGAAGGCGCATTATGGTCTCTATGTTTAATTAGGTATCATTTTTGTTTTTCAGTTCGGCATTGCATCTTGGTCCACTACATGCTGGTTTGCTTGTGACGCGGTGGGTTTCCGGACATGGGTTCCTACTCAAAACATTATCTGCTCGGTCTCCTTACAAACCCTGGGAAGTTTGTAATAGGAATTTCGAAACACCCTGTATATATGTGGTGTATAGGATTTATTTTAATATTCATTTGTGTATCTCGGACAAAACTTTAACGGACGATCCAATACTACAGTATAAGAATTCAAGCTTTAAAAGAAGCAAAATAAATAAATAAATAAAAAAAATTAGAATCTTATATTCCAAAAAGTTTTAGTGTAATAAGAAAGAAACAAACAAAGAAAGAAAGAATCCTAACAGGCCTACAGCTTTCTCATACCAACGAAGAATAGATCATTTTGTGTAAACTAAATAGGCGTAGGATTTTTCTTTTCTTTTGTGACCGAATTAAAATATTCGACTCCCTTTACATATACAAACAATACTGCTGCGTTGGCTTCTTGCTCCGTAAAACAACGATCGATTTCTTTAAGAATATACTTTTGGTAAAAACGAATGGAGAAATATTGAATAAAGAAACATTAACTTTCTTTCATTCTCTCTTTGTTTAAATAAACTTTTTTATTTTTTCAAGTGTTGACGAAGTTAAAAACTTTAAAATTAAAAAGAAGAAGTTTGCAAAACTGAATGCGTTTCTTATAAAATCACTTACCTTCCGATTTAGTGCGTGATGCCGCATTCATTGGGGTTGCTGACTTCGAAGCCAGGTCTACGTTTTATAAGAAAATCGCCGCCAAACAATCTGAAATAAACAGAGAGAAGAAAAAAAATGAAAACCCAAGTCATCAGAATGTACTCGTATTAGGTAAAGTAATGATAAATATTTAAGTAATTTTAAGCATCGAAAAAAATCTCTCATTGTTAGTAAAGAGTTGTAATTTTCATGAAAGGGTAACAGCAGTGTCTGTTAATTAAGAAAAGCAGAAATTTCAATGGTACGTAGTGTTTGGTTCTCTTTTAAGGGCGTTTCACATGGATCCGAAAATCGGACGGTCGGATCCACGAATCGGACGTATTCTCTTTCACATGGCCATGAAACTCTCTCCGACGTCGTCTATATGACATGTAACATTCAAATCGTTCGTATAGACGACGTTTTGTGGCCATGTGAAAGAGAATATGTCCGATTCGTGGATCCGACCGTCCGATTTTCGGATCCATGTGAAACGCCCTTTACTCTCTTTGGGAAATGGGCAAAAAATACAAGTTAGAAAAAGATTTGTTTGTTTCAGGGAAAAACTCTACGATCCACATTTATTCAACTTTAAATAACAACACGAAACCTGTCACTTCGGGACAGCAATTGGTAATAACAAAATTTATCCCAGAACTTATTAGTGGAAGTAGTCTTTGTCTTTTTTTCCCCCTACAAAAATCACTCAAAGTCAACAAGACATTTCTGTCATTGCAACAGATGGGCGGTATGTGTTTCCCTACAAGATATCCCTTCACTGCTGGAAACAGATGATGCTTTCCTATCTCTTCCTATTTACGAAATGAACCCAAGTTTGTCTCTCCTACGACAATTAACTGCAATGATAAATGCATCTTCTCCTGAGGAGTGGCTTAAAGAGCAATGCATGAAGTCCATGTACCTGGATGGAAAATATTGATAGAAATAAATAGCTAATTCCAAACAGGCGTTGACCAACTAAGTAATTATAGGGAAATAGGGATCAAATTTTCTGTTAAAAAATCCTGACGCTTTCTATTTACAATTCAGTAACAATTAAGGTTTGTTATTCTTATTTTGCGATCAACCACCTCATCAAAAGTCTGATTTGTCAATGGTAACAGTGAAGATAGAACAATAGTTAGGAAATGACAGAACACACGACTAAATAGCAATCAAGATACACTGAATAAAGTTATATGAGGAAATTAAAAGGGAGAAAAATAAATCTCTCAATTGTTTGACAATGTCAAAGGCATTTTTAATTCCATTACGCCACAGGAAATCAACGATGCAAAAAAAAAAAAAAAAAAAAAAAAAAATCCTTTATTTGATTGTAATTTAAATTTTGGAATAGAAAAACTGAGAGGTCAGCTACGTAAACAAAAATGGAAGTTAATAAAATTGTTTGTTATTACTAATTTATGGTAAAAATGCAATTCTGAGTTAAAGAAAAAAACAATTTCGGAGAAAAAAACAAGGGAACCACGAGCACTCGTAGTTTCTTTTAGATATTATCAATATGTTCATCGCTCTATGTTGCCAGGGTCACTGTCAACAGCCTCAATTGATTCTTTACTGAATTTCTCGGATGCGTTCATTATACAAATGAATCATGATTGTCAGTCAATCACGAATATTTGGCTAAAAACAAACACTGAAATTTGTGGATGGAATTTTCAATTGTTTCTCAGGATTTCAAATAACTGGTTCCCGCTGACTAATCTTTGTAATACACATTCATTCTCTGTTATCTGAATGTTAAAAAGAGTTCTTGGAGACGGGTGACCTTGGCTGATGAGGACTGAAAACGCGATGAATCAAAGTTCCAATGATCACTTTTATAGGCTCTCTCCGACTGTGGAAACCATCGGCTTACTCAATAACAACAGACTATCTAGCTCGACGGGTAAATGCTCTGCAAATTAAACACAATTGTGTAATAGTAAAGGCATTAAAAAACATTAACCAATATACTGTATCAACAGGATAAATTAAGCTCTACAAATAACGATATTTAAATGAAGTCCAGAAGTTTACTAAGTAAATACATTTGTTATTAATAGCTGAGGGGGTGAGATGATTCCATTAACTGATGTTGAATCGACAATAACTGGAAAGAAACAAACGAAAGAAAATATGGATTGTGGGAATTTTTAACTTGCAATAAACAAAAACAAAAAAATACTTGTAGAACGATAACAGTCCAACTGCGCGAATTCAAAACAAACAGAAAAACGAATAAAGCCAGTGGTCATGTGATTCCTTGACTATTATTCGTTTCAACGTAGGAGTTTACTCGACACTGGATCAATGACCCATTTTTATAATCGTGGCTGATGAATGACATTAATCCAGAAACACTGTTTCAAGGTCCCAATAATAATAATAATAAAAAATTACTTGGAATCGAAACTTGAAAGCTATTTTGTTTTTAAAGATTACATCTATTTTAAAAAGCAACAACTCGTGTTAGCCATACAAAGTCTCATTTTGTAAATTGTGGTTTTCGACAATTACAAACAACGATTGCATTTTTCCATTTGGTAATAAACTGAATACATTATGCAAATCTTATATCCAAGTAGTCCTCTTCAAATCAAAGCACGCACAAACTTAAAAAGATTATATGGGGTCGTCCAAAGAAATCCGAAGTGTCAAATGCATTTTCTGACAGGTTCGAATTTAAAAAAAAAAAAAAAAAATCGATAAAAAAAGAAAAAACAAACAAACAAACAAACAAATCAGAAACAAATGCCAACTATCATTAAGATCCCTCGATAGGATTCACCAGGTTATTAGGGACATGCAAAACACACATGATTTATGAGCGTAACAGAACAGTAGAATCAAAATTCTATAAAAAAACGAAAATTACCACCCACTTGTACGTTTCTGAAATGTTAAGACCGCCATCGTGAGTACAGAATGAAATCAAGAAAATAAAATACTAGTTTTCTGCACCTGCTTGGACTTCCCGATTTCGCAAGGATTTTTAGACGACAATTTGCACTTCTCGGTAACCGAATATCTGCAGAAGACGGCACAAGACTGATTCCAGGAATAGGAGAAAGTCAAAGTGGGTGGCATCGCTTCCCACGTGAATTGGCTTTTTAATATCAGTCCAGCGATAAATTAGCCTTAATAGAATCTGCAATTCAGAGGAAATAGTAAAGAAATGAAGCCAATATAAAGACTCTAAATCAAACCCCCATTTGGAACAGCTCTTAAGGATGACATATTGGGGTTGGTTTTTTTTTGGTTCAACCCAATACGAAGACAATGTTCGCTCTTTTATCCCATTCTTCTTTGCTATTCTTCATAAGGGGATGAAAGCTTTATTTATGAAGTCGTCAATTAAGAGAAACAACAGAAAAATTCGTCTCGTTAATGCTAATGAAATGAGTACAAGTAAACTCCCGATTATCCGCGGAATTGGGTGGCGCGGCAACCACGGATAAACGAATTCCGCGGATAATCCGAAATAGAACGAAAAAGGACGAAAATTAACACAAAAATGCTTTTAAATTGTTTTATTTTTAAATTAAAATGGCAATACATACAGTTACACTACATACATTATAAACAATTATTTTATTTTAAATTATTTATTTATTTTTAAATTTTATTATTATGGGAAGACTCTCCCGTAATTTAGTGTAACCTGTCGGCCTAAGCTCCGCCCACAAGGTCGTTCTTTAAATTGTTTGTCTATAATTGTCTTTGTTAGCCTCTTTTATTATTTAACTTATTCTATATTTAATTTTTTTTTAATTCCTTAATTTATTGTACAGTAAAAAAAATGCAGTAATTAAGCAAAACAATATTCTTAAAAAAAAAAAATGATGACTAAAGACTTGTGAAAATGCAGAAGTTCTGATGACTTTTTGGCTGGTCATGATCTTCCTCTTTAAACACAAAATAAGAAGTATTTGAAAGAATTTACAGCCCACTTTCTTTATTTCCTTATAATCGTGAGAAAAAACACAAAAGAAAAAGTCATGCGTATTTATAACATCTGAAGAAAACAAAACAGTATCTTCTTAATATTTCACGAACATGACAGTATTTTCGATTTTGCTGGTAATTAAATCCGCAAGTACTTCAGCGTTATCGAAATCCAATTCATTATTATATCAAAATACGTGCAATTGACAATGAATTTCTATAGGCCTACAATAGATTTGCTTTTGCTCGACGTGGCAAACATGATTCCCGAAGAACTATATAATGTTTTTGTTTATATTTATTAAAGAAAAATATTCCATTACTGAAAGGGATTTATTTTAATTGCTGTATTATTATCAGCTACTGTCAAATTTAATTTTATTTTATTTATTTCTTTATTTGATGATAAGGCTGAAAAGATAATTAACATCTCTGTTTTTGTACAAGTAATCAACTTAAAAGCTATTTTAAACTTTATACATGTTAATTATTTTGATGCGATGAACTAGTAGAAATCGTAGGACACGCCAGGCGAACATCGGTGACACCTTATCACCTTTTCCATGTTATTACACCAACATATATATCGGCTCGCGAAAGGAGTTTTATTGATCGGTGTAAAGGTTAATGTCTTCTTTAATAGATGGCACTCAAGCGCGTTATTTCTCTTCGCCCTCCCTCTTCCAGGCCTAAAATTATAATAAGGCGTATTAATCGTTTGTTTTCGGGCGATGTTGCAAACTGGACAGAAACAGTCGACTACAGCGTCCAAGCCCTTGACAGTCCCATTACGGGCAGTTGTCATGGAAACCGATGATGTCACAGTCACTTCCACGGTGTAGTCGATAGCTTCAATATGGGAGGGTGGTAAATTAAATACTAGGCAGAGAATGCTGGCTACAGACGAGGAACCACCTAATTCATCACAAAGCAACGATTCCTTCCCAATGCAAAGAACAACAAAAATAATATTTACGAACAGATAGTTTTACCATTGAAAGGATCACATTGAAAATTGATAGTTAACAAATCACGCCTTAACAATACAAATAATACTTCGACAAAGCAATAATCTTCTCCTCCTAAATAAACAGAAAATCGAAAGATTTAATCGTCGGAAGCACAATGGTGCCTCAAAAGAAAAATGAACAATAAAAAACTCACTAATGAAAAATTAGTGAGAAAATTCATGTGCCAGCCGTTCGCAGGCCTCAAGGAATTTTTGTAAAGCATAAATATTCAAACTGCGCATTTGACTGAATATATAAATTCCAATTTTTTTTAGCCTATTTTGTTGCGTAAAAAACAAAAAAATTAAAACGCCAATCTATACCTGTATTTAAAAAAAGAAAACAAAAGAACAACACCTGAATCAAATAGAAATTGCCTTTCCGATTCAATTATTAATCGGGAGTTTACTGTATTTCAATAGAATAATTAAGAGTAAAAAAAGATTGGCGGTGACTCTCATCAATAGGATCTTCACTTTCCGAATCTTTTTATCGGGAGAGGCAGGGTTGGGCTGATGAGTCCGTAGGAGGACGAAATGGCCGTACCCAACTCCTCTCCTAATAATTGAATCGGAAAGGCAATTTCTATTTGTTTCAGGTGCTGTTCTTTTGTTTCCTTGACTTATCTTGGTTTCTTTATTTGATTTCACAGCACGTTAAACTTTGGCTTATCATACCTGCATTTCAAAATTTCAGTTTAACGTAATAACCACACGTAATTCGAAAGAACATTAGAAGATGAAATTTCCCTACAAGTCATGACAATTGTTGAAGGAAGGATACTATTATTATACTTCAAAAACGTAACTGGGACTCTTAGGGCACACAAATGAATGAAACGATTTGGTTTTGTTCAATTGTTTCCTCTCCAATACATCATTTGTAAACTAAAGCTGTTTTTTTTTTTATTTATTTGAAACTTGAATTTTGCTTCAAAATGGCACACGGTGGAAATAAAAATAAATTTTAGATATTTTTTTAACAACGTATAAATATTAAAAAGAATGAATAAAACAGAAGGACGCTCGAAAAATTATTTACAGTACCGCAGTGCTTGTAGATTAAAAAAAAAAAATCACAAACATAAAAGCATCTAATCTAAAATGAATATTTACATCCAAAACGGAAATCAAAATTTGCATCCAATTAAAACATAAAACGCCATCTACGTTGTGATTTTATTTTTTTGTTTGCTATGAAATGGCGTCACATGTCCTCATTTCCTATCTGTGATTGGAGGAAAACAAATTCAGAATGTCTTTAAAATCTAACTGAAGATGAAAGAAGTTACGATTCATGTCTTAATAAACGTGAAGAACGAAACTTCATAAGCTTGCAAATTCCTACACATTTTTCGTGAATCAAGATTACATACTGCAACTACCAAACTTCAATTCTGTTACATTATTTTAGCATTTTATTTTTCCTTTATTGTTTCACATTTCTTAAAGACTCTGACGTCAGAGAAGCAGCCTTTGGGTTGAAGACCAATTTTTGTTTTTGTTTACATTCAGCCACCGACTCCGGAAGTAACAAGTTCTTACTGCGATCGATTTTAGCTTCATTTGTAAATTTCATTAAATGAGTAAATTAATTATTATTATAAATTTTTTTTTGTAGAAATGTTGTGTATTTTAATGATGTATTTCGCCTCAAGAAAGCGGTAATTTATCACTCACTTCCGCAGTCAATCCGATTGGTGCGTATGTCCGCAACAATAGAATTTCACACGAGCGTTGCCAGACAACAGGAGCATTGTTGCATAATCAACTCAAATGAACAAATTTCCGACTACAAATGGATTGCGATATTGTACTGCATGTTTGTAATTTAAACTTTAATTTATTTTTAGTTTCATTTTTTTTTTTTTTTTTGATATAGTTTGTTTTGTTTTTTGAATAAATAAAATGTTTTTTGGTTTTTTTTTCCCTCGTTATTCTGCGAGGTTTCCGGAGCGAAGCGACTGACAACCGTCTGCTATAATATTAATGATTCAACAAACTGTAAAAGACTTTAGAAATGAAATATTTTCATTCTTAAGTTAAATGAATCCACTTTTCATAAAATTTAAAAAAATAAATAAACAAGCACGCAAGTCTGATTTGTGCTTAATTTTTCATTTCAAGAAGGATTTGATTTTGTTTACTGCTTTGTGTAATGCCGCAAACAAAGTAGTCCCAATTCCTAGCTGGAATCAGCGGATTTTATGATTAATTAACTTCTGAATGTTGTGTTTACATGTTCGTCAGTCAGTGATTAACCAATCTACTTTTTTCTTTATTTTTCAATTGCGTACTAAAATTCTGAAATTTTATTTCCGCCCTGAATTTATGAATATTGAAAGATTTTCGAAGTACAACAAAATTACCTCCCGAAATAAATGATAACCAACAGTTTTGTACGGGAAATAATTAACGAAATTAATCATGAAAGCCTTAGGAGATACTGGCGGAATTTAGTAACTGTAGCAGAAGGTTGAAATGAATCAAAAAGGAATTGACAGTCTGCTTTAAGGAAACAAACAACACAACGGCAAATAAGACAGGCGACTTTGAAACGTCTTCGAGATCAACAGCACACGAATGCTTTTAAACAGAAAACGATAATAAAGAGATTTTTAAATGAGTTGCATCAGAATATTTTAAAAGGTAAAGTAACAATTATTGCATTTGGTTATGTTTTTTTATATTTTTATTTTTACTTGATATCTAAAAAGTATAAACAGAAATTACAGAAAAGCAAAATATATATATTTTATGAGTCAAACCTATATTTCGAACTTTCATATAATTAATCTTCTTCAGGTTATATTTTCGAAACCTTCTTTTTACATTTTCATAAAAAATAACAAGTTTCAATTCAACATAGATCTAACTTAACAAATACATTCATATTATTACGACAATGTATACGATATACAACAATTTTGATCATTTTCGTATGTTACAAACCTCTTTGTAAAGTATTATGGATGCACGGGCAGACACATGTAACATACTAAAAACCGAAATACGTCACGAGGCTTTTTACTACTGTATCGTTCACGTAGCAAATGGACGATTTTCGATTTTTTTGCGGGACGTTGTGAAATGTTTTTTTTAAAAAAAAAA
>JAFIDM010002131.1:13114567-13127160 GCA_023159025.1 Thereuonema tuberculata
GATGAGATCTGATAACTTTTTAACAGTGAAAGCGTTATGAGCATGTGAGTCTTGGCAACTTATTTTACATGAAATGTTTTGGGTGGGATTATCTATTACAACTAAATTTAGTTTTAAGATTATTTAAAAAATGGATTTTTTTTCAATACCCTACTTTTCTGTTTTTCTATTGGTCAACTTGTATATACAAGCTGTTTGCACTTTTGTAAGAAATCACATTATTACACAGTATTATTTAGGCCGAAGCATTGAGGGTACGACGCATTTCAGATCTTAATAAAATCCAAAGTATAAAAGCTAGATAAATGAAACTTAGCGTATTTCATTAGTATGGTAACTGCATCTTATCCTGAAAATTTGAGCTCTCTAGTATTATCCAGGCCGAAGCTATGAGGGTTCGATAATACATAACCAGACCCACCCCTTTTGAGGGGTTGGAAGGTGAAAGTTACGGATTTCTTAATTTTTTTGTTGTTTGTGTGCTAATCCTAGCCTGCATACCAAATTTCAGCTTTCTAGGACTTCAGGAAGTACCCTACAGGTTTTGATGATCATGAGTGAGTGAGTCATTGACGAAATCGACGTATTTTAGGTATTAATAAAATCCAAAGTATAAAAGCTAAATAAATGAAACTTAGCGTATTTCATTAGTCTGCTTACTGCATCTTATCCTGAAAATTTGAGCTCTCTAGTATTATCCAGGCCGAAGCTATGAGGGTTCGAAAATACGACGAAACACTTCCAGTAAAGGTACGTAGTGCCCTTCCTGCCTTCGGCTCGTCGTCTTGGCGGGGGCACTGCCGTGCCCCCAGATATAAAATCGCAGTGAAAAATAATACTATGATACAAACAAAACTACTCAAAATTACTATAATGAAAATAACAAACAAATTCATGTGTTTTAGCTTTCCGCTCTATAGGTTATAGGTTTAGTAATAGCGTGGAAAATAAAATAAATGAACATTGAAAATAAACACAGCTCTGTGGCTTATCTGTGTACACTAGTCAACTTTAAGTTTTAGAAAAGAAAATTTATTCAGGCAATTACAAAAACTTAATATTATATAATGTACAAATAAATAAAATATGTTTTGAATTTTAAATCGGAAATGGGTTATTTCCCTTCCTATTTACATAACGCCGATTCTGCTATAGAATCACTTGCTCTCACCTGCATCGCACAACAGATCAATATCGTCCAAAACGCTGTTGTCGATCAAAAACTCTAATGTATTATTAAATTAGCAGAATTACCTCTGCCTTCAGAGTGCAATGCAGGCCTTTCACTATCAAAGCAGCAGCCGTATTGATTCGTTCTTTTTTTTTCCCTGCTAGCGGAGGTAAATATCCCGTGAAAACACCGAAGCAATGTATTTTATTAGCGACTGTTCGCGTCTGATGAGCATCTGATTTACTATCGTCAGCGGCCGTTAGAAATGTGAACAAGTGTTTCACGAAGCGCGCGAACGGCTTTTTCGTAATGAAAACCTCTCGCGTAATGACTGCCACGGTCAAAGAACTCCCGACTCAGACGATAGCCTCAAGAATGCGATGGAAAAAACGATGGAAAAAACGAAAGAATGCGATCGATCAAGTTTTCCAATATCGAATATTAAGGATTTTGATAACAATATTTTAAAACTGAGGGGGCGAGAGATTTGCCATTGAGGATCAATCACACCTGCTTGATAGTTTCAATTCAGGGTCGTTACGCAGTTGTTTCACTTGTCAGTAAACGGTTTATATCAACGTAGCAATCATCAGAAATACAAGAGCGCATATTTTCTTTCTATGTTAATAGAAAATTTTGTAAAATGAATTTAAATTCAAAAATATACATATATACTACTTAGTATATTAAATATCAAATTTAACTGACTGAGGTAATGTTTTTAGAAGAAGGGAATTTAATAGCAAATTATAAAGTATGATACAAAGACAAGGAAGGCCATGTAAAAGAATAAATAATGTATTTAACCATACAGGTATTAGAGTGAAAAAAATTGTTTTCGTTATTATGAGTAACATTTATATATAAATTGCTGAATTCAATTTAATAATAATATTATTCGTTTTTGCAGGTTTTTTTTTTTTTGCTTGAAAGAGACCTTACAACAAAGAAGTGACAAAATGTAAGGGACAGTTAATGTAAGGAAGTATATAATGTTATTTTCTGAATGAACGAAATAAGCGCCGTATGAGCGAAGCGCCCGAAAAGCTGTGCGAAAAGCTGTATTTATACTTCCTTCTTCTTTTCCCAAACCAGGGTGTCTACAAAATCTGAATTAAAAAATTCCCCGATTTTTCCCTGATTTCATGAACAATTTCTTTTAAAATTCCCTGATCTATTCAACAAAAAAAAAAAAACTCCACACCCTTCTGTTCAACAAAAAAAAAACAACCTCCAAACCGATCTGTTCAACCAAAAAATTCCCTGATTTTAAGTAATAACTGCAAAATTCCCTGATAATTCCCTGATTTTTTCCAGAATAACAAAATTCCCTGATAATTCCCGGTTTTCCCTGATTTCCCGGTTCTGTAGACACCCTGCAAACTGATTTACGTCCGGGATTTCGTAGATAAGCAAGATATGGAAGAGAAGGTAGTAAGTAATGGATCTCTAATTATTGATTCAACTTTTCCTCAAAACTTATACCTCTACTAAAAAGAAATAAAAACATTCATTTGTGTCAGTTATTGACTGAAAAAGATCAGAACAAAATCAAAGCATCCATAGGCCTAATAAAATTTCTTATCTACCTTATTTCCTTTTATTAATTACGCATTGACGATGTTATACACCAATCCTTCAGAAAATTATCAATTCGTATTTAATTATTCTCAACTTCAAAAAATTTCTTGCAATGTTCAAACACTTTTTTAGCAGAGGATGGAGAGAACGACTTTAAGATTCCTTCCGTGTGAACGATTTCTGTCAAACAAATCGCACTTAAACTTTAAAAAGCACTTAAAAAGCAGTAAAGGCAACGAATGTACAGGAAAATAGAGAAAGGATCCGATTACAACAAGACATTAAAAAAAAAAGAAGAAGAAACTGAAATACAAGAGCTAATAATGAGAAAAGAAAAACAAACAAATATAAAATCGTGTCACTAATGATAATGATGGCCTAATCTTAACTGGTTCAAGGCAATTTTTTGTTTAACTTGGAATATGGATTACAGTTTAAGATTGTGGAGGGGTTTAGAATTATTGCACTCATAAGGCATTTATGATCTTTTAAGTTTATTTGTAAATATTCTGAAGTTAACCAATTTTATTAATATATTTACAAAAACAAACTAGGTGTTACCCGTGAGTCAAAATTAAAAATAAATATAGTTTGTTACAATTGTAAAGTACTCTGTGTGTGGGTGTGTCTGTTCTCCTAACAACTTCTGACCGCTGGATGCATCTTCTTGGAACTTGATATGCCTATTTGAGGACTAGGAGAGGATCTAACTTTTCTATTTATATTTCTTCTTCTCGCAAACGAGTCCTTGTTAAGTATTTATTAGCATAAGAAAATGACAAAAATTCCCCATGCAAAAACACTGCACTTAAATTAAAGGACTCCTATTTCTAATCCTATCTCTTTGGTCGTAAACAATCAATATTAAACTTTTTGCTAATCTACCACGCGTGGTTTGATACGATTAAAATTAATCAAATTTAAGTAAAATACTAACAATTTAATTATTATTATTTTCAGAAAATGGAAAAAAAAAATTGTGCTGGTGTTAGTGGGAGAGTAGTTGAGATGGAGAAACAACGAGTCAAGTTCTGGAACTGAACTGAATAAATTCATTAAATGAAAAACATGGATTTTATAAATTTTACGTAGAAGAATTTGATTGGAAGATTAATTAAAAATATACACAATGACTGGATAAAACGTAACGAACTTAAATTAATTAACTGATTCAACAGAAAAGAATTTAAAAAATTAACAGAACAGCAATAATTAGAAAATAGAAAACGAATGTTTTAAAATAAATAACGGTTAACGATTAAAGTGAATAAAATACAGATAAATAATTTCTATAAAAATACAAATAACTGATTTCTAAAGATATTACTTAGAAACTGTTACTATGTATACTGTTTGTATTCAATAAAAATTTAAAATAGATGTGAGAATTTAAAAATAAAGGTAGGTTTTTCGTTTGTGTTTTTTAACGACTTTAAAAGTAAATAAATAAATAAGTCACTACTTTTTTAAGGAAAAGTGATCTTTTAGTTCTATGAACTTCTTGTATTACATTATTATTTCTTTCTTAAGAACTGCTCACGAGAATACGCTGTAGATAATTACTATCAAACGAATCCATTACACTTTTTAACACTTGTTCGAACAAAACAGCAGGGATCTAACTTTAGAGAAGACCTGTTCCTTGACGAGATGTTACTTTTCGATGTTCTGTAAATTAACCCCGTATTTCCTATGACGGTGGAAACAGCTTCAACGTTAATTATCGACTTCCTATCAGGGTTCTAATTCAAATGTTAATCATTATTACTTCAATGTTCGTTGCAAACTTTTTAGTTCTTGTTTTTGGTCATAATTTTACTTTCAAGGAATATCAATTAATTTTGACACTTTGACCTTTCGACTTCATGTTGTTCTCTTGTTTGTACCGTGAGTTAATTTATTCGTTTTAAACAAATCGCAATGATGTAAAAGTGAACTACGGATATTAGGAGAGCTGCCATATTATTACTTTTTACATTTTTTTCTTGCAGTATTATCATATCTTTTCAAATCGTCTCTTGTGAATCAAAGAATACAACAGACCAATCGATCTGTCTGCTAACACCTCCTGTAATAGCTACATCTTTCACACTGTAAGACGCAATTTTTTGTTGGAATAAACTTCTATTTCAAAGGCCATCAAGAAATCCACTGTCTCGGAGGCATATCTCCACTCAATAATCCATTAAATAATCAAATAGAGCAACAGTAGAATAAAGTTGTACGAAAAGAAAACCAAATAATTCTTATTATTTTCTCAAGGTCACAACAAAATCAAAGGTGATTTTTTTTTAACCCACTTAGAGATTAACATAGATAGCATATAAAATGAAGTGAAATTAAATTTAATTATTTGGCTTTTTTTTTTTTTTTCTCAGAAAAACAGAAAATTTGTATTCTTGTACTAAACAGACAATTACAATTTTTCGACTTTTTTTGAAAAAAAAAAATAAAAAAAAATAAAGAAATTCTAAGGAATAACATTTGAAGGAAAGTAGTTTTTAAGTTCTTTCAGGAATTCCTTCTTACAGTACTGCAGGGCGAATTGCCGTAATTAAAATTCTCCTTAAAATGTAAAATCACTTTTCCTGTGATGGGTTGATTACGAATCCATTACTAGAGTTATCTAAGTCGAAACGAGTACTATTCAAATGTACAAAGCCCCATTGGTATAGTATATCGGAATAAAATGACGAAGACTCGAGTACACTCAAAAAATCTAACAACAATGATTTATGTGTTTGACAGAAATTCAATAAAACAGTGAAAAGAATTAAAATAAAAAGCTTTCTCGGTGATATGAGAGGTCAGTATTACTTAAGAGGTCACATTCTATTTGTTTGGAAGATAATCAGATTTTCTGTATTTTTTTTTTTTTCCTTCAGTATCTATTTTCAAATTTCTGTAAAATTTAAAACACAGGATATCTTAACGTGTTGTAAAAAAAATACAACAAAATTATAACGGAACTTATATTTAAATAATATACAATGGCAATGCAAGTATTTTAAACCCAAAAATGACGAAGAATTACAACAGTCGATGCTTTAATTTAGTAAACAAATGCTGATCAGTTTAATTCGTACCAAGTTGAAAAATATAGTTTAAAACGTTGTTTTTTTTTGTGTGTTTTGTTTGGATGACAAGGAAAGACAGATAGATTTTAAGAGGCAGGATTTCGAGTTGTGGTAGATCAATAATTATAGTTTCACGAACAAGTCTTAGTGAAGAGATACCATCTGCATGAAGACCACTGCTCTTGGAATAGATTCATTCCGAGAAATCGTCAAGTGCTTTTCGAATGCAAAACTCAGAAGCAATTCTGAGAATCAACAACCACAAGAATATTCCCCAGCTGCGAATGAACTCCACAATGTTTACTTTAAAACATCAAACCGCCCTCAAAAAAAAAGGTGAATCTAATTTTTTTAAGTGTGTAAACAATCTACATCTAATACTTTATATCAATATCATTTTTATAGTTTTTTTTTATATCATTTCGTCTTTTGTTGAGCTTGGACTGAAGTCAGAAAACTAAAAGGACTTCCGTATTAAATTTTAAAGAAAACAAATCATGTGACGTTTCTTTATTTTGTAGTAAGTTACCACTGTTCATTTAGACGATGTACCTACAGGAGGAAAAGAAAACCATTAAGCCCACAATTAAAAAGACTTACAATGAAATAAATGCTCAGTGTTGATTTCTTTTTCTTTCTTATACGCAAGCTACCTTTATACAATAATATGGGCCTTGACTGAAGATTTAGAGGGTAGGTAGTCAGTGGTTTAGGACTTCTCCAGGCGGACCCTAGGATATACCCTGCCCCTTGTCAAAAGGATAAAGGCGAGCCAACGATGACCATCCGACCACAACTAGTCCCGTTAGATTCGTTACAGAATCGAAAGTGGTTGTATCTCTTCAGGTATTTTTAATTTGTTATAAACTTTTTAATCTTCAATTTGTGAGTGTCGGAGTTTTTCTTCAAATTAATAAATAAACTTAAGTAATAAGATTTGTAATAATTGATGTTTGTAATTACTTTCATTTGTCGAATGTGTCTGGCGAGTTAGACACATTAATTATTATTATTAAGAAAAAGAAGAAGGGCCATTTTCGTCAAATCTTCCTATCTGCAAAATTGCTTAACTAGTCTATATATTTCTTCCAGTCAATCCTCTGTACAAACAGCCATGCTCTTTTTTTCGTAGCTTTATATTTAAGAACATAAAAGATATTTGAAAACCCATTGTTCTTGTAAAAAACTAGCTAGAAATATAGTAGAGCCCCGATTATCCGCGGAATTGGATGGCAAGACCGCGAATAGTAAAAATCGCGGATAACCCGAAAAAAGACTAAAATTGAGGTGTAAAAACGAAAAAAAAATAAAATATTTCAGCATAAAAACTACGTTTTATTGTACAAAAAACATAATATGCAAAACTTTTAAAATACATACAGTACAGCAGAAACCTTTGCTCTACGTTTGCATCCACAAATTCCGAAACGGCCTATAGGATTACGATGCACAATAAACCTGTCAGTAATTTTCAACCTTCGCACTGTAGGGCCTATTGTATTTTCCCTGTTGTTGGATTGGATTAAAATTGTTTTTTTTGAGGTTCGTAATTAAAAAAAATTTTCGCGGCACTCGCGGATAATCGGGGCTCTACTGTATATGAAAACTACAATTCAGATCACTAAAGAATACAGAAGGGCAATGAGTAATCTCATCGGCATTTATTGTTGAAAAAGTGAATTATTGTAAACTGTTCTTGAATGAACATAAAAATAATGCTAATTTTATTACTGTAATTCCTAATACTTTGTTCCCATATTATTATTATTATTATTGCATAATCAATATAAATTATCGTTTTTTTAATTACCAAATAAAATTTGTGTTTAATCCTTTTTAATTCTGTTACATGGCTCCCAGGCAAAAATTAAAGTCTTTCCCATATGGTAAACTTTCTCTGGTAAAAGTAACTATAAACTGTTCATTATATTTGTGAAGACACGTGATCACAGTTAACCAATTTCCTTTCTTCATTCAATTTATTGCTTCTGGAATGTCGTTGTCAAGTAATTTCCGGTGTTTATATCAAATTCTTCATCGCGCTACAATGCTTAATTTTTATTATTTTTGTTTATTTTTCAATACCGTATTATATTTTTATATTTATTTTCAATTTCATAAAAAGTCTGCTTTTACTCGTCCCTTTCTGTTATCGATGCCGGCTGCTCTCTTTTCTTGCCGGGCGTTTCAAACAATGGACTAGGCTTAGTGGTAAGCAAGGTTTCGATTTCTTTAATAATAATGAACATTGAATGAGATAAAATATCAGCTGCTTCAGCTGTTTTAAGAGAAGACAGACGACTTGAATTAAAAAAAATAATATTCCATATGATTCCTCTCGATCGACCCTTCAAAGTTTTGTTGGCACAAATGAACAACGGTGTGTTCAGCAGCCGCCATGTTCAAAACGGAAATACAGGGAATAACTAATGCTCAATAGTTCACCATATATAGAGTTGTCACGTGTCTTCACAAATATAATGAACGGACTATAGTTTTCTACTATAATAACTGATTTTGAAGAGCAGAATTAAAGTAAATTACAAGTAAAGCAGTATATAAATAATACTTCTTTAATTACTGTAAACAAATACAACGACTATCGAATGACAAATAAACCTTTTGCATAGTTTCATCCGAGAAACACAAATGCAAGCTCCTTGTCATGTGAAAATATAGAAAATAAAAATAATTACTTTTAATCCACGACGAGATGAGCTTAAGAAATCAAATAATGCAAAGTTCTTAGAGGGCTTTAAGCACAACCTTCGTAGACTACATTATCATAAAGTCAAAATAAGCAAATAAGAATAATATGAAAAAAGCACCATTTATTGATCATTTATGATGGGAAGACAGTGGGAGCCCGAAGCATGTCAACAGAGTCTGAGGTTGGCAGAAAGCTCAATTAAGGTGGTGATCCATTGATTTTGGTGACAAATTGTATGTTACAGGAAACGTTGCAAGGCAGAGAAGTAAGGCTGCAATTACAGTCGTTCTCATTGGAAACGATCTTTACTTGGGCGTCGGTGTGTTCAATATTCTACACAGCTTTACCCGATGTAAATTCAGCAACACAGTACGCCACGAGAGAGGCCTTGACGAACTGCTTTTCTTTTTCAATGACTTATAGCTATTGTTGACCTGAAACACAATGAATAAGTAAAACGTATTGTTGAAGACAAGAAACACTAAGAACCAGCCTTTAAAGCCGTACTTTATAATGTCGTCGAGGAAAGGGAACAGGAAGACGATCACCATTGTCGTATGATATGCAACCAAACTTGTTGCATTTCATACGACAATGTTGTTAAAAAATATATATTTATAGATCTACATCAACTGCACAGAAAAATAAACAAAAGCCAAGAATGAGGCGAGTTTTAACGTGCAAGAAGATAAATGAAAAATAAAAAGGAGTTGTAGACTCCTTTAGAATCTGGAAATAGGTGTGTCAGGTTCCCATCGATGATAGCTCAACGCGTGAAAGCAAACTAAGAGTAAATTGTCTATACTCCTTTTTAGCTACTGTGATAGCGACCAAAATCGATAGCTATTGCGTTTGTCTTGTTCGTCCGTCCGTATCTGTCCAACCCTAACAACTCCCGAACGGAAGTTTGTCGGATCGACAAACGGACTTTACCATTTGTATTCAGAGGTCCAAACACTGTAGGAATGGGGGTGTTTTCAGGGGCCAACCGGATATCTACTTTTTTTTCTCAATATCCGCGTGAGGTTTTTTTCCTTTTTTTTTTTTTTTTTTTTTTTTGCCTAATGTTAATGTAATTCCTTTTTTAAATTGTTATGGGTCGCCCTTAAATTTGTGCTTTAACACAAAATTACATTCACTTGTTTCAAAAGCCGAGAATGTTGGGGAAAATGTCAAGGGTTGCTGACTGGACAATATATCGACTTTCATCTGCAAGTTCTGCAGCAGAAGCACACAACTCGAAGCGTCGAAGGTCTACTTTCCATAAAACGCTGTGAACCATAATGCAGCAATTTAACCTGAATGTTAAAACATAAAACTTCCTATTAGACTTCACTCTTGGTGATACAACTTCTGTCTGTCCTCTTTCTCCTTAATTTCATTCAGTATTAAAGGAATTAATACATACATGTTTCAGAACAGAAGTGCTGGTAGACATCACTATTAAGACACGAGTCATGTGTCACAGGCTGAAACGATTCCAATCTTCTGCAATAATCCTAGTTGCTTATGATACCTGGAACCATTCCGTAGTACTACGAGAGTGGTAAACATAACTGATAAATTAAGCGCAAATGCCATTTCAGGTCTGCGATTACTATCTGCAACTTCAAGGATGACTCATTATTATGCTTTCCTATTTCGAGAAGGTACAGTAGCATGATCTGATATAATGAAACAGCTCGGCCAGCAGAAAAGTAACAACCATGGGATACCACCCAGAAATCATCTTTGATACATTACCAATAATTCTTGCATTTTAAAACGACTATTCGCGTTGTTATTTCGCACAATTTCTAGAACGCTTTGCAATGCATCGAATCCTAGTACATTAAAATCTTCTGCTTTGATTCGGGTAGAACAGAACCACTGAAAAAAGGGATGATCGTAGAAGAAAGAAATAGTATTCCTGCGAGGAAAACATTTCAAAAAGCAGAAAAAAAACGAAGCTCTGATATCGTACTTCAATTACCATGATGAACATATAAGCATATAAGTAGTCAGCTGACTGATGTGTCAAAAATACTTCATTTTGTATACTGTACAGTAAAGTACTATTTCCTGCCGCCGTTTTTTTTTTCCCTACTCTTGGCATTTATATCAGTAATTCAAAATGTAGACAATTATAGGTTTTCCTGAGTTTGGACATCTGATGTATTGAAACCAACATTTCCAAATTTCTAAGTATTACATTTCGGTAGGTTCGGAGGAAGAAGGAAGTATGGAAGAAAGAATGTGATTAGATATTTATCTGTAAAATCTATCTTTACTTGACTTTTCCACCTAGTTTGTGTCTATCGAAAGAGCTGCTCATTCGTTCACTGTATCCTCGGCATGTTGTGGATGAATTTTCTCAATGTAAAGACATGAAATAAGATTAACGTTTGGGCAGCGTTATCTCTTAAGTTATTTATGCGTTTAGCTTTCCCATCACATCTAGTCACGGATGTTTAATCCGGTGTTGAATGATCCTTTCACGACCTAACTTCCAATTCATAAACTACAGCGGACACTGTATCGCTGCAGGTTTTGGAGGCTGGGAATTTTGCATATGGGACTCCATGAATGTACATAAAATGGCATGTCTGTTACGCTCTTTCTTCTAATGTTTGCGTAATTTATTTTCATCGTAAATAATCTTTATTATCGAAATGGAATTTATTAACATATTTTTAAGCTATTCATGACCAGAATCTGGTGTAAAATAATAAAAACAAGAAATAAATAAATAAAAATAAGATATAGTTGGTATGATAACTTTCGAACAGCCGACTGGCAACATCAGGTAAATGATTGTATTTCAGACAAAGTGATGGTAAAGTTTAATCATTTCTACGAAAGGTTTGTGTTAACTGCGATAACGGGGAGTATCCGGGGACTGCGTATTAATAGTTTCAGCTCTTGTGAGTCCAATTTATGTCAAAATCAACAGAGATCACAACTGATAACATTTATCTATCGTACAATATCAATTTTTTTTTCCTAAAATGAATAATTTTTAATTTAGTAAGGTTTTTTGACAACCGTATTTTGGCAGTTGCTGTTCGTTCCCTGTCATATGATAAACTAATCTATCATTGTACGCAGCATTTCAAGCCCATCAGTGTAAACTAAGTTACTGTTTAGTGAACAATATCTGGAGATAGTGTTCGCAAAAAAAAAAAAAAAAAAAGTACTCTGAGCTCTCGATTAGTGAGGAAACGGATATAGAAGTTTTACCCGTTATATAATCATCATTTTCAATCCGCTGCAGGATGAAAGTCTTTCCAAGGTTTTTTCAGTTTTTTTTTTTTTTTTTCGGTAGAAAGTTACCTCTTCCAAGCGAATCCAACAAAACTTTTCAATTTCATCCACCTATCTGCCTTGTGGACGCTTTCTCGGCCTTCTTTCATTCCTCGGAATCCAGTTTACAATTTCTTTTGATCATCATTATGCCTTGCTACATGGCCTGCCCAATTCCATTTAAGATAGTGATAATGATATCGGACACTGCTTTGCTTTCTTACGATCTCGTCTCAGGATTCCTACCATGCATCTTCTTTGAGTTGTCTGCAGTCATGAAATTTTTTCCTGTTCAATCTCCATTTCCTTACATTAGAATTGGTAATTACATTAGTTAAAAAACATTCTCTTTATAGTGACGTTGATCCTTCCAATATTGCATTGTTTCTATCAAAGGCATTTCACCCGACTTTCATTCTACGATTAATGTCCGGACGTAATGCTTCCACCCATACTAATTTATTTATAGCTGCAAACTTCCTCTAATTCCGAATTACCAACTTTAATTGGTTGCCTATCAATCCATTAAACTTAGTCCTAAAATTATAAAATTAACAATTAACACACTTTAAAAAGAATAAACCTAGTCCGTTTTTAAGCCTATTGTGTTTAAAGTGTGTTATTTGTTAATTTTATAATTATTTGAAACTTTGCACACATTAGACTTAATTGCACTTCATAGTCCTAAAATACCTTACAATTTTAAGGTAATTATTAAACTTTTTTATGTAAAGTTTCCATACTTTTTTAGTAGATCTTTCCTTCTAAAGCC
>JAFIDM010002131.1:13127560-13137654 GCA_023159025.1 Thereuonema tuberculata
ATTAAATGTAGTTTTTTTACATTTAAATTTGGTGAGATGTTTAGAATTATTAAACTTTATCTTTGTTTTCGTTGAGTTTAACTTAAAACAACTTTTAAGCTTTCACTAGTAAGCTCTTGTATCTCGATTGCAAGTCTGTAGAATTTTTAGCAACGATAACTATATCATCTGCAAACCGAAGATGGTTTAAATAGTCACCATTAATATTGATGCCTTTTTTTTTTCCCAGTCTAATTTTTTTGAACCCTTCCTAGAGTACTACTACAA
The DNA here is from genome assembly GCA_023159025.1 of Thereuonema tuberculata. Lineage (NCBI taxonomy): Eukaryota > Metazoa > Arthropoda > Chilopoda > Scutigeromorpha > Scutigeridae > Thereuonema > Thereuonema tuberculata. The sequence continues at coordinate 13,127,828 of JAFIDM010002131.1, forward strand.
ATATTTTAGGAGAGACGTTAATTCCTTGTCTGATATCTTTTCCTATCCTGATATGAACATTTTGAGAGTAAAAGTATTTGAAAAAGAAATGAATCCAAATAAAGTATCTTCAAACACTTTATTTATATTCTGTTTAATGTTTCATGTTTAATATTCTGTTTGGAAAATATTTTTTGAATATATATATATATATATCCCAACATTAAATATAACTGAATATCGTTAGATATAACGCTGAATATCTCTTGAGTTCTCCTCACCCTCGATAGTTTCACAAATTTCAGGTTTTCTGAAGTTTCATTGATCGAACGAGCCTGGACCCATCAATCTCGACTAAAACGAGGATCACTTGTAGTTTAATAGAAGCTAAAGCAGTGATCAGAGTAATTTGAATAATTACGGCACACGAATAAACCAACAGCTCACTACTGATTTATCGGTAGATCTCACCTATAGATAAATTTATTATTTGGAGTGTGTGTGAGGACGATAACAAATTTATCGATCTGTTTACATCAACTGCTAGTGATTTGGAGCCTCTGAACGATGTATATATCTTTCTGTCAAAAAACAAAAAACAAAAATGAGTTCTTTATGGAAAATTTAAGCTGTATCATCAGTAACAAGCGAAAACCTGTCGTAATGATATCACTCGTGATATGTGTTAATGAACGGAAGACGACGTAGGGTCGGGACGAAAAACAAACAAACAACATGTTAGTATTCTCTAGAAGAGTATTGATATATTTAAGACAAATATACAGTTAAGACAGATGATTCTTTGAGAGCTCGTCTGACGCTGAAACTTTGACAACAATGAATTCAGATGTAATATTCGCTGCTGATCTTTGACGGTCGATCTGTATCATCGATCGTAAACCGGTCATGTGACTGTTAAGTGTAAACACCACCGCCAATAAATCTATCGATTCTAATTGTGACTGTTCCACTGCCCCGATACATTCGTTTTCTTTTTTGTGAATGAAAATTGCAATTATTTTTTTAGATCTTAATAATTAAATATTTGCTGCTTTCTTCTTATTTTTTTTTAATGTTAACCAGTCTTATTAAGTATAATTATAAAATTACTCCTGTATTATAGGTTCTGGAAATTTAAAGTGTACCGTAAAGATTAATTTAAATTTATTTATCTTCTTTCTACATCTCTTAACTCTTTTTTTTTTTTTTGTCAAATCTTGTTATCCAGTTATGGGCGATTCCATATCTAGAACAGGGTTAGGATATCATAGACTGATATCGTCTGTGGAACGATTATCTATTATTGAATAATAGATACTAAATAATCTCTATAGGGCTAAACGCACTACTCCGTCTTCCGTTATGTATCCGCAACGTAATTGCTTTAGTGACGTAGTTATGTCTTCACGATCACCAGAATGGGGAACAATTACGTGAAATAAAAATCACATTTGACCATGTACAGTCGAACCTCCATATATCGAACTTCCCTATATCGAAATTTTCTATATATCGAACTCTTAGCAAATCTCCATGTTCATTACATAGAAAAACTGTTTCTATAAATCGAAAAAATCTCTTTATAACGAAATTTTTTTTCAAGTCTTATTGGGATAAAAATGTGGATAAAGTTGAATTGCTGAAGAATGTAGATACCGGAATGCACAAAAAAGGCATTTAAGCTAAATTTGATATTCTAGCAAGCACAGTGTCGACTATTGTAAAAAATAGGAATGTCGTTGCTGATTAACCTACAGACGAAGAAATACTGAGTTCGTTTCATGAAACTGAAAAAGAAATCGAAGAACCAGAGGAAGTAAATGAATCTGAAAACATTTCCAAGCCATCGGAAAAAGGAATGCGAAAAGCGTTTGAAACAATACGTCGTGGACTTCAATTCGCGGAGAATGTTCCTATGAAGTTTTTAGTGAACTGAATAAAAGCGAACATTTCTTTGATGAACTTTCCGCAAAACTGGCTGTTCAGAAGATATTCGAAGTTTTTTAAAAAAAAATGTAACTGTGATCATTGTAACCACTATCTGGATTATTGTGTTTTTAAAAGGTATGTAGTACTCAATAAATCTTTCATATTAATTCATTTTTTAATTACCTGTATTAATTTTCATTTAATATGATTCGCCTATAAATTAGAAATTGAATCGTATACGAAAATTAGGTTTAATTTTAATGTTTTAAGAGTAATTATGATAAAATTCTATATATCGAAATTTCTATATATCGAATTTTTTTTCGGCAATTTGCTACTTCGATATATGGAGGTTCGACTGTATTTCCATTAATCTATATTCAAAAATTTACCATCCTAAAAATTTCAGGTAATTGTTCCCCATTCTTGTGACCCTGAAGACATAACTACGTCACTTAAGCAATTACGTTACGGAAACATAACGGAAGACGGAGTAGTGCGTTTAGCCCTTATCTATTATTGTTCAAAAATCCTAAATCTTTAAGCAGAAGATGTAGTTTCTTTCAATTTAATCAGAGGAAGAAACTCGATAGTGCTTACAAACTTTTTAACTTTATTTCTTTTTACTTTAACCTCTTCATTCCGTTAGGGGCAGCTTTTTTCTTAAGAGATCCTCGCTACGAGGAGGGAGTGGGAAGCATCTTTTAAGAAGCTCCTGTCCGTCACCAACTCCAGAGACCAAACTATAAGCAGGACAGACACGAGTGATATTTTATGACTTTTCCCCTTATGACTTACAGATATACATAAAAATAGGAGTTCCGGTCTACGGTTACGTCTATCTCACAGGAAGTGCAAAAAAAAGAAACCTCTATTGTCTTGTGTACAATAAGAAACCAGTTTTTTTTTTTAGATATGTATGTATTATTGTATTATTATCAATACTTTATCCTCTTCCTTCCGGGGAAAAAAAATATATTTATTATCTTAAATCCTACATCAATATTCTTATCTGTACACTTTTCCGTGTTATGAATTTTAAAATTTATAATGAATAAACCATAATTTCGGAATTTTTTTTTTCTAAATCTGATCTATTATGATCAGTTAGATTTGTTCATGAAAAGAAGGATATCCAAAATATGACTTTGACCTTCACATAAGAAATTATTGATTTTGTTTCAGCCAAATTTGAAAAAGAGTCGCTTTTTTAAGTTGTTCAGATAACATTATAGGAAATTCAGATTTTTAAGCACATTTACAACACAGGTATAAAATGAACTGCTAAACAGCAGAAAAGTATTCAGCAAATGTTTTCAAGTAAACATGAAAAAAATCAAAGAACTCCTCAGTACATTCTTGCCTGAGTGTAAAGTTAGCTGAAATGATAAAATACAGTATCCGAATTGAAAGCGAAGTTATACTGTAGGTAGATACGTCATTTACTTTGTACTGTTAATATTGTTGTAGAAGTATATAAAATGTGCAATAAATAAAATGCATATAAACTGTTAATTATGTCGTTAACGGATTATCCGTCATCCGGATCGGGCCCGGACCAGTTTGAGCCGGATAAACGGGGTTCCACTTTATAAGTGGAACATTATTTTGATTACAGATACAGACTTGATGGTTGCTTTCTGTCTTTCTTTTTGATTGGATAAATGAGTACTTTTTTTTTTTGGTTGACTGGTTGGGTGTTGCAAGGAAATGTTATGTCAATGGGGTGTCGCGAGACATGAAAGGTTGGGAACCGCTCCAATAATACGTTCGTAAGACTAAAAGCTCAGTGATAAGTTAACATACACATCTTATGTGGGATTTGAATTGTGGTTCCTTTGTGCTTCCAACTGTTTTCTATATTTTTTATTGGTTACAAATTTTATACTAGTGAAAAACATTAAACAGCATTGTATAAGAAAAAAAAAATCTTATTACTTAAATAAAAAGGATATTCTTAATACCGCTGCATTAAACTTAATATTCGGAGAGACAAAACAATAAAACTTCAACCAAAGCTGACGGCTCTAAAAGAGCAAACGGCGAATCAAAAGATATCAAACTAGTATTTTGAATTTGATAAACGTTACTGCAATCCAACGTTAGGATAATTTTGTGCGCCGGTCGAAAGATTCGTGTGTTCAAATATTTATTCACTTCTTTGTTAAGGTAATCAGAGCGTTATTTATCTCGGATTTCAGAGTAACTTAATCTGAAAGGAAGTAACGATATTAAAGCAGACGACAACCAATTAAAGGTGAAGGGACCAAAGAGAAATGACTCATTTAGTTTATATTTACAAGGCAATTACAAGCAAAAAACCTATAAACTTACGACGGCAATGATGCGCCTAATAACCTAAAAACAATTTAATTGGGTGTTATTAAAAACGTCGTAATGTAATGGTACAGGGCATCTGCTCTTTAATTTATTATAAAATAATTAATACTAACGATGTTAAATTCGCTTTTTTTTACTCACGGCGAATTCAATAACTTAAAACTACGAAAGCTTTCAACGCGGTCAGCATTAATTGCACGAGTAAAAATTAACGTAAAAGTCAGGTGATCTATTACGGGGAATCATGTTTTTACGAACTCTAGGCTTAAAAAAAGTACTTAAACTTGTCCAAGTTAAAAGACAGTACGTTTATGATGTTGTATTTCATAGAGGTTTGCTTACGTTCACTTTTTTCCAGTCTAATTTGTTAGGATAGTGAAGATCATCAAAACAGTCAATGGGAATGTCTGTGTGTGTCCCTACAAACTTTTGATCCGCTCGAGGAATCTTCTAGAAACTTAGCATGCACATTTAAGGACAAGAGAAGCTCAACATTTGACTTTTTACATTTGAAACAGTTTCTTTAATAGTTTGAGGCACAATGTTTGTTCTGTTCGTATTTTTTGTTCGTATTTTCCGGATAGATTCTTACGGTGTTTGGGCTTCTGAACACGATGGTGAAGTCAGTTCGCTGATCCAACTTTCCGTTCACAAGTTGTGATTTTTTAACGTCATGTTAAATAACGTTTACATAACATAAAATTAGAGAGAGAGAATACAGACAACACTCTCTTCTACAAAATTAATAAACAAGTTTAATTTTTAATAAAAACTTTATATTAAAAACTTAAATACAATAAATATATCTAAAACAAGCAAAATAAATAAATAAATAAAATTGTGTTAATTCTTTGGTTTGATGCCGTTCATAACAATTCCTTTAAATTAATTGTAAAATATTAAGCAAAACAATTTTTAAGTGTGTGTTTTTTTTAAACGTTAATATTTTTTTTAAGATTAATTAATTCTAAAAAGTAGGTAAAAAAAAAAAACAACCAAGCAATTTTCACCGGGAAGATATCCAGGATTGAGACCTTTCCACTTTTAAATGAGAGGGAGGCAGCTGCCGCTTCCAATTGACATGGACTCCCTCCCCTTCCTGCGCCTTCAGCGAACGTCATTGCAGTTTCCAACGCCTCTCTGCAAGTGACGGCATTTACTAATCTCTTATCCTCATTCTGTTAGTGCGTCTATCATAACTGCTCTACAACCTTGTTATAATTTAACGAACCTATAAATTTATAATTCCACCACTCTCAGCGAAAGCAGCGCGCGCAAACCAGACAGTTTCAACTCTCATAGACTTATATCGCAAGTTGGCAAATTAAGATGAGTCATTTTTTTTTAAATACTTAAAAAAATTTCTTATCCTTTCCTGTTTCTCCTCCCGCAAAATATTTTCCCTTAAAATTTATTGTTTTTTTTTTTTTAATTTTATTTGTTTATTTATTTTTGATGTCACGTGAAAAAGACAAAGACGAAAAGCGTTCGTTTATTGTCAAATTACATCTAATGAATTGAAAATATAAAAATTTTCGATTTCCTGAGGGGAAAAAAAAAAACCATTAAATAAATTGGCATTACTTACTTCAAAAGTAATTCCGAATATTTTTAATAGTATCAATCTATGCGCAAATTATTCAATTAGATTAAAGTATTAATACATCTTTTTTTTATTAATACATCTTGTTTAAGAAATCAATTGAAATCCAGTGTTTGGCTTCTCATGCTTCTCCAAATACATTTGGATAAAATTATATGTGAATTACGAAAATACACTGCTTCAAGTTTCCTTTGTAATTTTTCCTGCACACAATGTTCTTAAACAAGTCAGACAGGAGATCATTACGGAATACAATCCGCAAAATCCTAATCAGAACCTTTTGCTATTTTCTCAATTTTAAAAATTAACAATAACAACAAACTTCAATTTCTAAAAGAGGCAACAATTACCAAAAATCCCGTTTCAACATGTGAGTAATGAAACCAGGATATTTTTTAATACGACTTCTGTATCAAGAAAGAATCGACACCTAACACTGATATCGGAGGCTCTAAAAAAAGAACTTTATTGCCTTTAATAATTGCTTGATAACTTGTTCCTGTTTTATGAGAAAGCTCCGTCAGGTGGCGACCATCAATTTCATCTCATCGCGTTGAAATCACGATGATAAAAAGTTCCAACAATATCAAGAGAAGTGAATGACTTTTAAAAGCTATTGTGGGTGGATTTATGATATGTAAATATTTAATTGGCACTTTTTAACAAGCAAATTAAGATCAATCCACTCTTTTCTTCTTCAGTAAAACTTTTTTTCTTCAAAAAAAAAAAAAAAAAACCTTCCTGAAGAACCGGGAAGAGTAGAAAAGGACGAAATATGTGACTCATTTTAATATATTTGATATATATTTTGATTGGAACCAACAATGTGAAGCTGCGTTTATTGCTTGGATACATTGGATACTATTACGCTGCTCAATATATCACCCAAGAAACAGCAGATATTTGTAAGTGTGCTAGGGCTATTATTAAATAAAACAATGTTTTTAAATACTCACAGATTTCAAATTTGACATATTTGTATTGAGTTGGTCAAAAAGCTCGTTCGGTTGATATTATGTAAGTTGGCTCTAGTAGCGCTTAGGTATTTATAACGTCATTCGACGCCATTTAGTTAGATTGTATTGTGACAGCTGTCATATAAGCAAGCATTTAAAACAAAAACTGATTAAAATGGGTGAATTTTGTGTCGCCAATTTAATATGAAAGATGGAAGATAATAAACACTCAAGACCGGATGTTTCGTTGATGACCAGACAAAAAACTGTTACAGCTTGGCTGGGAAGTTCTGATTCATCCTCCCTATTCACCAGACATTGCACCTTCGGATTTCCATTGATTTCGTTCTTTACAAAATTCTCTTAATGGACAAAATTCAATTCCCAGGAAGACACCAAAGGCACCTGGAACATTTTTAACCATCGACAGAGTTCGACCACGAGCTAATATTACGATACTAATGGCAATTCACATAGGAGACCTACGTTTTAAAACCAATTTTAAAAGAAAAATACCTTCTAGTGCATTAAGAATATTCACCCATCAAAATCAGGATTTGGTGCTCTTTACCAGTAGCATACATAAATAAATAAATAATCATTTGTAAGATATATGTCTTGAAAATTAGTTTTCTTTCAAATAAACAAACAAATCACAATAATAATAAAATTAACAAATATCTGGTAAAATTCAAAATCCTTTACCAGGTTAAAAGGGGACGTTAAAATAAGTTTTAACGTGTACCTAAAATAACATGCTTAGATTAAATGAAAATCACCAATATCCAATATTTCATTTAAAAATACATAATAAAATTTAAAAAATACATTACAGAGGAGACCTTCTGCGGCTCCCTTGTCAACTAGAGGTGTAATTGAGAGGAACGTTCTGAAAATATCTCCTACACTTGCTTAATGTTAGCGTCATTGTGGATTTTACAATTAATTTCCATCCACACTGGTCGAATTCAAGGTACGGGAATCTACAACTAGCTCTGTAATTGGCCAGCAAGTTGAACGGGTCGATTTTGATGACGAAATTATAATTACAGAAAGCTTCATAATCTAAAAGTGGTAAGTCCAGAGAAAGGGGCATTTCCGAATACCGCGTACCTCCACATAGTTAATGAAACTAATTAATCAGTCAACTTCACTCTTAACAGAATGATTACCTCGTTGGACTAATTCTATCCCGTGTGGCTAAATCAATTTTGAAATCGTATCAAAACCCTTGATCACTGAAGAACATTATTTACATCCCATGTATCGACCATCAAATACAATATTAGGTATTTGCTACAATGGAATGTGACTTTTTGTTTTTGAGCTACTACATTCCTACTGACACAAACACATCAAAGATCTCTGTTTATCATCGATTAGATCTTCCAGGTAAAAATGAAAGAACCACAAAAGTACTTTAAACAGGTATATCGTTTCAAAATAATATTTTGCCCAATTTTAAAATCTTCGAATTTGTTTAAATCCCACACCTTGTAAGCGCTCGTCTGTCTCATTTAAAAGTGATCTGTAATTGGTCACATTTCACTATAAATGGAGGTGTAAGTTTTGAACATTATTTCTGCCAGTTCGCTTTTAATTCGAACAATGAGTACTTTCGAGTTGATTCTGCATTATGATTGGCCTATTTATAAATTAATCAATGCAAAAAAAAAAAAAAAAAAAAAAAATACATGCTTTACAATGTGAATATATTGCACAGTGGCTCCGTGTTCTCTTGGACAAGGACCGCACGGAAACAACTGTCAATCGTTGTGCTTATACGGAACATATTTATGAATTGATTTGTATTATAATTACCATAATAAATTATGTATCAAATGTTAGCTCAGGTCCGGTAACTCAAGTGGTAAGGAGATTGACATGGGCTTCAAAAACACTCTGGCAGGGATCGAGAATCTTTGTTTTTTCTCTGATTATTTCTGCTTCGAATGTGTTCCAGGGATTTCCTCAGCTTCTCAAATGGATACCGAGTTTCTTACATGGAAATTTAAAAAATCGGATTTAAATTTATATTGTCAAAAGCAAATAATAATAAAAAATATCAATAACGAAAGGAGTACGTCCATAGTTAGCTTAATAAATATAATACATGTTATGATTTCGTTAGACCTTAGTTAGACTGAGATTGATGCATTTTGTTTGCGTTATCTAAAGAGATCACTATTAATTCTTGACGTAATACAAAGAAAGCAGACGTTATATGTCATTGTTAACCGTTTAACCGTGGTCTACAGAGATCGGAGATTGATTACAGCTCTTATTATGTAACAGGTCCATGCTTCACGAATTACATGGTGTAATACGCTATGATATGTACTTCAAGGAATCCAAGTAATTTATCCCTGAAAAAAACCTCCTCTAACAGCATGTTTCTATTTCACCAATAGTATATTTACTTCCCGGGCTATCTTAGGCTCGGGTTTCCCTTTAGGACAAAACGTTATTTCAGTGATGTCTATATCCTAATGAGTTACTAGCAGCAATTTTTACCATATTTACCTTTCTCTTCGCTTTCAATTTATTTACCAATTTCATCCAATTCCCTCCCTTTCTTCATTCAACCGATGTTTGTATGACTTTTTGTTGTGTGTATGAATTCTGTCAACGGTTTTCGCAATGTGTATTTAAATCGATCATTTCATTATTATTGAATCCTTTCATGGACTAGGTTCATAAGTCTTTTCGTTCTCCAAATACATCACACATAACTATTTATGAGAAAGAGAACAATGCTTCTGCACGTGAATGATTTCCTATTATGCTTCGTGTCGCCAACGTCTTTTTATCATAATTTGGCCAGAAGATTCTTTTTTTTTTTTTTTTTTAAATATCTTATCATACATTTACTATTTCATAGATAATAATAATGTTAACACTTTTTCCAGCTTCAAATCATTTCGAGGACTGAGAAATTATTTGTAATGAATGAGCAAAAAATCAATAAATAAATAAATAAATAAATAAATAAATAAATAAATAAATAAATAAATAAATAA
>JAFIDM010002131.1:13137664-13267202 GCA_023159025.1 Thereuonema tuberculata
TAAATAAATAAATAAATAAATAAATAAATAAATAAATAAATAAATAAGGCCGTCACCTCATTACATTTGAGGCAATTCTGATATGACTAAAAAGTCGAAAAACTTACGTTCTAACAAAATAATTGTATTCATTGTCATTGATCTGCAAATAAGTATTTAGAGTTTATATAGTCGGATATTTTTTTCTTTTCTATTTTTTTTTTTCCATTTGTATCAACGCAATTCTGAAACTAAGCTATATTCTTTTTACCAATAGAAATTTAATAAAATACATTTAATAAAATCTTTGTAAACAACAAACAATTTCTTATAACCAGATTTTTCAGTGAGATAATGGTAAAAACGGATGATTTCCTTTTTCTCTTTTTTTGCTAAAACCGTTTCACTCTCATATTGATCGTGGTTGCTCTTAGTTAAGAATAAACTTAAATGGTTTCTTGAATCAATTTATTCTGATATTTTAAAACACTTATGGTTGGTCATACTTATTTTTCAAACTAAAGCTTTCTTCAATTCCTGACACTGAAGAGGATTCTAGATTACTATCATTATATTTAAAGATATCTTCAATTCACGATCGTCAACTTACGACAGCTCCATCTACTGGCAGTAATAATCAATTAACGTTAAAAAAAAAAAAAAGAAGACCTGAAAGAATTTATTCTTTAAGATTTCGAGTTAGCTTACGTTCTAATCAGGAACTCATTAATTCAATCAGTCTGTGTGTGTGTATCCACTCCCCTTTTTCCAATCACTTTTGAACCGCTGTACTGGTCTTCTTGTTACTTGGTATACATATTCGAGAACTTGATAATAAAGAAGGTTTAACGTGCATTAATGTAATATGAAAAAGGGAAGAAACATCGCTAGAATGCACCATTCCCTTAGTTTGTTTGCGTTTCCTGTACTGGTTGCAGCGTTTTTTCTTTTATTGTTTGTTTTTCTACTGGATCCCACTTCCGCGAGCGGAAGACGGAACCATAAGTACCCACGCATTCTGAGCTCAAACATCGAAGCTAAATCTGGCTGATGAGTCCTAATAAGGACGAAACAGGTGTCCCAGATTGCTCAATGCGTGAAAAGCAAACAAACCAACCAATTAGTGCATTCTAAAGATGTTTCTTCTGTTTTTCATATTCGAGAACTAGGACCGATCTTTCATATTTCAAGTCTTTTCCAAAGGGGATCAAGTAATTACCACGAGGAAGCGACAAAAAAAAATCCCACAGAAAAATACTGGAATCTAAACAATGCATTTTCTGTTAATATCTCCTTGTCTTAAACAATGAATATTAAATCCTTCATTCAATGCACGCGGTTTGATACGATTAAAATTAATCGGATTTGGGCAATTTAAGCAAATAATTTAATATTTTTTTTTCAAGAAAGTGGATAATTTATATTTGTTTGCATTCAAGAGATGTTATAATCTGAGAGGACGAAACGGCCGTCCCAGTCTCTCCCCGGTGACAGCTCGAGATGCGAAATATTTTCGGTTCCTTTGTGTCTTCCGTAATTACCATTTTATAATTTGAATGTAAATACAGATTTTTTTTTTCTTTTTCTTTTTAGCTTTTCACGAGGGAAAAAAAAAAATATACATCTCAAAGAAAGTAGACTTACAGTTCTTTTCAAAATTGAGAAAACAAGGCAAAGGAAAAAATCTCCGATTATTTGAAAATTACTTGGGAGAATATAACAACCTTCAAATATCAAAAATAAATATTTCAGTTGTTAACCCTATTTAATTACAAATCATATCAAAACACAGGATTATCAACGGATTAACAGCCATTGTTAAGACTTTCATAGAAATTCGTTGTTTTATTGTCAATTTTTTTTTTCTGTGAGAAAATTTTTTATTACTTCACGCGCAAATTAACTCACCGGCAATACGATTTTTTTTTTTTTTTTTTTAATATTAAAATTTGATCGTCTTTTTTTTCTCCGTAAATTAGAACGCCACGTTTCAAGATGATGCGTTATCGGCTCAATAGGGAGGACATACACAAACGTATGGGATCTTTTTTTTTAGACCTCACTTTCGTTAGGAACGTAGGTTAAAATAATAATGGTTGACTGATCGGGAATAATTGTAATAAAAAGTTTTACGGTTCAGCAGGAATTCATAAAAACCGAGTTATGGTGGAGATTTATAATGGAGAGTTAATATTGTAAGAAATTAAGAACATAATTAATTCTAAAGAATTTCTTGAAACTGGAAATACTTAATACTAAATGGAACGAAGAGTGAACGAATTACCTAATGAACGATTAAAAGAAAACAAAATCCTTAATAGGGCTGTATTTTTAATAGTCATCATAATTCCAAGGCTCTTTGTGTTTCGCGGATTCGATTTGACCATTATGCAAATGAGAGGGTCTGAGAAGCGACAAAGGAAAGAGATAACTATAAAATCCGTCAGTCAAACAAAAATGGCTTATTATGGACACCTGGTAAAAAGGATCAACTTGAGGAAATCTTATTCTCCTACTAGAGGGGAAAGATACAGAAAAAGGAGGAAGAGAGATGATACAAAGTCCAAAATAGGTATAGAAACAATACATTATATCAACACAATAAAGACAATCATACATGACGTTATCTGGTCGCCAACCTCTTGCGTGGGAGATGGCACCTAAAGAGCAAAGATTAAAATTTGCAATAACGAAGACCAGCCGCAGATGACGCGACGAGATTAAAATAATCGCGCGTTTTGGGATTGAGCAGAAAATGAGTAAAACTCAGGCGTTTTAATACACAGTAGCAATTGGGAGAGAAATGACAGCATGGTTATTATGACGCGCCGTGGTGATAGAGGGGGATCTGCTTGCAACACTGAACACACACACACAGGAGAGACAGATATGCACACGATTAAACAGATTACCTTGGGCTCCCGAAGCGATGGCATCTCGCCCCCTGACCAAATTCCGTGTGACCGAGCGATGGGGAAGAACGGTGACGGACGCTGCCGGTGAATCGGTCGAGATGTCGTCGCCGTCGCCGGACGTATCCTCGCGATTCGAGGGCGATCGGATTAGAGAGCAAAGATGTCCTCCTCGGAAACGATGCGCTGAAAGAGGAGGAGGAAGTGGGGGTGGATCGGGGGCAGGGGGAGGGGAAAAACATCCTCGGCCCGAATTTCTAGTGAGCCGAAGCGACCGCCGCCGCCGCTACGGCATAACGCATCTCCTCCCTCCCGGCCAATCAATAAAGCCCTCCCTCCCTCCGTTCCAAGAGCGATTCCAGACTCGTTTCCCCCTCCCCTCTATGTCAGGCGTCGGCTGTGCTCTTCACTCATCATCGCTCGCAATCAGACACTCGCTGGTCAACATCAACACACGCCACCCACCTGATATTCAAAGGCCTAGTAAAATCACATTCTATTTTTACTGAGCAAGACTGATTAACTAATTCAGAAAAACGCATTAATAGAAACCAACCTTTCAAAATAATAATAATAATACATTCAAATTTTGTGTAAGAAGGGGAAATCCTAATTTAAATCATTCACATTTGTTAGTAATTTATTTTTACGTCATAGAAAAAAAATTCCAGAAATCTATTAGTAAATTAAGCGCCAAATATAAACTTAAAAATTCCATCAACAAATTTCCAAACTATGGCCTTCAGGGGAACTGAGAACTTAAAATGAGAACTGAAATAGTAATGTTTAATAATAATTTTATTATTAAATATGTTATTTAATAATAAAAATATTAGATTAAATGTCATGTCTTCGACATATCTGTTGTTATTTTTTGTATTCTGTATAAATAAAATAAACTAACAAAGAACATTTTTTTTTTTAGAGGAACGACTTTCCCTGAAGGATAAAATAGAACAAGATTTTCCTAATGGCTAGTTCTAACGTCGTTTTGGATGTTAAAAGCAAAACACAAGAGATAGAATTCAAGCTGCTGAAAGGAAACTTGTCGAATTATTAAAATACTCTTCAAGAAGTGATGGAAACGAAGACAACATAATAAGTGGACAGAATTTGGAGCTAAAGCATAAATTTAAGGGCCACCCACAATAATAAAAAAATTTAAAAATAATAATAATAATAAAAAAAGTACAATAACATAAGAAAAATAAATAAAGCTAGTAAAAAAAAAGTTAAAAAAAACAACAACTGGACATTGAGAAAAAACAAAAGTAAATTTACGGATTCGAACCGACAATCTTCAGTATATGAGTCCGAAACCTTAACCTTAGCAAATAACTGAAATGAGATGGTTGAATATCTAACGTTTAAGCTAATAAATCCAATGAAAACAATGCCAAATATCTCGAGCATGGAGGCGTTGGCCCTTGAAAAAACCCATATTCCTACAATTCTTGGGCCTCTTTGTCGATCCGGCCTTTCGGGAGTTTTTAGGGGTGGACAGACACGGACGGACAGACAGGACAAATGCAACAGCTATTTGTTGATTTTGGTCGCAATCGCAATAGCTCCCAAATGGGCCGCTAATAAAAAGAGAGCAATTCAAGACGGAGAGAGACATACTGGGACAGAAGCGAATTAAAAAAAATCAATTAAGGAAAGAAAAAAAAAAGTAAAGTAGTATTACGATCAAGAAAACGAAATTATACAATTTGGTATACAAAAAGTTTCCAAATTCTATTTGCTTAATTTACAGAAAATCGTTCAATTTATATAGTCAATATTTTGTTTATTAGAAATGTTGTAAAATAGTACTATTCAATTTGTCAGTCATTCAGGTGTAATGCTCATTTAAACATTTCACCTTTCTTATTATAATGATTATAGTGAGAAATTAAAACCTTCCGTCTTAAAACAAATAGGGCTTTCCAGGTTCCGGATTTTACTGCAATTTTAAGGGTTATTCTAGCACAGCAATATAAAATTATCCAGAAATAACTAAAAAATGAAGCTCTCCTCTCAGTAATAATCCTTTCAATCCACAAATTTAACAAGAAAATTTTAAGATCACTTTAAGATTAAGAAAAGCTGCTACCCGAACATGGGAAACAATTTCGTACTTCTGTGGATTTTCAATCTTCTTCCACAATCTTGAGTTAAGAGTATATTTCTAATTGCTAAAGCTTTACTAAAAGCTTTAACGTTTGCTCGTTTTACGTTCGTAGTAATTTGGAATTTAATAACTGCTCTCCAATCTGAAACATTAAAATTCACCAAGTTCTTCCGTTTGGTGAGAGCACGAATAATTATATACATTATGACGCCATTTTGAAATTTCGTTTTCCGTCGAACTGACAACTAATAATAACCATTTAATTTTGGAGAAAGATTGCCTGTAATGATGTTAAAGATATTCTCATATTACGTGAAACGGGATGTAATGTAACCTAGATTTCTTAATTAAGCCTCGTTTGATTGAATAAAGACGTTGGGGTAATGATATGGCTGTTATGACATTTGCTTTTTTGTTCATTCTTTTATTGACATCCTATTTAAATGAATTTTCTTATTTATCTACAGATACGTAACGATGAAAAGAGTACAAAAGACTAAGATGGACGTAAATACAACGACCTAACGCAAGTTAAAAGCTAATATTAACAAGGACATAATGCTAATGATATTAATTTTACTTGCAAATAAATAATACAAAATATTCTATAAAAACAAAAATAATCAATTCATAAATATTGCTGCTTAATTATTAAGCCTAATATACTATATATATATACTTATTACTATGGGATCGAGTGCACAAACTTAAAAGTTTTTAGTTAACTACGTTAATCTTAAGTTAATAAGTTTTCCTCTAATGGAAAAAGTACTTTCACTATGGTAAACTACATGTAAATGAATGAATTAAAGTTCCTTGTTTGTTTTTGTTTTTCTAATAGTGATCACTCCATGAAAATATTTGTTTCTGAATGTTCACATTTATAATTTTGTTTATCACGTAACAAATTGTCAATAATATTGGATTTTTATTTATAACACATTTATAAATAACATTTATGGAATGAAATTCGAAATTTATTTATGATTCTAATTACAATTTTTTTTTAATATTTTTACTACCGATTGTTAACTTCATGCAATAATTTCATTATTTTATTTGAAATTTTTCGGGTCTGTGAGCTTTTCAAATATTTTCATGACCATTAGCAACCACGAAATCGTCGTTATACGCAAAGGTCTTTGAAGAATTAAGAGCTGATAAAATGTAGCTATATAAAATGCGTATGGTTCTAAGTTTGGTCCTTGAAGAATCCACAATGTATGTTGTTTAGTTGCATCAAAATCGAACTTAAAATAAATAGAAAACTCAAAATAGATTTAAGTAAAGCAAGTCATGACAGTTTTTTCTTAGTTCCAGATTTTTTTGAATTAGAATCTATAATATGAAATAATGAATAACATACAATTAGGATTTTATCAATGATGCTATCAAAAGCTTTGTTAACATAAAGCAAAATTATTAATCAACCAACTTACTAAAAAACTTGCCGCTTTAATTTTTAAACAATTTTCTTTATGTAGATTCAAAAATGAATCGACCAACGTGCCTAGAAATGAGATACATTTTGGGTCATTTAACTGATTTATCAAGTTTTATCGTACAAATATTAAGAAGAAAAACGTGAATTGCAACTTTTTTAACAAGCTTCATTTTTTCTGGCACGTTTTTTTGTCCATTTAAAGCAGTGAGGGGGAAACAGTTAGGACACTTACAGCGTTCAGAGAACAAAAGTAAAAGAACAAAAACGAAATAAAGTGTCAGAAAATGAACTGTCAGAAGGAATACCGTATTTACGCGCATAAGTTTTCCCATCGCGTATTTTCCCCACCCCAGTTTTTGTGGATTACAAAATTCAATTTTTATTTTTATCGCATAATTTCCCCACCTCTACTTCAACGCGTTTCCAACATGACCTTGACTGGCGGTCAACTCACGACGACGCGACAATGTACCGTTACTTCGGCATTTCTCTATCCCACGCTACTTTAGGGGAAGATTCCACCCCCACCCCGGTCAGTACAAGAGCAGACTCCTTCTGAATCAGTACAACAATTTCGAGTGTTTTGTGAAAACGTGAAGTTCGCGAATAAAGTTAAGTTCTCTATTAGCAGGCAGCTGATGCTGACGTCATGCGGTGAGCAGCTATAAAGATGGCGGGCTGCGCTGCGTGAGTTACGAAATTACGTCACAGTCGCACACACACTTCCGTGCATGCCTATTGCTTAACTGTACTTTGAAGAAAAAATAAATGTTGAGATGTGATTTCTTATATTTTAAATGTTGCGTGTTAATAAAATTGTTGTTAATTATATTTCTTGCTTTAAAAATCAATATTTAACATGGTTTCCTTACACTTTCACCATATTTTTTTTTCCTCAAATTGAAAAACATCGCGTAATTTCCCCACCCCCCGTTTTTTTGTCAAAATATTGATGAAAAAAAAGGGGAAATTATGCGAGTAAATACGGTAACACTAATCCTATGCCAAATCTAATTTGGTGAAATGATTCAACGCAATAAAAAAAACACACACAAAAAAAAAAACACCGGAGATAGTCAGCTACTTTCAATATTATATTTTACCTGGAAAACATTTACTATTCAATTTTAATACAGCAATCAGTAAAAAAAAAAAAAAAAAATTAAGTTATTTCCAATTACCTGGGTTGAATCCTTGATGCTAAAAGGTTTGCATTTTCACCAAAGCCCTCAACAAGTGCTCATGGGCATTGGAGGAGGATCATCTCTTCACTAGGTCCAGCCTTTTTCTTTCGGGTGGTTTTTGACATCAAAAATAGTTACTTTCCAGCAACTATACCTAAGTAAAGAAAAATAAAATTTCGTGAAAATAAATAAATAAATAAATGTAAACAACAACTGTAACAAGAGAAGACCGAGGAACTTAAAACTTACTTTTTTAATTTATCTTTTAATTTTTGAATTCGCGAAATTGATAGAAATGAAAAGCTTCCGTTTATTTATAAAATTATAATATTGGCTAATTACAAAAGTTCAATTTTTTATTTTCTGGAAAAAGAAAATAATAATAATAATAAAGTCTCAAATTACTTAAATCTCTTATACTTTCTGAAGTTATTATAATTTAATCGTAGCAACCGCGCGCTAATTAATGCTTAGTCAAAAGGAGATTAAAATTCGTGAAAGCTTTATTAAGAAATAGGATAGAAATCCACTGTTTAAGATTCCAATTTCTTTCCTCACGGGAATTTTTATCGCCCTCTCATACTAATTTATCGACCCACTTGAAATATATACACATGTTTTTTTAAATAGAAAAGTTAAGATTGCCTTTAGTCCTTAATTAAGCATACTAAGATTCAAGAAGATCTACACAGCGAAAAGGGAAGGAAGGGTCAGACATGTAAACAGACTGAGTTATCTGTTAAGTCTTTATTTATATCCTTGGAAGGTAACAAAACAGATAAAAATAGAACTTATTTTCTAATAATAAAGAAGGTTTAACGTGCATTGATGTAATATGAAAAGGAAGAAAAAAATTTATAAAATGCACAAATTCGTTAGAATTGTTTTTTAATTGTCTTAAATTTGGTCTTTATTTTTAATTGTTCTGTCCTTTCTTTTCTAAGTTGTTTACGTAATTCAATCTTAGCTGATTCTTTTTGGTTGTAAGCAGTAATTAATTTTTACTAAAAAGAATTGTTTAAGAAACGAAAACACAAATTAACGTGCATCCATATGTATTCCGAAAAAGAAAAAAAAAAATATATTTATTTTCTTTACATTAATATTTTTGAGTTCTCTGTTCCTGCTTAAAATTCCTGCCGAAACAAATAATTTGAGGTCGTGCGGTGCAGGGTGACTTATTATTGTTGTGTTAATGTTGTTGAGGGCCACTTCGGGGAGCTCAAGTGGAAACTTTACTTTTAATTACTATTATGCTGATAGTACTCTATTAAGATTTATAGTATTTTAGGGCAATTCTCGATAGTTCGTGCTTGTCTATTAGACCAGCGGTACCCGAAAAAAAAATTGAATAATGGCGGAAAAAGGCCTATATGTCAACAGTATAAGACAAAAGACAAGTCAAAGTTGTCAAAATAATCAACGCTACAGTGAGGTTGTGGTGCAGGTTTTCTTTCGTTATTTGATCATGAGAAAAGCCCTCTTGTCCCTCCCTAAACAGTATTTGACGAATTTTAATATATACACATTGTTTAAGTCCCATTATTGACCCATTTATTTTTAGTTACATATATAAAACTGACATAACAGCAACTACATTAATTATAAACATCTTGCTAATATTTGGATACATTTATGAAAAAGAGATGTCAAGGGAACGAGTGAAAAGTGAAAAATGGTTGGGAACCGCTGTACTAGACGGATGACCTGGATTCGATCCCTCAGCGATCGAGAATTTTCGATGTTGATTTCTTTCCCGACGGACCCTAGGGAGCACCTAACCCTCTGTCGAGTTACTTAAGCATCGGAAAAAATATGTTAGTAGGACATTTTGATTGTAATTTAAAACTATTTTTTTTTTCTTCTTCCTAAATTTAAAAACAAACATACAAATCTTAAAAGTGGGATAGAATAAACTATTTTTATAAGTCAAAACTTCTTGTCATATTGTAAGTTTAGGAATCTTTTTTACTTTAGTAAAAAAAAAAAAGCTTTTAAATCAATTCAAACGTGAAACGAAATGTTGAATATATTAAAAACTTATATCTTAATGTCATCTTAATCTGCGTTTGGTTGAATAATTATTCTTGTTCATTTTAGAAAACTTCATCAGAGAAACCATCACTGCCTTGATTTTCGGGATAATAAGAACTGTCAGCAACGGACGAAATCAAAGGGAAAAAGAAAAGAAAGAGAAAGAAAAGAAGAAGACGGAAGAAAAAAAAAGAATGAATAGCAATCCAGTGGTGGTAATCAATAACGCATATCTCTGCATACATAGAGGCTTGTACGACTTCCCCAGCGGTTAAAAGGTGAGGTAGGGGGCGAAGAATCCCCTCTTTGACCCGTTAACCTTTGCTTTGGTCACGCACAAACCTCAGCTGTCCACAAATTGCAGGCCTGGCTCCAACCCAATTGGTTGTTTTAGAACCAGAAATCACTGGTCATTCCCTACGAGTTAAGCGGTTGGGGGGGGGGGGGGGGTTGGAAGGGGGGCTACAACCACCAAGACCACACCACTGAAAATGAGCCTTTAAAAGAAAGAAACTGATTAAAGATGTAATAATAATAATAATAATAATTTATATTAAAACTAACTTCACTAACAGATGACTGTAACTTCGTATCAGATTTTTACTCTTATTCATTCCCTTAATGTTTTATTTAAAAAAAAAAATTGCCCTCTTGCAAAATTTCTTCCAGTTATAAAATGCTTCCGATAACATCATGTTTTCTAATCCCAATTCTAGATACAGAATGTTTCTAGTTAGATTAGTTTGATAACTAGCAGTCGATTTCGAATACTACTCCTGCATTTCTCGTCGGACAATTAACATCCTTTTTTCTTAAACAACCAAAGGTAAACAAAAGATTTCTCCTCTGAGCTATCAACAGTGGGAGTGTGAGACGGTCATTTCGTCCTCTTTATGGACTCAACAGACACAAACCCTTTTTAGTTTGTTGTTTATTTTATAACAGGCACGTTAAATTTTTATGGTAATTTATGTGGCTTGCCATTAGCCTTGATTTCTTTAATTTCCTCTGTGTCTGATGGATTCGCAGGCCAGAAATTGGAGCTTTTTCTTTGGTTTTGTTTTATTGGGAACCCACTGGCGGTTGGATGGGTGAAATTCCTAACTTGGTTTCGCGATCTGATTCTTTCAGCAAAGGGTCTGTGTGGCTGATGAGTCCATAAAGAGGACGAAACGGTCGTCCCCCTGTTGATAGCTCAGAGGCGAAATCTTTTTTTTACCTTTAGTATCTTTTTGGTTTGTTGTTTATTTTATAACAGGCATGTTAAATTTTATCATAATCCTTTTTTTATCTCCCTCCCAGTACAATAAATCGGTGGATGCCAATCTACTGCTTTACGGGGAAACCCTAAGATGTTTGGTATTGTCTTAAGAACTTATCTAAGACTTCAATTATGACTCAAATGGAAAACCAGTGGACTAAAATGGTCCTCAACTAATAATGGGGTTACGCCCCCGATAAACACATCGCAGGTCGAAAGTGCATTTGATACACCTAATCTACCAACTATCACAGCTTAGCGCAGCCTAGTGACTCGCTGCGCAGCTTCATCATGAGAGAGTATCGTACTGCATATCGCTAGCCCGAGAAAAAGATCAAAATTCAAAGTACGGTTTCTAATGAATGCATTTTGCTTTCGCATAAGTCGGGCATCGACTATATTTTAATTTTTCAAAAATCTCTATCAATGTGTTACCCCTAATTGGATGGTGTTACGCATCATTTGACCAAGCGGCAAAATATATATTTTTTTAGATTATTGCTCCGTCTACTAGCGAAAGGTGGAAGCTCTAGTCTTTATCTTACAAAAAATTGTTCCTGCTTGTTATCTCAACGTAATTCTTCGGAAAATTAATTTTGAATAAACGCCATTTGACTAATCGTAACGAATAAGATTTCCATCATGTGACTAACGCCCTTTGTTGAATGGCCATTTGATTCTAAATTCATACGACACCATGTGCGGTATATTTCATTCTGATATATAAAACTCTTCATTCCATAAAAAACATTAAGTAATACACAACCTTTTGCATTTATGAGAATATCTCAAAATCGAGAATACTATCGACTTTTTAAAAAAACAACGGAGATAATTGAAATTCTAACAATTTAAAAAAAAATTTTCCATCAAGTCTGTTGAACTCTTAGCAGTGGGAGATCGGGGGGGGGGGGCGCTCAGAGACCTGGTCCTCAATATATTTTGTTTACATCCTTTTGCTTTCAAGCCCCCTCAAATATAAATAAGGTAAAGAAAGAGAGGAGGCGGGGGAGGGGTACAACCAGATCAACTCTTTCATCGTAGTATTTGATTCGCAGGGTTGCTCACGCGCACAATCCAGCACTACACTAATTTACAACACTAAATTACACGTTAATATTCACAAGCTAAAAACACAGAAGGGAAGTGTATAAATAGAATGATAACCGTAAATCACGAAGTAAATAAATGTAAATTAAGAATAATTAAAAAATACAGTTGGCAACTTCGATTATCCGTCAGTCTCGGTTAACCGTCGCTACGCCTTAATAAATAAATATGTCTAAGTACACACGGGTATCTGTACTATGATTTTTCTTGAGGACCCATTAAAAAAATAAATAATAATTAAGCTTAATTAAATTTCATTAAGTTTTGTGTTATGTAATAAAATAAGTCAGATGATTTATTGTATTTTTAATGCTCTTAATGCTATTTTTATTGTTATTATGTTTAGAAAAAAAATCAAAAATATATATTCATTAAAATATCCAAACTTTATTTTTACCTCATACTTTTCTTAATATTTTTAAAATTATATCGCTCTTTTGATGCAACAACGGCATAACTTAAAAACATGATTTTCCAGAAAATGAGTTTGAACGTTTTGAAAGTGAATGAAATGTGTTGATGCAATAGTGTTACAATTCCCTCTCTCTCGTAGCGAGTTTTAGAAGCTCAGTTAAGTCGTTCTAAAAACAACTCCTCATTCTTTTTTTACAAATAATCCGAAAATGATCATTTATATTGTTATGGCTGCAAATGAGCAACAAAAGAAAAATATTAGTTAAGATCTACAGTAGAGCCCCGATTATCCGCGGGATTGGGTGGCAGGGGTTTCGCGGATAACGAAAATCGCGGATAACCCGAAAAAAGACTAAAAATGAGGTGCAAACACGAAAAAAATATTTCACCATTAAAAACTACGTTTTATTGTACAAAAAACATAATATGTAAAACATAATATGTACAGTAATGCAGAAACCGTTGCTCTACGCTTGCATCCACAAATTCCGAGAAGGCCTATAGGATCACGATGCACAATAAATATGTCAGTAGTTTTCAACCTTCGCACTTAGGGCCTATTGTATTTTCCTGGTTGTTGGCTTGGATTAAAATTGTTTTTTTTTTTTTTGAGGTTCGAAATTAAAAAAAAATTTCGCGGCACTCGCGGATAATCGGTGCTCTACTGTATTTGATGTCGACCTATTTCATTTCCTCTAAAATTAAAGTACATTTTTTAAAAATTACAATAATACCTTGAGATACGAGCGTCCCGACATACGAGTATTCCGAGATACGAGCAAGCCTTCGAGCAAATTTTTGCTTTGAGATACGAGCACGCTTACAGACGCTACTGGTCGTGCTTCGGCGCTTTTTGACGACACGTGCCCTACTCATTTCCGTAACATTTTGAAAGGGAGACGGAAACAAATCTCTCTCGATAGGTATTTCGATAGATAAACTTTGTAATAATCACCACTTCTTAAATTTACAAATATGGAAATGACAGCGTAAACAATTCACTCTTAAATAGTAGTAATTGTCAAAATAAGTTTTATAAGTAGTAACAAATATTATTAATTATATTGTAGGAAAAAAACAAACACACGTTTAATATTTTTTCTTACACTTATTAACGAACAATAGATTCGCAATCATTATAGATTAAGAACCATCTACTTATATTACATGTATCATTTCTTATATAGTTTTCCACATCTGTTTGTGTGTAACGTAACGACTTCCCCTGTGTTTAACGGAGAAGAGCTCTCCTGTAAATCTCACATGTATGACAGGGCAGATCTATCTGTGTATGCCCGCATTCGCAATCGTGGGAGGTTTTTTGAGCGAGGCGGTATTTTCACACAAGACCAGCTTTATGTTGCATTGTCGAGTTACGAAACAGAGACAACATCAAAGTACTCAACAACAACAACAACAACAAAAGCCGGCGGTCAAGGTTATTTGCTAAATCATGCCCGAATTTTCACTCGCAATGTGACTTATAATCAAGCATTCCTATGGACAAATTCATTTATGTTTCTAGTAATTCATTCATTTTAATTTTCTATCAGTCATATTTACGACGGGCAAATACTCTTCTCTAAACTAAAAACCGTCACACATTGTTATCCATTCATTGTCGACGGGATATATGCTAGTATTAAGGTACTTTTCATCCAGAAATAACGTTCTAAAGCTTATTCTTAACTGATTCATTACCTGATAATAGCTTGATTGTCTGAATTTAAGGAAATACATTTGAATAAAATAATTTTGAAAGAAACCCTAACTGGTATTTGTAAGCTAAACATTTCTGAACTGTAGAAATTTTAGCAAAGTACATTCACTTTCTCACAAACAAAAGTATTGCTTCATTTAGTCATGACAAATTTCTTTCATTCAAAATTAATAACAATCTCATTTTAATAAATGCAACAAATTACATTATGAGGAAACAAACAATTATACACTGGAATGAAATAAAAGAAATACTTATATATAATAATATCCTAGATAAAAAGTGGATTAACTTAAGACTTCAAACGCTTTCCAAAAACAAAAATAAATAAATAAATATTATTATTTTTTTCCTCTTTAAGATCTAATAAATTAGAGGGAAAATTCATATCTATTAAAAGGATATTGATTTTCTCTTACTCAAAAGAGATGACGAAATGAATATTTTGGGAGTTTCCTAAGGGTAAATATTACACACAACGGATTTAATAAAAAAACAAAATACAAACAATGAACAAATGAAGATCAACTAATGACGATTCGAAATTTATGACTATAAACTATATTTAGGGTTTTATTAAATAATGTTTTATATTTAAAAACAACTAAAACTCACACATAAATCAATTCTTATTAAAAAAGATTTAAATAAAACATGCTAAAAAAATACGATGCATTAAAAAGTTCCTAGGACTGGACAGTTTCGGGGAACATATTCCCCATCATCAGCAAGATCAAATGTATCGTATTTTTTTAGCATGTTTTATTTAAACTTTTTTTAATATGAATTGATTTATGTGTGAGTTTTAGTTGTTTTTTAATATAAAATATAAAAAACACAAGTGAAAATCTTTTTAATTTTTAAATAATATTTTCTAATTGTGCCATTGCCATATTTAGGGTACAGAAATGTTAAAATGAGGTCCCAAAATAAACTGTTTTGTAGCATCACAATTTTTTCCCTGTTGTTCCAGCATGGTATCTAGATGCCATAAATAGTGCTGCCAAGATAGGAAATGGCTCAGAAAATATTAAATTAATTCATTGAAATTTGGTTAATATTGCGCATATTAACAGTATTTGACAAACACATGGAATAAACTTTTGGCATTTCTTTAAGCAACTGGTGAATGAATAAGTAATTAAAAATAGATTTTAAAGGAAAAATAAGTTTTATTTACTTTCAACATTTTAAACCAACATTTCTGTACCGTCACTTTACAGCAAATTTCTAAATTGAAAGTATGGTTTCAATGCTAAAAGAAAGATTTTATGACTTGTAAGCCTCTTAGTCCAATGACTTTAATTGGTTCACACACTCATGATCAACATCTTGTGATAGTATCCAAGCATATCTTGCGTTATAATAGTTATTAAAAAATACTAGGGCTTCACACAAAACACACAGGAAACTTCAGCCAGAAGGGTGGCTATGTCAGGCTGTAAAGATTTTTAGAAACCAATTGCTAACAAGAGAGGGGCCTGTTTGTCGAAGAAAGTTGATGTCGAAGGTCAAACTCTTCTCTGGATATGGGTTAGTTTTTTTAATGTCAACAGGTCACAAATTATCATCATAGACGACGAAAACCCAAATGTTTATTTAGCCTAAGATAATTGTGCATCTTGCAAACTTACTTGGAATAAAATTTGGCTCAGAAATGAGCAAATATCTAATAATCATAATTAGTTGTATGGCATTGATCAGATTCTATTACAACGAGCAAGATCTTGTCAAAATTTTAAAAAGAACCGATTATTCAAGTCAAAGCAGCCATCTTGGTTAGGACGATACAAGCATTTGACACATGGTTTTCAACAAAAAAGAGGTTTCACAAACTTAGATAAAAAGTTGCTTTCTACAGCAGAACCTTCTTTATAGCTTAAACATCTGAATAAACACCAAAACGAATTTAAATTTGGATTAGTGATTTTTTTTACTGAAGCCAATATCTGCATGTCGGATGTTACAGATTTTGACCAAAAAAAAAATTCCGTCTCAACACAGACTTAAATTAAGAATTGTAACACCCTCTGAAGCTATTAAATTTGCAATAGATAGCCCACTAAGCCTAATTTTGATCATTAAATAATGAAAAAAGTATTAGAATATGATTAATTGTTTCGGACGTTACAATTTGACATACACAAAAGTCGGATTTTTGAAAGGAAGATGTGCTTCCTTCTAGTCGGTAAGGTATCTCCCTTTGGTGAGAATTGTTGGAGCTAACTTAAGACTTGGTTTCCCAATTTATTCCACATCAAAAACGCTTGTAGAAGTGGAGCTGCAGTATACTAATTGAATGACAACGTTGTTTGCTCAGTTAACATTGCGGCTGTCAAATTTAAGCAATTTTTGCTAGTTTTATATTTAAAATTAGCCACTTAAACCATTTTTATTATGGTTTTTATTGCTTTTCTTGTTTATTTGAACATTTTAAGACTAGGTAATACACGGTTGTTCTTCTTTGTTTAGGTTGCAATAATGAAACTTGAGCCTTTTAAAAAACACAGTTTCTCCACTTCCCAGAATATGGCAATGGCACAATTATTATACCGGTGAAATGGTATTTATTAATTTATAGGATAACATGAATGTTTTTAAGCTGATACTGGTCGAAAGAGAACAACGAACTTTGGATTTATGTTATTTTTTTTAAGACTGAAAGGCTGCGATGGTTTACTGTCTCCTGAAGCCGATTCTGAATTGTACAAATAATTCATTTGAACTGATATTTATTGAGAAAAATATGTAACAGTTATGGGCTTGAGGTTCAGTAGGTTCTACATCCTCAATTTTGGGATAACTTTTTCTCGAGTTTCTGTGTAACAACATATTTTCATCACAAGGAGTTCTTCCTGAACTTCAATTTGCTCCTGTCTTGTATTTCTCCATTCATCATCCGTTTTATTCAATTTTCGTTGACATTTCTATTTGTAATTCGTAACAATTAACAAAACAAACGCAACTCAATTTTTAAAAGTGAAAAAAATAAAAAAAAATAACCGCTTCCAAAGTACACGCAACTCTGGATTATCAAAATCCGTACTTTAATCTGTTATTCCTGCAATATTTTGCATATTTTTGTTCTTTTTTTTTATTTTGAAAGGATTTTCCGGTCACTTTCGCCAGCAGACCTGAAACAGTTTTTACATTTAAAAACGAAACAAGTTCAGTTGCCATTACCAGTCATCTAGAAATAGTAGTTCGTCGTAACGATATTAGGTAATATAAGAGAGCTTTCAAAAAAACAATAGAAACAGTCTACGTGAACTTAGAAATCGTGTATTTTGTACCGTAAGTCATTTAATCTTTTCATTTTCAAAAATGGTTTCAAAGTTCATTTTCCTGCTTGCATCAATATCCGACAAAACCTAAAAATATTGCTTTTGAGGAATTTCGGAATTAAACGATATTTAATTTGAGGGTTAAAACTCAAAACCGGAATCTCATTGTTTTCCTTTGTTCCTCGGAAGGCCGCGTTTGAAAATTCCAAAAACTCCAAACCGCCAACAATTCAACGCGGTCGTATATAATAAACATTTAGCCTACAGCAGCGGGTTGAGAGTCTCAAAAAGCATCCTACATTTACACACTGCGTCAACCTACCGACAGGCTCCGGGAAAACTGTGGGCAGCGTTTTATTTCAATTGCGTCGTCGTCGTCCTACCGATCGATTGGCCGTCAGTTAATTCCGAGCGACGGGGCGCGAGGCCTAATCCATCGTGCATCGGGTTACTACCAAACACAAACAACACACAAAAGCGGTCGCCAGACAAAATATGACCGCAGGTAAACTCACGACTTCCAATCGAAGAGAAGGAGAAAGGGGGAGATGATGGTGGATGAAACGAAAGAGAAGGAAAAAGAAGGAAAAAAAAATTTTTTTTTTTCGTTCCACGAAAGCGAAATGATCAGTGTCGGCTACCTTAAGTGCAAATGCCAGACTTTCTTTCTCTTTCGGTATCTTCAACGAGGTCGACCTTCTGCCAACGAATAAAAATTACGGATTTTTCCCTGTAATCACATGAGATTAGCTGCTTTTCACCTGAATAAACGATTGGTAGTAGTTTCGTTTTAAGTGTCTCAATCTGGTTTTTACAACTTGTTTATTGTACCACGAACAATATTTATACGAACAATTTCTTGTGGATGAATATAGCTATCTTACTAAATTCCAAATGATTTGATGACAACCTCTTTCTCACTCAAAACGAAGTTTTGCTAAGGATAATAAAATCATCAACGACTAAGTAAATGATCGCGATATTAAATTTTTTTTTTCTCCATTTCAAGTCAGCAGGAATGAATATCGTACAAAAATCGAAGTTTGTCTTTTACTATAAATATATGATAGCAGTATGATGTATATACAGTATAGTTATTATTATTTAAGTTATATTTATAATTGAATCGTTCACACGAATAATGCTGCAACCAATATTTTTATCCGATGTTATGCATAACAGCTATTAATGTACAGGGTAGCCAGAAAGTTCCACAACCCCCCGTTTTGTTATTATTATAGTAAGGGGTATGGGAACTTCCAGGTCACCCGTACAGTATTTTTGAAGAAAATAGTTTAAATGAACTTCGCTAAGGTAAGTAAAAGATCAACTTAATAATAATAATATTTTTTATATTAGTATATTATTACAAAACAAATCCAATTAACAGGTGCTAGAAATTAAAATACAAAAAACAGCATTTCAACAGTACATAATAAATCATATACATGTAAATATCACAAATCAAAATTTATAATTATCCTAAGTGAGAAAAAAAATCTAGAATTTCAGTTCTAGTCATTCAGAGGATTTATATTTATTACTAACCAATTTCTAATGAGTTTTTTTGTTTTAATTTTGATATTTTAGCAAATATTTTAGATTTATTTTATTTATCACATCCTGTAGTAATTTTATTTGGAAGGCATTTTCCATAACTACTAAAAATTTGTGGATATTCCAATTTAAAGTTATTTATTTATTTATATAAAAAGAATAGTCCTGACTAGCTCACTCATCAACGCCCAGCCCAAACCCTTGGATCTAAACAGCTGAAATGTTGCACAGAGGTTCCCTTTATGATGAAGACAAGGAATAAGATCGTATGTTTCGAAATTCCCACGGGATAGGGAATAAAGAGCATTTATATTTTCTCTTTAAAATTACCTTATCGATATATAGGCGTGTGGCGCCAACCCGCAATACATCTGAGTCATCCGGAGAAGGCAACAATTTGTTTAAATAAATAAAGTTGTTGCTTTTTTTTTTTTTACGCTATATATGCAAGTGTTCCGGGGCGAAGCGACGGTACCCGGCTAGTTTATTTATTTATAAGATTATAAATGCTATTCGAAATTGCATTATTCATGTAAATTACTTGATAATAATTTTTTATTATTAACTAGTAAAAAGAGTTTTTGTTCAGAATAATTTTATTATGCATTAATAATAACAATAATAATTAAATAATTATAAGCTCTAACTAAATAAGAAATAGGCGATGATTCTTATCTCTTGTAAAAAATGTCCTTTTTGTTGTTCTTGTGGAATTTCTGTTAAACGAGCTTCAATGGCGCAAACGGAATTGATAATAAAAGGGCTTTCAGTTTAATAAGGTCCTACAAATGCCCAAAATGGTTTTATTTTTGAGGTTAAAAACAAAGTTACCCACAAGAGAACAGAATACTGATTTTCAATTCTACGAAATATAAATTTTAAAATGCATTTCTGCTTAAATAATAATAAAAAAAATTGTTAAACAATATATTGTTTTAGCCGTTCTTTATCTATTTACTTAAAGCAAAACCACTTGATATAACTAATTAAAACTGGAAAAAAAAAGAAAGAAAAATAATTATGTTTTTCAACTTTTATATCAAATACTTATTTACTGCAAAAAGCACAAAGGTGTTAAACGTAACATTAGCCTAGGACGGCAGAAAACCGAGGTCGTCCTTGTAACAGTTTTCAATAAGAAGCACCTAATGAACAAAAAAGAAGAAGGCATATGCCTTCACTAAATCTGATAATAATATATCCCCCCAAAGATACCAATTAAAAAAATTCTGTAGTTGAATAAACAGGAAAAACAAATAAATATTGAGATAGATCCTACATGAAATAGTTAAGACCATCAGATATATCTTAAGATATATCTTAAATTAAATTAAATTTGAGCTTTAAGGATATTTTTTTTTTTATCTCTGCTTTTGTTTATATCTTAATACCTGTCTCTGATAGTTAAATGACAAATATTATTAAAAAAAAAATCTGAATACCATTTTTATTAAATCTTTAACAGTTTTTAATTTTGATTAATTTTTAAGGATTACATCTTTAATATGTCATTAATCCTATATTAAATATATTTATTTGAAATATTCGGATCTGGATTATTCTTGAAACAATTCTACGGTAGTGATACAGAAATTAAAAGTAAAAAAGGAAATATAATATATTTTAATTGTTTTAAACTTTAATAAAAAAAAATCTTAACCTATGCTATTTACAAATGTTGCATAATGTCCAGTTGCATACAGACAGAATCACTCTATTGAATCTTAAAAGTAGTATCACCAGAGCTTGTTTTCGTAGACTCTGATTCGTCGATCGATATAGATAAAATAAAATAATAACAACCCACGGTACAACAACAACATCAACTTACGGCACTGACACACACCATCGTCGGCCGATGTCCTACTGGTCAAAGACGGTGACTGAACCCGTCTTTTCTTCTGTGGTTCTAATTCAATACAATTTAATGTTTCTCTTTACAAAGTCTTCATGACACTTCCCTGGATGATGATGCTGGAAGGAGGAGGATGAATATCCAACGATTCTGCTTGTCCAGTGCTAGGTTACATACAATTCATTATTTTTAACGAATATTGTTATTACGGACCTGTCCAAGCCAACTATTTGTTGGATAGACTTTTGTTGCTATTCCATATGTTATGCTTACGAAGAACGGTTCTTCACTCCGAAAACAACTAGTTACTTAATAAAACGCCTCAATATAAAAAAAAAAAAAATGCGTTAAAAGGTTTGAGACCCAGTGTTTTACTAGGTGACATCTCAGGATAGCTATTTCATGCTCTTTAGCGATCATCAGCTGAGAATAGTAACCAGAAAAATAACAAGGCCTCAATACGGAGATGATTATAATCTTACTCGGAACGAATAGGGAATCTCCAAGAAATAAATAGGTTAGCACATGAATTTCCTATATTTTACTTTTAATGTGTATTTTTTTTTTGTTTTTGGTTTAATTCTTGGAGGCTCGTAAGATCAAAGAAATGCAATTTGCTTTTTTTAAAAAAACAAAGCCAATATTTGTTTGAAGGATCTGCGTCCTGTGGGTATTTTCTTTGTATCTCCGATAGCCTAAGTACACGTTTACAATTGGCTGATCGATGAACTACATACAAACCTATGGATTTAAATTTATAGCGAAGACATCATCCTCCCGTTACATAAAAACGATTAACAAACCGCTGAAAACACATCAATCTGAAGAGAGTTTATTTTTCCCATCTCCGAACCTATCGCGATACCCGATTGATTCATCTGCGGAAGATCGCCCCCACACTCAATCCACTCTCCCCCTTTCAATCAATGATGGATTCGTCCATGTGCCACTCTTCAACGATGTGTTCATCGGACTGCTCACTACAAACGTACTCTGGCCACATTAAACATCGTCCAGTTAGGCTTTTCACATCGATAGGCTTTTCACTGTTTTCAACAATGAAAATAAAATAAAACCACCTTGAGATCAATTTAAGTCAGAAATGATCTAGATTTAATAATTAACATATTTGGTTTAACTGTACTCTTGAATGAAAAGGGTTATCAAAACTTCGTTTTCAAAACGAACAAAGTTAATGACAGATAATAAAGAACAACTATCTTATAAATATTAAAATTGTTATCAAAAAGTTTTCATTACAGGAATGACATTTTTTTATTATTAAAATCTTTCTTTACAAACACTGATTATATCATCTTTCGCAGAGCTAGCCTAAATTCCTCTACTTCTTCGGGCGTCTATGTAGATTTTAAATACAAAAACGGCTATAACAACATATGATGTAGTCAGTGTTTGTAAATTAAAATTAATTTATATAACAACAGTATTAGTGATTAAAATTAATTTATCAAGGTCATTCATTGTAGAATTATTAACAATGACTTTTTTTTTGTTTTTCTAGAACAGTGCTTTTCAGTTTTATAGTGTGGTTCGAAGGCAATCTTTCAAGTTGAGTAAAGGTTATGTAAAATTTTCGATTCTTCGGCCCAAGTTCTACACGGAATATATGTCGTATATCTTTCAGTTTGGTTCGTGTATCTTGGTATTTGTGTTTATCTAGTACATCAGTTAAAGTCTGTTGCTAAAGATGGTGTAATTTCGAATCTCTCCAAAACCCAGAAAGAAACATCTAATTCTGCAGTAATAAATTAAACATTACAACTGATCCGCACCAGAGTTACGCAGGATTAGTGGAGGATTATTCTCGAAACGTCCAAATTGAAAATCTGGAAACAAACGTTAATTACTGAAGATTTAAAACTGTTTCAATAATTTAGTATCAAAATATCGAAATGATTCCTTCCTCCTTACATTTTCAAAATTTTTCTTAGATAAGTGAGATATTAAGTTCCAAACTAATTACAAGGTCTAGAATAGTCTAGAAAGGTTTCTAAAGGAATGTAAATTTCATCAAATAACCAGCAATGCAAAACTAACGGATTCCTATAATTTATTGGCCAGGCAAAAACTAATTTATAAACAGATACTTTTGCAACAGTTTTAAATTGAAAATAAAAATTCAAAACGAGAAATTTTCAACTTAAAAAAAATTATTGAAAAAAAAAAAACGTGAAAATAAGGAATTACAGGTTATTCTTCTCTAAGCAACCATTTAAACAATACAAAGGATTATCAAAACAACTTAACAAGTTTTGAAATAATAATAAAATTGATGACTATATCTTATGACTAAAAACTGTATTTGCTCAAACTACGTCTCACAGGGATTAAAATCATATTGTTATCCAATTTCCATTAATAAAATGTTCCCTTTATAGTTCCTATCTGTCGTTGTATAAAAAATTGATATCACGTGTCTTAAAGTTAAAGGAAATCTGATTTAGAACTAAGAAAAAACGTAATATATTGTAATGATTTTATCAGCATTTATTCTACTGTTCGCTATTTATTCTAATTTAAATTATTGTTTTTTATTTAATCGATTGCTTTATTTAAATTTTCCTTGACTGGGCTTTTGATTTCTGATTCATTATTATTTAAAAAGTCAGTTAAAAACAGGGGCGAAGCGTGCTATGAGACATTGAGACAGTGTCTACCCAAGAGATAGAGAGAATAACATTATTTGCAATTTTAAAATTTCACTCAAGGAAAATTATGCGTTGTATCGCTCACGGAGTAATAAACCAACGCTTTGCGCTGTCTGTTCGTGAGACATTTTTCTTAACGACTCCGTAAGAGGGCGCACCATACAGGATGTTGATAGACGCGAGTATGCGCATTACAGGAAGCAATTCGTGGGTGAATAGCGATCTTGAGACGTTCTCCTAAACGTCTCTCAACTGTTGAGTGTTGGATATTATAACATATTTTTTACTTTTTGGGAAAAAAAACAAGATTAGGAAAAAATTTAAAAATACTTACTATTAAAGAAAAAATTATTTATAAAATAATATTATGAATAACCTTTGTATTGTCAATAGGGAAAAAAATAATCAAAATAATGAAAAATAACTAGATACAATTGGTTAAAAATCTCTCAAATCAATAAAATGAATAATAATTTTGATCTAAGATTGGAAAACTGTATAAAATATAAATTATTCAGTCAAATTAATTGGGGAAAAATATAATTCTAAAACACTAAAAAGTATTAAAAAGGTTAAAATTTCATTATACTCTGAATTTTTAACTTTTAACTTTTGTTACGTTTCTACTTAAAATATTCACAAGTTTATATGAAATACTCTCATTGTTCATATTGTATCTTTCAAACGGCTAAATTAGTAGCAAAAGAAAATCTAAAATGTCTACCCTTACTCGAAATACACGCTTCGCCACTGGTTAAAAATCAGTTAAAGCCCATCAGTTAAACCCCCAATCAATTTGTAAAGCACGCCAACCAATCAGAGCCTTGCAAATAAGCCTATTTATGTATAAAGGAAATCTTGCCAGATTCTATGATTAGTCGAATTAGTCTTAATTTCCCGAACCAGCTGCCTGAAACGTTCACCCCAATATTCTAACAGAAAAACCTATTACAAAATGAAATATTTTTATTTATGTTCTTAGGAATCAATACATTAAAAGGTTTTTAGATACTTTATTTAATTGCGGATAAAGTCATTGAGGCTGGCGGAGGCTAGCACATGAATTTCCAATGTTTTATTTTTAATGTGTATTTTTTAGTTTAATCTTCGGAGGTACCATATTCCTTTCGATTAAGAATCAACAGAATTAAAGAAACTTCGGGGCTTTTGCAGATGAACTCTGGATACTCTGGACTTGCCAGAGATATCAAAACCGGTAATGCAGATGTAGGATCTTTCAGTAAAAACAAGTCCGTCCGTTGTATTGTAAGGACAGGGACAGATCTCTTGCCTCTAATATTTACATACTTAATTCCTCGTGATTAATTACAGTTGACTCGCGATAATCCGACATTTGATAGTCCGCGCCGGTTGGTTCGAAAACCGACCCGATTGAGGCGGTCACGGAGGTGAAATGCACAATCACTTGCGATGAAGATATGTCGGCTGTAAACACTTTGATACATTGGTGTGAGGAGAGGGAATTCGACTGCGAGAACATTTTAATGTTAAAAGATATTCAAGAAAAAGCCATGACAGCCTCTTTACGTAAGAAGAAACAAAAAACGATTACAGATTTTTTTTAAGCCGTAAATACATGTGTACGTATTTTTATTTTTTATTTTAAGACATAAAATTATATTTTACATTATATACTGTAATTTTATTTTTTAAGATAAAAATACAGAAATAAATTAGTATTACATACATACGTATTCATTTGTGTAAAACAATGCCTAATGAGTTTTTTTTATATCCTCAATGGCCGTAAAATATGTACTCAATATGTATTGTAACAATATACGTACTGTGGTACGTACATTACTGTATATATCTATCTATCTATCTAACAGCCTTTAACAGCCCACTGCTGGACAAAGGCCTCCCTCAGACAGCTCACTGTATATATATATAACAACTTAAATTTTCTTGCCTTAGAAGTCAAAATTCAGTTTTTAAAAAATCAACCTTTGGTAATCCAACATTTTTGATAATCCGACACCCCCTCGGTCCCTAACTGTCGGATTATCGCGAGTCAACTTTACTTAATCCAGAATTTCACGGGACTTCTGAGACGTAAAAGACCCTCATAGTTTAATGACTCCCATGGATTTCTGACGTGTATACTGCAGCCAATCAAATAAAGTTCTATTAGAATTCTGAAGAAGACGTATCGTTGCGTTAATGATTTTCAATTCAGAACAATTCCATTGGAAGCCTAAAAGAAAACTATCTAAGAGGACTCAATTACTGACTGAGAAACCTCTCATACGGAAGAACAAGGTAAGGATTTCCCTTTCTCGACAACGTCCTTTCTTTCTAGATGTTTCCAGAGCAAGTGGTATAATATTTCAGCTCCGTGTTGGAAATTTGCCAAGAAAAAATAAGGATAACGGTCAAAAAAAAAAAAAAAAATTAAGATTTTTGGAATGTACTTAGTTGATATTAAGAAATGTCAGGTGTCCTGAAATGGTCGAGAGTTTGAACAACAATTTCAAAGTCATTTTGATCACTTTCATGCGGAGGGATTTCCAAATATAGTTACACTGACGCTAGTCCTAGAATATGCATACAAAGTTTCAAGATGATCATCAAAAGTTGAAAAGTTATTAATGGAGAACACACGCACACACTGATTTGATAAGACTCACTTTTCTGTTGAAAATAGGATAATAATAATATATATATATATAATTATAAACAAAAAGTTTCTCTGAAGCATAGAAAAAAAAAAAAAAAGAAGAAATATCCAAGGCTCTAATCTTATGTGAATAGTTCCTATCCTTCGATGATCTTCAAAGTATTTTATAGTCATGAGATCAACTCCAGAAATATCTTATCTCTTAAAAGTTCAAGTTATCGACGTGTAGGCGGCTTTCATGTTCAAAATGGTAAAAACGTGAAACTGAATAAAGCTTAGCTTTGCAGATAATACGTTACAGCAGTGGTTCTCAAAACAGCATCGCGAGGATTTTTTTATTATTGTTTTATTTATGAAGAGGAGAGGAAATGAGGTTTCTATATCAATTAGGAAGCATAAGGGATTATGCTAATCAAAGGAGAAAATAAAAGTGAACTGTCAATAGTAAAATTACTGTTTCTTTGGCACAAGATCTAAAAATTTTACACAATGATTTTAGGTTTAAAAATAAAATTAAAAACCTTAGACACGGACAACTCAAAACATCAAAAAAAAAAAAAAATAAATAAATAAAAAACAAAAAAATAAAAAAACTTAAAAAAACGGAAAAAAAAACAGACAGACTTTACATCATCTACTGAAATATCGTAATAAAAAAATATCTGCAAAGTATCACAGACGTCATAAAATGCTACAACAAATTTTCAAGTTCATTTCGTTGAACTAAAAGAACAGCTTTCTCTACGTACATACAGCCAGTCCCCCGCTAAATCAGTAGGCCTACTCTGCGTTTTCAAGGCTTATTATTTACATTACTAAAACCGAAGCGGACAATCAAAATACTATAACGTATAATAATTTTATAACGATCCAATTTATAAATGTGCATAGAAATTTGAGTATTGATTAATAGATTTTGTTATCTTGCTTCAAAACAATTTTTAAATGGAAAAATACATTCCAGAAAATAATCTATCCTGGATTAGTATTTTTTTTTAATTAGAAGTTAACAGTCGGTATACAGCTAAAGATGAAACTTAGCCAGACTTCTGAAATTCAGTTGAATTATAACATGTTTGTAAACAAGTTTTTTAGTATTGGAAAAAATATGTTATAAATGTGTATAATAAAGATACATCTTCGCATTTTTCGTATGGCTTGACTATGTTGAGGATTCCTCTTAAATACAGGGTGATTCAAAATTCCCTGTATAAACTTTAAAGATAGGTCAGGAAGAAAAAACAAACCGTATTCATAGTGGAACGTGTGTCCGCAAACGCCACCCGAATGTGCTAGAGGGCGACATTTGACAGCACATTAGTTGGGCAAGACGAGTTACCCTGCATTGATTTCTTCCTAAGAGATCCCATTGCCTCTGACACTGACTTCGTCATAAAGAGTCGCTGTGGC
Source organism: Thereuonema tuberculata (assembly GCA_023159025.1). Classification (NCBI taxonomy): domain Eukaryota; kingdom Metazoa; phylum Arthropoda; class Chilopoda; order Scutigeromorpha; family Scutigeridae; genus Thereuonema; species Thereuonema tuberculata. The sequence continues at coordinate 13,165,252 of JAFIDM010002131.1, forward strand.
AGCGGGACGTGTCCAGAAAAGGCCTCCACTTTTGCACATGCTCGGCAATCCGTGCATCAAACGTGAGGCGTGAATTACTGTTGGTGGAAAGAACTCTGAGCACCTACTGTGAACCTGATAAGTACGTACCTTACTGTCATATTGTAAACGTAGGGCTAATAAACATATTGTCTATCTTACTGGCTGTCTTTGATTTCTGAACTTTTGGGTACCTTCTAACATATTTGGATAGCGTTTGCAGATTTGTGTTTCAGTATGAATACGGTTTGTTTTTGTATTCTGACCTACCTTTAAAGTTTGTACAGGGAATTTTTAAATCACCCTGTATGTTTCTCCTGATTTTCTATGAGCTTCTCGTCCCCGCTTTTAAGTGGATTCACTCAAAATGGTATTTTTTTTTTTCTTACTCTCAATCATCCACTTTAAATGAAGTCGCCTTCGTTTTTATGTTCTTTATTTATAATTTCTATATTTCACGAAAATTCCAACAATCCCCCGACCCCCCAATAAGTTAGGTTCACGTCGTACTTTTCGAAAATACAGCTATGAACTTTTTTTTTAATATTTAATTAAACTGTTGTGGGAACAAAGATTTATCGAACAACATTATATCCAGGATTTTGAAATATCATCATTATAATTTGCATCGTTGCTTTAGGTCTAAATACAAACTATTCGCGACAAATACATTCTAATCCAATAATCTTTCTCTTTTACGATGATAATATTCTTAAAGTCTAAATACAAAATTTTCAGTGTTAAGAATGACTTTTTAAATTAACATTAAAGTTAATGTAGCCTAATTAAAACAAATATTTTTATAGGAAAATAATCATAATTATCGATAATGATACCAATTAAAGAGATCAAGTCATTAATTAATATCTGATTAGTGACTGCGTATCTCTAGCCTGATATTTCTATCTTTCTATAATGTATTTTTGTTTCTTTTATAATACTGTAATAGTTGAGTTAATCTATATTATTAAAAAAAAACTCAGCTTTTGTGGTTATGTCTGCAACAACTGAACTTCGCACGAACGTTGCGAGACAACAGGAGTATTGTTGGGTGGTCAACTCAACTGCGGAAATTTGTATTTTTTAGAATTTAAACTTTAAACTAAAATTTAAAACTAAATTACTTGATATAATTTGTGTTTTTGAATAAATAAAATGTTTTCCGTTAGAAATGCGAGGCTTTCGGAGTGAAGCGACGGGCAGCCGTCTAGTATTGCAGTAATATTAAAATGATAAAGTACTTAAAGAACTCTTGAGGCAATTTCCCTTAAAATTTCTTCTCTTTAAAAGCCGGGATTTACCTTTCAAATTATAGGCTGAATATAAACAGAAATGGTTCCATTTTTTCGGTATATTTTTCTCAAAAAAAATAAATAAATAAATAAATAAAATCTGTATTACTTAAGTTATTTAAATCTGAGTAAATTTTAATTCTATGGCAGCGAGCAATTAAATTAATTAATTAGGTAATCATGGTTCTAAGGTTTTTTTTCTTAAGGGAATTTTTAGCTCTTAATAAGGAAAATCAAATACGAAAATTAGATCGTTTCTTGTCTATAAATATGCAGGCCATGTTTCAAGACGATTCTTCCAGTAACTCAAAAGCATCCACGTACACACACAAGGACAAGGACACACACAAATTGAGTGATTTGATATTTTCCTATTAAAAAAGGCTAATAAAATGACAATCAAACGTTGTGATTGTTAGTAACAAATTAAACCTTGTGAAGCAACAAACGTTGTAAGAAGAAAATCATCTCAAAGAATTGTCAAGTATTAACGCATTTAATTCGGACGTATCTGATGTAAAACAGAGTGATAGATCTGTGGATCCTTGTTTCAACCATCTTTTAACAGGGAGCGTTGGTCGATCTCCAAAGCGAGTGAACAAAGGCAGAAAGGCCTGTTGTTCGTCGTAGCGTGTACGGACTGGCTGCACAAGTCAATTGACAAAATTCTTTCCTCATTATGGTATCTCCTGTCATAATCCTACATTTCCCTATAATTCAAGTGAAGGAACAAAAGGGATTTAGAAAACGAAATTTAAAAATAGAATCGAGATTTTTGTTTGTTTTTTCTTTGAGTCAGTTAAAGAGGCGTTAAAACATCAAAGACAAGCCTAAAATATCCAATATAAGACTAAACAAAGAGCGAAATAATATTCATTCCCTCCACTTCTCCGAATTGTTTTTTTTTTAATTCTTAAAAAAATCTAAGGAGATTTGAAAACCACACGGTCCTTAAACAATAAATGGTAAACGTAGCATTTATTAGGCATATTCGCTTTTCCTAGTTCCAAAGTAATCACAAAAAGGAGATATCTTCTGTATATCATTAGTTCTCGGAGATCTACGGAAAAATGAATCTTGATAAGGTAAAGATTTTTCACTATAGGCCATATAGACCTTTGGGTGCGGGAAAGGTTTACACTCCCAGAGATTCTCCGTCATCGGGACTAGTTGAAGCCCGCCTTTAGCCACCGAATAAAAAACCTAGTATCCATTTGACAAAGGGCTGGGTGAACCCTAAGGTCCGTCTCGAGGCGGAATTCAACGCCAAGACCATAAAGAGTTGGTAGCCACAGATCATCCCTTAGAAAGCCTCATTAAGTTGAGGTTGTCGAATTCTGGCAATCGATTAAATTTGTAATTCGGTTACTTTTACAGTTGTTAATTTTTTAAACGAAGTAAATAAAAAAATAACATTTAATATCGAATAATGGAACACTTACCTATAAAATGTGAGAGAAATGTTTTCGATAAACTTCAATCTTTTCCTTTGTCTGCGAATAGATTGGGACCAGTGGGTGACTTCTTACTAAAAAGAGAAAAATAAATTATTAACATTGAATGTAAGATTTTTGAAAAAAACTGAGCAAGTGTAGAACATACGGATATTCTTAACGAAGAAGTTACGGTGAAAATTCGCAAAACAAGGATTTTCTGTATTTTTATAATATAGCTTCACCAACCTAATAATAAAAGAAAAACAAAAATTCCGCCAAATATTTTGTAGTATAGTTAATAGCAATTACAAAGCTGAAAATAACGACGAAAGATAAATAATAACAGTGGAGACCTATTCATGCTACAAAGAGAGGTGACAAGATTTAAAATTGTGACCCATTTGAGAAGACTGAGTAGATAGGCCTGTTTTAGACCCGCGAAAATATTGCTCGTTTTGTTATGGCGAGATATCTGTCCATTATAATCGACCAATTACCAAATAATAAAAAAAAAAAAAACTTCATTAACCAAATGTTCGTTAAGCGAAGCACTCTGGGTTAACAAAACAGTGATGCCGTGCTATGATGAGGAATTCTTCATATGCTTTTACTGTAAGTAAAGATGTCTAATTCACTTTATTACTAATTTCAAAAACTAAACAATTGTAAAATTCATTAGGGAAATAAATATGTTACTATATTCATTTGCGGAAGTTTGGTAAATTTTTAAGCAAAACACTTTCGGAGCTTTTGGCTTCTTTAGAAAGCGAGAAATTAAAAAAAAAAAAAAAAAAAATCAGAACTGGCATATAAAAATGTTTATTATATATGAATGAAATTTATCAAAATAAATAAAAAAAATAAATAAACGTAAAGTCCCTACAGAAGCAAAAAGCACTGAAATTGAAAAATGACAGGAACACAAGAATAATTACAGAGATAACAGATATTCAAAATATTGACGGTATTAATAATATGGATCACTAATTTAGATACCTAATTAATCTATAAAAACTCAGGGGAAAAAAAGGTTGCTTCCGTTTAATAAACTCTATATAAAATGTCAAAAAAAAAAAAAAGTCCAGTTTTACAAAGACAAAATTTTATCAAATTAGTTATAAGAATTAGCATTTTTTTTCTTTTTTCCCCTTGTACAGAGAAATGTATAGAGAGGATGTGTAAGGGTATAGTCCGACCACAATAACGTGATGATCGGAAGGAAGCCTACGTGATTGTGACGCATCTATTTTCCAACCAAGCGCTCCTCAAAGCACAGGTCTCTATTAATTTCCCTCAAAATGTCGCCCCAGAGTATTTTACAGAGCAGTGCCCGAAAAATTATTTTACAGGATGAAAATCATTTCCGAAAGGAATTGGAAAATGGATGACTAAAAATAAAACTAAAGTTTTACAGCAGTTAACAGCTGTAACATAGTATTCTTTGGAACCTCTGAGAAAGGCTAGTGTTGATGTCGAATCGTCACGTTAACGATAGATATAGTCCAACCACGATAAGTGAACAATTTCAACTATTTTATTTTTAACCTACAAATGCCGATGTATTTCAGTATTTACTAAAAACTACTTGACAAATGAAGAAATTTCTTAAGTTGACTCCACTTTTGTTTTGTACTTATGACTCATTTTTATGAGTCAATATAAAACCAAAAAAATTTTTATCCTACATTTCTCAATACATGTAAGACTAACAAAATTAATGTGTGTGTGTGTGTGTGTTTAAAATCCCCCTCCTTCCCAAAACAAAAAGAAAGCGATGAATTGTTATTCTTTAAATATTGCAGACATATATACAGACAAAACAAGTAAAAAAAATTGTTGTGCTCAAGCATAAAATTAAGGGCGAACCTTTAAAACGTAAACTTCACCCAATTATCGTTGGATGATGATCCCCGCGCAGCGATAGCCGACAGTTCACCGGAAAAAGGTGAAGTTTGGGAATTTTTCCTGGACAACTACTGACTCGATCGACTTGAAATGTGGATATACTTTAGTTTAGTATGTTTACTATACAATTTATATTTTTATTTTGCCCGTACCTATAAATTTGTTTGCGGAAACAAACAGTTGACTTTGTCCGCATTTTCCGGATGGGCAGAAATAAATATCCCATTCCTACGGGTGTTTGGGTCTCTGAACACGATGGTGAAGTCCGTTTGCCAATCCGATCTTCCTTCGGGAGTTGTTAGGGGTAGGACAGGGACAGGACAAACACAACAGCACCCATACGCTAACAACAATCTATCTTTTGTACTTTCAAATGTACTTTTCCTTCTGGAACCCTGAGAAAAATTTGCATCTTCAAAAAAAAAAAAAAAAAAAAAAAAATGTCTGACAATACTTATGAATGTTTTTTTAAATTTGCGCGTGTTTAAAATGATTAAAATTTTAAGGATCTGGGAAAGAAAGGGCAAGTATTGACAAAAATATCTGTAAAAATTTCATTTTGACAATTAATGAATTCAGGTGTTATAATTTTAAAACATGATAACTTTTTTCTTGCATTTTAAAATCGTGAAAACAATATTTTAAAAAGAAATATTAAAAATTCAACGGTGATTTACGGAAAGTAGGCTTTAAGTTCCTTAAAAAGTACTGTTATCCCAACAATTTCCAAAGAAAACTTTTCTGCCTTTTTTTTTTTTTTAAAATTTCAATCTAGGAAAGCAAATATCAAAACTTATTTCAATCACAACAAAAACAGTTTAATTACAAACTACTCGTTTATTTTTCTTATCGTTTCGTTTTAATTCGCTGTTGTTTTTTTTCCTGTTATAATAATAATAATAAAATTAAATACCTGAAGCGCGAATGAAAGAAGCTCAGAAAAGGTTGGCACATATCGATCAGAGATTAAGAAGCAAAACAAGATGATCAATTCCTTAATGAATGATTCACACAAAGCATCTTCCCTTCATTAGGGATTTCATTTTCCAACGCAAGAGTATTAAAGGCAATCATAAAAAAAAAAATTAATCGCGACGTCTCTTCTAACCTTGAAGCCAACCTTGGTAGCGAAAGGGAATTTTAAATCATTTTCAAATGCCAGCGGAAGTGAAAGCATTTCACAGAGGTAAAGAATAAATACGGAAGAAAAAAAACCTTCTCCTCTTTCACCGCTGAATTTGCTTTTGGTTGCAAAACGTTGTTGTTTTATCAGATACCCCCACCCCCACGCCCTCGTTCGAATCCCACGGATTTCGATGGAACGTTTTAATTAAAAGTCATTGATTTAAATAAGGAGTAAAACAACAAACGCGTAGATAAAACAGAAGGATATAATAAAATATCACCATCTCTCTTCTCTCTCAATAAAACATTTATGGCCTTTCACTAAAAAAAAAAATTGTTTTGAATTTAATACGGCGGAATATCGGATTAACCAGATCAATTTCCGTGTAAAATTGTGACTCAAATACGTATTTAGTTTAATTAAAGTTAATATGTTTATTAAAAGGAATTTAAAAAAATACAAACAAACGCCCCCCCCCCCCCCCCCCATAGCTCCTTGCGGAAAATAAAGATGAAAAATTTATTACTTCCCAAGATATCTTCAAAAACTCAAGTGCCACTTTCTCTGGGTTTATTTTCTGTATAATAGTGGGATTCTCAATTAATTATTAACAAATAAACGTCAAAGGGAAAAAAAAAAAAAACAAACAAACAAAAAACCGCTTATCCACAAGGGGTCTTTACATCTTAACTTGAACAGATTTAAAATAGTTAAAATCAAACACGTACATATCTACTACAGATAAGAAAAGAAAATATCTTTTAATTAGTATAATAAAACAAAATCATAATTAAGTTGTATTAATTCTGAAAAACTTAAAATTATTGTATTCGACAGGAGGGGGAAGGAAAAAATAAAGGAGGTCAAAATAAAGAGGAAGGGAGACAGAAGTAGATCGAATACAGAATGATGATTAGCTTCTCCCACGGAACGTACAGGGTGTCTACAAAATCTGAATAAAAAAATTCCCTGATTTTTCCCTGATTTCATGAACAATTTCTTTTAAAATTCCCTGATAATTCCCTGATCTGTTCAAAAAAAAAAAAAAAAAAAAAAACCGATCTGTTTAACCAAAAGAAAAACCGATCTGTTCAACCAAAAAATTCCCTGATTTTAAGTAATAATTGCAAAAATTCCCTGATTTTTTCCAGAATAACAAAATTCCCTGATTCTGTAGACACCCTGACGTAGTATTTTCCAACATTATTACTTTTTATTTTATTTGATCATTCACCATAACGCCTTGCAGGCACAGTTTTTGGGTCAAGGCAGAAGCCGGCTACGAGGCTGATGTGTTCGAATCCAGGCAACGGCAGGATGTTTACTTCCTTTCCTGCCTTTGTCTGTTTCTTCGCTTCCTCTTCAGGTTTGAAGCCATTCCACAATGGTTTCGTGAGGCAGGAAAACCATCTCATTATCTATTCCAAGATATAAGACTTCGATCAATTTCCTGCCAATCTTAGGGTTGAGGAGATGATTCACCATAACGAAAAATGAATACTAAATAAATAATCCTACGACATCAAACACTATGAATATTTTCTTATTAGCTATTACAAAAACGTCGAATTCGCAAGGAACGAAAAATCTAAATCAATTATAATATTTGCTGCAAATATCTTCAAATATTTACCGAAGACAAAATTCCTGGTGATATTTTCTTCAAGTTTTAGCGTTATCTGTTTGCTTTTTTTTCAGAATCCCAAAAATTCCTTTCAACCACCGAAAATTCTTTGAAAATCAATGGAAGTGGGAAGATCTTAGTAAATTACTGTTCAATTTATGCGCGCGAAATTTTAATTTATGTTTTTATTATTATTTATTATTACTGACTATTTTACCGCAAGATAACTTTGATTTTGTTTTTGTATATATGTACATATATTGTTATATGGCATAAATGAAATTCTATTGTTTTCTTAATTCCCTTCTTAATGACAATTATATGATCTAAAAAGAAGCTCTATACATTTATCTCTCTGTCTCAATTTCGGCTTCATTTCGTTTCAATTAGCTATAGCAGTGTTTTTCAACCGGTGTGCCGCAAAGTTTAGGCATTTTTTTTTTTTGGAAATTTACTTAAGTATAGTTCAAGATAACTCATTGTCAGTTCTATTTTGCTACGGGATATCTAGTAAGCAAAGAAGCGATGACTAATCGCAAGTTAATGTAATGTTCTACGTTATGTTTACGCAAAAAATTCATCAAGTCCATTATTTTTCCCCTTGATATTATCTAATGTTAATTTTAATTCTTATGTCGAAGAGTTTTCACTCAAAACCTTGTTATGTCGAATATTTATCGAAGTAAAAAATGAATTTTTCCGGAAAAATCGCCGTTCAGTTGCGTCGAAGAGATATTTTTTAAGAAATTCTAGCAATGTAAGTTCATTGTATTTTACTAATTCTTTTCAATTTAATGACTATTTTTATTTTCGACTACTTTTAAAAATTACAATTATCATTGCTGTATTTAAGACTTATTGCTAACTATCATTACATATTTATTCTTATTCTCATCTGCCAAGACTCTAATTTTTAAAATATTTTCCGTATCTTGTGTTTTTACGTGAATTTTTATGTTTTCGTTATGACCTTGGTATCTCGAAATCTCGCTATCTCGATTTGTTTTTAGCGTCCCTTCGACTTCGAGATATCGAGAGTCTACTGTAGTTATTTCTCAAAAGATGACAGAAGACTCACCCACTTGTTTTGTTTTCAATGATTAAATAATGAAACTCCAAGAGAAATTATTTTATAAATAACAATTCAAAGGTCATATGACTCAATCAAATATTTGTTTCGTTTCACACACATGCACAAAATAACTGCCCATTGTAATTATTAGTTTTTCTTTTTATTTAAAATCAGAAAATTTAATAGGCTAAATTCTCGAGAAATGTTTTTTTTTTTTTTTTTTTTAGTCTATGTAGCGGGTCTACATTTTTCAATTTTTTTTTTTTAATGTTATTTTTCACCCTCTAAAAATTATAAAACTATACTAAATGTCTATAAACTGATAATAAATTTTGAAGGTGGATAAAAATTCAGGCGAGGGAGTCTAAATACAGGTGTAATCCCCCCTTTTGCCTTAAATATGGCACAGGAGGGAAGACAGCACTAAATCTCTTTAATCTCTTTAAGAGAAAAAAAATAATAATAATCATAAGGAAAACAAGATAAGAAATTGCCATTCGTCATCAAAACAGCGAAAAAGCCAAAGATAAACAAATACAGAATTCCAAGTAATAAACTAGAAAAAAATACAGGGAACGCTTCAAATGAGAGCAAAAAAAACCTTGCAAAAACAAAACGTGCATTACGAATATCTAAATAAAACATTGTAGCAAGAATAACTATCGTAGCTAATCACAAGCTTTAATGTGTTAACGTTAATAACTTCAGTTTAGCACATATAATTCGAGATATAACTAATTTAAAAATTAAGATACATTTACAATTAAAATTTCACAAACGCAACCGGTTTCTGTGGTGAACTCACCAATTTCATCAGATACACTAAAAACTACAAACATATAATAAGTCCTGCACAAATTAAGAATTTGCATAAATTAAAATGAAGCACAACACAAATGACTTCATGAAGACGTACGAAAGCTCCTTAATTTTAATCTTGTATGTTATCCCGATCAAACAATGTAATACCATTAAATGCTACTGTATTTAGTCAATGAAAAGATCCTTTTTTTTTAACTTATTTTTCTTGTAAGTAAGATAGATTCCTGAATGAAGCCCTGTCTCTAAATGTCTAAATGTCTCCCTAACAACTTTAAGAGATTTATATTCTACTTCCCGCGCTACTGTTAATAATAGTCTTTATATAACCACAGATTTGAAATACCTCAATTTTAATTTTAATTATTATTAATATTAAAATATTAAAAAACGTTAAAACATTTTGATACTCCCAAGGAATGTAAACTCCAAAGTTCGTTCAGAAACTTATTCAGCCAAATTAAATAAATGAGAGAATGGAACTCAAAATGCTCCTACCAACATTTTCGCAACCAAAATTTCAAGAAAGACTTACCATTTTAAGTCATCGACTTATTAAGATAATTTTATTATTATTATTATTATTATTTATTATTACTTAACAGCTTGAAACTGTTGTTACAATAGTAGAACTCTGTTCTTAAAATGTCAATAATTTTGCGTTAGACCATTTAAAAAAAAAATAATTGTATCCAAGTTAGAAATTATTTACAAAGTTATAAGCATCATAATAAATCATCTTCGTTCCTTAACCCTGAGAACAGTAAAACAGGTAAACTACTTATTGATTTTGTGCAACCCACGTGGAAGGCTCATTCTGTATTGTAGAGTAAACTAAAAATATATATATTTTTTTTTATATTATTTCAGGATACATAATTGACATAAAGGTGGCTTAAAAATTAGTCATCTGTTTTAACTAAATTAGAGCGCGTCCACACTAATAAGACACACTGGAGTCATGTTCCCAAAAAGTCCAAAATTCAAATATTGAAAATTGACTGACTTGAAGAACGTACCAATTCCTTATGATTATATGAAACAAAAATGGGTCTTCCCCGGAAGTTATGCCCTGTGATCACATATCTGACATGTTCAAAAGAACAATCAAATTACCTGATAGGTAATTACACCCCACAACAATATCTGGAAATTGCCAAGCGTTACATTGCTGTCAAGAATGTTCACATTAATGAGATTTTGAATTTTGATTGAAATGTGGCCGAATTATTTTAAAAGATTGTTATATCTTAGCACAGCAAAGGAAGAAATATAGTAAGAAGTGATAAAAATCATTTTCAAATTCGACAGTACAACGAATTTATTTATCGTTCCACCGAGCGAGGCGTAGTCGCGACTTTATTAGGGGTGTAACAAGCAACAAATTTAAATTTGGACAGCCGCTACTAACCGCATTTGAACACGTAACCACAGCATATCCAGAGGGTAACATTACAATAAACATCAAGAAGATTAATGATATTAGAGGCTTTATAAATACATTGCTGAGACTCATATAATGTTCTTTGGCGAACTACAGACCTGGCCTACTACTAAAAGGGCAGAACTTGACGACTAGTTTATATGTTATATCACTGTTTAATTATTAACTACATTTCCCAATAAAATTATTTTTTATTCTATTTCCTATTTCAAAAAGACAAGGTATGTTGATTTTCGTTTTTTACACAACATCTCATGACTATAAACTGTGCCTATAAGAACGTCATGACCACGTCATAACTACGAGTTGTGACTAAAAAATTACGAACCTTTACAGTCGCTGACATTCGTAATGCAACGGTTTTGTGTCTCCTGGAAAATACATTATTATGACATAGTGCTTCTTCAAATAAAAGATTCAATTTAGAAAAAAAGATTAATAAATAAATAAATACAACAACCACTTACAATACATTTTAATGTAAATTTTGACTCACAGATCTCACAAAAGTAAGGTAAAGCAAAATGAGTTTAGAAGATAATTTTCAATATATCGAACATAAAAATTGTGTGCCAATAATGCCGCACAGGTTAAATTTAACACAGATCATATATAACCACAATGAACCTCATTCCAGAGAGGCTAACTTTCACCATCTCTCCAACAGATGCTTCATAAAGGATGATACCTTATAAATCCAAAAATAAATATTTTGGATTTTACTTTCTTGGATACAACCAGCCAGTATTCTCAGCCCGAGAGACAAGAATGTTTCCCTGCAGTAGCGGATTTAGCACTTGAGAGGCCCCAGGCGCAATTCAATTTTGACCCCCCCCCCCCTCTAAAATATCTTCACTACCCCTACACCCTACAGTGTGCATTCTACTAGTTACTCTGGTAGGCACTATACCGGTGGCCCCAAAAAAGTGAGATATAGGGAAACAGTTTTTTTTTTTTTTTATCTACGATAAATCTTTTAAAAATTCTAGAATTATTCGTTCTAAATATTCAGAATTATGATTCTCAATATTAATAAAACCAAAAAATCGTTTTATATTTCCATTTTTGTCAACAAATCTCAAAATACAAGCTAATTAATCTACATGGGCTACATCCGGAGTCTGCAATAATGGAATAATACACTGCTTCTTGAACTTTAAATATTACATATTTCTTAACTTCGCTACCCATTGAATTTTCGGATAGCACTTTTCTTAGCCTCACGATAAAATATAACGTAAGAAAGGGTACTTACAGAAGTTTTGTGCGCCAAGATTACTGTTCTGAGCCCAATATGTGTTTCTCTGGACTCGGACGAAGGGTAGTTGCCGTGACGTCACAAAAATTAACAGAAAATAGCCACTCATTAAATATGGGGATATGATTCTAATTAGTGACGTAGGACGAAAGAATTGACCGCCGTGGGAAATAGCAAAGCACTAGTTTATGAGACTAAAAATAAATAAAATTCTCACGGGAACATAATAGATGAAAATCGAAACTTTAGAAAAACGGGTGATAACATGAAATTAAAATATAAAATAATCGGATTTATGAATACAAATAATGATTTCTTTTACAATAAACAAGTACATACAGAACAAAATAAGGGACGAGGGACAATTACTTTAAGAGCTAAATTTTGAGGCCCCCTTCATTTATGAGGCCCGAGGCGCGCACCTCCTGCGCCTACTTGGAAACCGCCACTGTTTCCCCTGTACATTGCGCATATTAAAGTCAATGTTGTCAGAAAGCAATTTTATAAGCTCCTAAAGGAATCAGGCATTTTGGAAGTTCTACTTAATGCACATTTTAATATTTACCGCTACGTTATATTTAGAAATCAAAAGAGTATGAATGGACAGAACAATGCTTAATAGATGGACATAACCCAGATCTAGAAGTTGAGATTTATTTCAAATTACTTATAAATGTAGTAGATATTTGCTTGAAGCATGTGTAATTAAAGCTTTCCAAGTATAAACATGGGGTTTGGTTATTAACCAGTAATACATTATCGTTTTTTTTTTTCAAGCTATTTTAACTGAACCATTTATTCAAATCTTGTTTAATTAATGAAGTTGTAAATAGGCTTGAAGAAGCAGAATCATAGAATGTCTTCGAAATATCGCTTTTGGAGTTGATAGGAGGAATTAATGTACGAGTTTGTCATTATATTTAGAAAATTATTTCCCAGGATTCAATTGGGTCTGCGGGATCGATGGATTGTGCCCATAAACTTAGGATCTTATTATTAGTGACGTATAGTGCTTCTAATTGCAATGATTCCAACCTTTTAAACTACGGACACACGAAAGACCTAAAATTTATTAGAAAATGAGATAATCCCTTAGACAATACAAGGAAAATTACCTTATTTTTATAGGATGTAATGACAATAGATATTTATATATATATATATATATAACGCAATTGCGGATTGTGTGGCGAGAAGAAAAACAGATTAACAGTGATAAGATAAGAAGATGGCGTTGTGATAGTCTGCGCTAAACTATCTAAATCACAATAACTGAGAAATTTACCATTTACCTTTGATGCTTTTCTAAGACCACTTTTGACACTTACAAGCGCAAATTTGTCGATAAGAGCCCATTAAGGGAAAACCTTCAAATATAAAGTTACATTATCTATTTTCTATAAATATGCCTACGAAGTTTCATGAAGATCCGTTTCCCCAAAAGTTAACAGAGGAACATATTTTTATACCCCCCCCCCCAACCCACACACCCATTGCCTAATTTTTTAAGCCTCGTTTAACTATGAAAACAGAAATATACTGGACTTTATAAAGAATTTATAATAAATTCATCAAAAAAAAAAAATCATCAAACGAATTTAATTTGTAGAATCAGAAATTTGAAAAGAGAAGATACGTTGTGTGGGTGTGTTGATGGGGTAGATGTGGCTGGAAGAAGAGGAGGGAAAATGCTTCAACGCGGCAGGTGATCAGAATGCCTTCTTTTCTGTAACGAGATTTAATTAGTCCGGATCTGTCGAACTGTGCCTTTGTCAATAGTGCGTGGCTTCCACTCTGGAAATCGAGCTTCGTGTTTCCAGGCGATGGCCGGTGAGAGGCCGAAGGGAGGAAAGGGAAATCATCGCCAACCGTTAATAAAGATGAGACAGCCTCAGTTCCAGCCCTGCCCACAGGGAGCCCCCGCGATATTTAATAACTGGTGGACGAAAGAGCTGCTCCAATGTACCTCCATTTCGCTGAGAGAAGCTTCCGCAAATAGGTTTTACGAAGGAATTTGGGGGGATTACTTTAGCTTTGGCACAGCAGCGTTTAAGGGGATGACACAGTGAAAAATACATCACAAAATATATTTACGTTGGAAAAACAGGCTTTCAACAACTGTATATTCAAATACCATAAGAAACACAACAACATAATAAAACTCCGGTAATTGTAACAAAGAAAGAATCTCATTTACGAAACACCCACTAGCAAATTACAATTGATGTATAAAAACTAGAAACAACTTAAATGGACACTAAATATGCTTTCGCGCACTGAAGCATATCCAAGACAGCTGTTTCATTCTTATTAGGATTCACCAGCAGGATTCCCGTTGATGTCGACTTAATTGCGCAAAAGCATATTTATTTATGGCTTTTCTAGTTTATAGAAGTACTTGTGGACGTTAAATTACTACATTATAAATGATTGAAAATGGAACCTAATAGGGGGTGGGAGATTCTCCTTCCAGATTATTAATATATGAGATTAATTCAAAATTGTACAACAGCGCAATCTGTTACAATTTAAACCAATTATTAAAATTTTAGCTTTCCAACGATAACACTCTTTCTTTAGTTATTTTTAGTGTGTGAGTAAGTGTGATTAGATCTTTAATAATGATAGTTAAAGCATTAACTATCATTATCAAACGGATGTTGATAGTTTTTATGCCTTACGATAATCAATACAGGATCGCTTTCTACTAAAATCAACAGGTCGCCTGGAATGAAATTTCAGGTTCCTAGTAGAATATGTTGCCGAAATATTGTGATCACGAATAGAGGGAAGAAATGCTTCTTTGGTTTCTTCCGCCCCCACTCCCACTTTTGTTTTTCTTTTTCAGATTATAATGAACTTCTAAAGCCTGTGATGGCAAGCGTTACAGCGAAGATTTCATATATTGCAGTATTACAAAACGTTAGAACAAACCCATAATATCCTTTGGGAGTTAGGCTTACGGTTTGTATTTGAAACGTGATATTCTAAAATTGAAGCTTCGCTGATCAACGAATAAATAAGTAAATACAAAAAAATTTCTTTCCATGACTGTTTAATAAAACCTACCAATGCGCTAAGTCCCTGTACAGACCTTAAAGAAAAAAAGAAGTGCGAAGATAAAAAGAACTTAAAAACTCATTTATTTTCTTGTTTTAGTCAGAATTGTTTATAAAACTTTTACGATTTGTTGGCAGTCGACGCAGAGGGCGAACTTTGATTTAATAATCGGATTCCGTTTCGGCAAAACATTCAAACAAAAACAATCTCTTCCGAAAAGGAGAAACAAAAGAAATCCGCTTTAGGTAAAATAAATAAATAAATAAAGGACATGCACAATAAATCACAGCATTTATTAGATACATTCGCCATGTTTAGTTCTTTTGAAGGAAGCAGAAAGTTCCAAATGAGAGTCGTTCGATGAAGACACATGATACATGACCGTAGCATCAGCTGTGAATACTGTAAGAAATAAATTAAAATTTGTAATTAAAGTCTTCATTATTAACCGATTGAAATAATATTAATATTACGTCTCTTTTGCACTTTTGAAATGTGAAGTAGGCCTAAAAAAGCCTACTTTATTTTTTTTAAATCTAAGCCTGTGGCCTGAATCTTTTTTTTAAATTTTTTTTTAACAAAATGGAGTCGTCTCTTAAATTAAATACGAGCAGATCACTAACAAGATAAACAAAGACTCTTAATCTTCAAGCTTTTCCATTCTTTTTCTTGATATGCTGCTTCAAGACTACTATCTTCAAAAACGTGTACAATTTAATTTATAAGCATTTAATGAATTTCCAATGAATAAAACAGAGGAATATTATTTCTGTTAACAGTTTATCCTTATGAGATCAATAAAAAAATACAAGTGATAAAAACCGTAAATGCACAAGCATAAGAATTTCTTCTTCTTCTTCTTTCTTCGAATTTGGCCGACTATGGACCACGTGAAATAACTCATGATTATTTTTCTTCCTTCTTTCTTCTCTTCCAGTATTCTTTCATTCTTTCTCCATATTGTTTCCTTCTTTCTTCCGTCCAGTTTGCTCCCGTCTTCTTCTTTGCCTATTCTTGAAGACCCTTGAATCCCCTGATCTTTTTTCTGAACATAAGAATTTCATTTTTTTTTTTATTATTATTTATATAATTTGAGTTTTTTACAGTCCTACTAGGGAAATTTCCCTGTCAGTATGTTCTGGAGTTTAATAGTTACAATCTGATTAATTTATGGTTGGTAATATGATGCAATGTACATGTAATCTACATATCTACACAGTACTATCAATGAAATGTAAACATTTAGGAACATTCACTCTAATATGAAGATGCAGACATGTGTATATGTCTCTGTGTATATGTCTCTGTGTATATGTATAATATACACACACAGGAGCGTAAATACACATATGTGCATGTTCAGACTTATATATATATTACAGATATACATTAAAATTATAAAAGTTCAAGAATAAGAGGATATATATTTAAATGTAATTTAAATATTTACATATGGTACAGATATACATTAATATTATAAAAGTTCAAGAATAAGAGGATATGTATTTAAATGTAAATTTAAAATAGTTACATATGGTACGGATATACATTAATATTATAATTTCATTTCCATATCAATGTAAAACATACTTAAAAAAAAAAAAAAAAAAAAAAGCAAATGGTATTATAACGAACTGAATTATAACGACCATTCTTATATTTTAATATATAATTGTATTGGAAAGACCGAAATTTTAATTATTTTAAACGTAATTAAAACAAACATCTTTTATAATGACATTCGGATAAGGGATGAGCACATCCTTTCGATAGCATTACAAACTATGTTACGTAAATTTATAAAGTAATTACAGTAATTTAAATAAATAATAAAATAATAATGCCTAGGAGTGACAAAAAGACGAGTTTATAAAGATAAAATAACTGAAAAGGAACTTAAAAAAATTTAAAATTAAAATAAAAACTCAGAATTTCTAATTTTTTTTCCTTTGTTTAATTATTGACTTGTGAATTTCTAAACACACCAAAACTAAAAATTCAGCAAAAATAACTAAATAAATAAATAAACATGTTTTATTTTGAATTCGTCACAAGTAATAGCAAAATCGAAGGCAAGGCTTAACATAATATATTTAATGTTTTTCTACACTGAATTATATTCGTAATTACAACAAGTGTGAAATACAAAATGCAATCGAATGGAAAATGAATCAATCGAAAGGACTTCATGATCTCTGAAATCCCTTAGTAAAGAAGTCGAAACTGTATGTACCTTTTCTTAATGACACGAATAACAATGTCTAAAGTGCTTTCACGATTGTATTTTTTCGATTACAGCCTAAGCATCTTGGAACTCGATAAGACTACAAAACTTCGCTTTTCTGCATTGCTTTGTTTTCTTGCAGAAAAACACTCAACTTTACGTACCGTGATTTTCAACTTCTGACACTGATACTCCTCCATCCAACCCAACCCCGTTCTTCGTAAACACTTAAAGAAATAATTTGTGGTGGAACGGAAATGCTACGGAAACTCCAGTTCAACTGAAGCCATCTTATGGGCATCAAAGCCATCAGAAGACTCAACGTATGTACGTCAATACTTAGGACTCGTCGACTGACCCAGGTATCAACGGCTGCTCTCTGTAGTTTGCATTTGCTGTTTATTGTTCCATTTAAAAATAACAGTATTTCGAATGTGTCATGAGATGACGTCAGGCTCTGGATTTAGTAATGAATTTTTAAAGAATTTGTATTTAAGGACTGGACACAGACGCTACATTCATAATTTATCGACAGACCTCACAATTTTAATACCTTGACAAATTAATTTCTAAGAAATGATTGTTTTAAGGCTGTTAAAAACCATTTATTATGGTCTACGCACTTCATTTAGATCCCAGTCATTGGTTCAGAATCTATTAGGGAGGGAAATGTCTGACCATAAGACTTTATTATTGCTTAGAAAAAGCAGGTTAAAAAACAAAACAAAGAAAAAAACCCGACGTGAACTAAGTTTTCGAATAGCAATACTGAAAACATTCAATCAAATCCTTCCTTCTGGAAGAATATCGAAAAATTCCCCGTTATCAATTTCTAACACTGACTAATTTTAATTAATGCAGCTTAAGTCTACAATAATTCGAAACAGATAGTAACTAATATGATTTATTATATATAAGTGATTTAGCAAGTTTTTCACAGAGATCTATCAGCATTACTGAAAACTTCGCTGAATATTGAAACCATGATTATCCAAAAATCCAGGTATTGTCAATGTTTTTTTTTTCCTAAGAAATTACAGATGGCTGTTTTGATAATCAGATATTTCAGTGAAGTTATTTCGATAATGCTGATTATATTTCTATTGAAGACGTGCTAAATCATAAATATATATCATCAAAAAAATAAACTATGTAAAATAAGTTACTCAGATAAATATCCCAAACCAAAAGCGTTGTACTTTAATTAATCCTTTACGATCGTAATACTTAATGATAACGAAAACATTTTAAATAAGTCCTACAATAACAAAGGCACTGGAAAAATATATTTATTAGGCAAAGGAAGAAGGGGTAGAGAGCATCGCCCTCCCCTCCCCCTTTCAGCAAAATGCGCAACCAATTAAAGATAGGGCTATGTATTAATGAGCGCCGTCTACTTATTGATTGATGGAAGCCATTCTGTAGGGGTCGGGATCCGATAAACGCCAACTGTATCGAGAGGACACACCAAGTTCATTTCACGGAAAACGAGTCGAATTACGAACGCAATGTCTGGAATCCATTCAGGAATTCGTCTGGAAAAGACCTTGGTCGCGGTGGCTGTGAATTCATTAATCAGGTGGGGGAAGAAAAAAAAAATTTACAGAGGGGTTTTGAAAATTCGATTATTATACAATAAATAAATAAATAATCTCAGATATCCTAAGCCGCTTTACTAACATTTTTCTAAAAATATTCATTATAATTACAAAGTCCCAGCCAAGATTTTCAATGCGCGATTTACTAAGATTGATTTCATTTCAACAAACACAGCATCATTTCAGTTTCTAAGAAATTTTTTTTTTTTTTTTTTTTTTGAGGAATGTTGGCGGAAACGGGGGTGGGAGGGAAAGAACAAAATAACCCTATTTCAAGTCAGCCCATAAATAACATTTTTTAAGAACGATTTGAAGAAAATCGAGATTAGAGTAATGAGAATAAATAAATAAGAAAAGAAATCTACAAGTTGATTACTGAGCCAACTACCATAGATTTCGCAGCCTCAGTCAATAAATAAATAAAAAAATAAAATGCTGTCGATTGAAAATACATTACCAAATTTTAATTGGACGGATGGCAACGAAAAAACAAAAGTTGCATTTTTAGAAAGATCTGGAAGAACATGTGTATGCATGTAAAATTAAATAATATAAATGAAATAGAAGCCTTCATAAAACAAGCAAGTAAGTACTCATAAACCATTAAGGAGCAAACCACAAGATTCAATTTAATTTAGACCTATTTTATTAGTTGAATGTTATTTAAGCATTCATAATAGACAATGAGTAAGACGCTGAAAGTAGTAAAACGTTGTAAATACATTATCGATTTCATAAATACTTTTTTTTTTCAATGGTTCTAAAATCTGTAAATAAATAAATGAACGCCGTGATTAAGTAGCTGAGGAGCAGGATTTGATACTACGTAAAGTCGGCTGCTTTTTCTTTGGCTACTTCTGTTTCGAGATGGGTACTGAGGTCTACCCAGCCCTCTATAAAAAACGGATCCGACACCAACTTCGTCTCGTTTACTTATTTCACTCTACCTGCGACGAACAGTTCGCTAGTATTTAAACAGAGCAAAACATTTTTCTCAAAAAAAAAAAAAAAAAATTCTCCTAAATTTCGGACGAGTTGCTTTCTTATGCCTGAATTCTATTTGTATTTTTATCGTAATGAAATTTAATCTAATTTCATCTTCAAATCGAGAAACGAATTTTTATCGGAGTTACAAGTAGACACATTGTAAAATACGATGTAATTTAAAAAAAAAAAAAAGGATAAATTATGAGTTACAGATTAAATAAAAAACTTACAATAAATTTTTTTAACTGCATCTTGAGAAAATTCACCTATCCCTCTCATCTAAGATTGGATATAAAGAGTGTTCAATATCACGCAACCCTATGTTGAAAATTTTTATTTTCAATACAGTATGAATAATACAGTAAGTATATTCCACAGTAAGTGGCAGCCGTTCTTTGGTTCACACAAGTGGTTAATCATGTTTTTCAATACACTGTGCAATGTTTGCTGTGAGATGGTATCGCCACAGTTCTGAATATTCGCTTGCAATTCCGGAATACTGTGCGGAGGAGTAACGTAGGCGGCATCCTTCAGGTATTCCCACAAGAAAAGGTCAGCGGGGGTGTTAAATGCGGAGATCGCGCTGAACATAACCCCTTTGAGATTCGTCGTACTGCAAAACACTCTTCCAAGTAAGCCATCGTGTTCCTAGCTGTATGGTCTGTGACAATGTCTTATTGAAACCAAGTGTTCTGCAACTGTTCTGTCGACAACGTATTGACCAATTCTTGCACCATCCTTACGTGCAGGTCACTGTTCACTGTTTCGTGGAAGAATATAATGAAGATGCGACTAGGTGACGTGTCACACCAGACACCAACTTTCTATGCGTGTGGAGGCGTCTCAATATTCAAGTTTGGGGAATTGACGTAAAAGTCCGAATTGGAACCGCCTCGTCAGAACCAATCATCAATCAAGTTCCTCCCCATCCGACGTTACAAATTCCATGAATCAACAACAGTAAGATCGTCGAGTTTCTGGGTCTCCAGGCTGCAGCTGATGGACGCTTGGATTTTGTAGGGTACAGTTTCAAACGCCGTGTGGGCACTGCAAAAGGAGAGCCCGGACTTTCTTACAAGACGTCGCACTGCCTTTTTGGGACTCCCAACATATGGAGCTCATTTACAAACGACACTCCATAGGGTTGCGTAACTTTTTGAACACCCTGTAACTACTAAAGTAGGTTTATTTTTTAATCAATTTCTTTTCTATTTCGGCTTCGATTTCACGCAAAAGCTGATCTTAAGCCATGCATTCCTTCGTTGATTGGTCACAGCGTCCATCATATTAACGTATCAACACCGACAAAACAACCATACCCCATAACTCAGTTACTGACTTCCTCGGGATTTTCCTGCCTGACATCTTACGACTTTAAAAGTTCTAATAATACAAGTTAGTTGAAATCTCAACACATAGAGGTCTCTGCAGCAGACGAGCCTTAGACTCCGGTGTTAAAGTTAAACACCCATTTTAATTATCAGCAAAAAATTAACAGGAAAAAGAAAATATCACTTACTATGTATTCCACGATTCGAAATGGGTTTTTTGAGATGTAAGGACTGCTTTTCAAACTTAACTGGTGACAAATCCAACCAGAACTGAATTATTCAAGACAAGAAATAAATAACAGTTCTTTCAGAACTTAAAAAACCAGAAATTCCTTAAAACGTTACCTTAGAAAATGAGTTGGAACGTTTTGAAAGTGAATGAAATGTGTTGATGCAATAGTGATACAATTCCCTCTCTCTCGTAGCGAGTTTTAGAAGCTGTTACGTAATTCTACCACTAAAAAACAACTCCCTCATTCTTTTTTTTACAAAACTGATCATTTATGTTGTTGTGGCTGCAAATGAGCGATATGTGTTCAGAGTCGTGAAAAAGAAAAATCTTCTTTTGATAAATTTGAATTTAATAGTTTTCATCATCAAACAATAATTTACCTCAAATTTTTCATTAGCTCAACATTGATTAAATCTACAAATACGGAAATCAATTAAATCTGATTAACTTAAAGCACGCGCAAATTCAAAATGGTTTACAAAGCACTGTTAGATGCCAACGAACTCTTTTTTTTTTTTTTTTGTGAACATTAATTAATTCCTTTTTTTAATTGTGTTAATTCTTTTGCTGCTAAATGTTACTCTTATGAGATTTATTACCTTCACTTGTTAAAAAATACCTGTGATTTTCAAATACCATAAGATAGATCCTCTCTTGTCCATAAAAATACACCAAAGTTTCAAGAAGAAGAATAAGACCATATTTTTCCAAAACTGACAATTTGTTAAACGCTACCGTTTTCAAAGAGAGTTTTACACCAAATTTCGAACCACGCACGCACACACACACACACGCGCAAACACAAGAAAACTTGACAAAATAAATACTGACACATTTAAAAAATAAAAACATCATGATTTTTTTTTTTTTTTTTTACAATAGTCATTCAAGTATTTATTTCACAATCATGGTGTCTATTTCCTATTGACATATCTGTACACTTCATTTACAAAATACACTAATGAATAAACAGACGATGATTTTAAATTTTTAAGCAGTCGTGCATATCTATACAGAACCTTTATTATTTTTATTTTTCCAAAGCCTGTGTTTTTTTATTTCAATTTGCCCACTATCACCGATAGATGGGGTTAGCTGTTGTTCTGATCAATGTCAAAACATGAAGCAGCCAATTACAAAGGAGCTTATGGAGACTCCGGCACAGCTGTGTTGGGTCACTCATGATTCAGTTGGTGAATGATGTGTCATATCAACAAACCAAAAACCAATTCCTTTCAATATCATAAATAACGTCGCTGTTAACATTCAGTAATATTAAAGCCTAACGGATGAACAATAATACACTACTCCACAAAACATATTACAGAATCATTTTTTGTTTTGTATCCTAAGCTTTAAACTGAAAACAGAAATAGCCCTAACAAAATAAAAATTCCCTCTCCTTTCTTTTCCCCTAGACTCTGTCTTTCTACGTCTAATTTACACCGAATTAAATTTGGAGCAAACAACGTACAGTTAGTAATCAAATTTCAGCTTCCCAAGATAATTAGTTGTTGATTAAGCAGTTTTTGAGTTACTGTGACTTTGGTGTTTACGAGCAACATGTAATAGTAAATCGTAAAGACTTACTGTACATATTCCATTCGAACTTCAGAATTGTAATATTGAGTGTTTTTTTAAATTAATATATTAAATGTAAATATTTACTTTTTCAAATATATTCTTAAAAACAATGCATTGGCACATTTATTTATTTATTTTATTTTCGTTGTTTGTTGGTTTTTTTTCATTCTGTCTTTAGTTAAAAAAAAAATACAAAATAAATATCTGCGAAATATTTTAGTAAGCTTTTAAATTTCATACATAAAATTTTTATTTTAACATTTGATATATTAAAGTTAAAACAACAGTTAAAAATAAGACTGAAACAGAGGACACTTATAATAAGCATGAAATTCGGAGCAACGAATCTAAGGATAGCGAAATTGACGCACCCTGCTCTGGGGGTTCATCTAATGGGTTCGCTATTGCAAAACACGATTCACCAAAAACAAAAATCGATAAAAAAAAAAAAAAGGAGCGGGAAATGAAGGCCTCTATAACTCCTACTTCATTTATTCACTTCAGTAGGGAAAAAAAAATCGATGAGATAAAAAAAAAAATCAATGTCATTTATAGGAATTGAAGGGAAAACTAAAGTAAGCGGTAAAAAAATATTCTCACCCAGTGAAATAATTTTCTCACTATGAATAAACAAGGAAAAAAAGTACGAAGAAAAACTAAGTCAACTATTTTTTTTAGATTCAGAAAGTTGTTGAAATGGGATATATTTAATGTGTTAAAAATAAAAACTATAACATTTAGGCCTACTACTGTCAAAATAATTTTTTATCAATATTTAGTTGAAGTTAAGAGAAAAACTGACTCAATTTCAATTTTAATAACTTAAGGGAGAAGTTATGGGGAATTCCAAAATTTAACATTTAATTAATCCTAATCTCATTCTGCTAAATATAATTAAGAGATTGGAAGTAAAAATATACAAACTATCAAGGTGTGGGATGTTTTGTGTAATGTCGACTCAAAATATTTAAAGTATACAAACAGTAACTACCTTTTAACGCCCTTACTTATCCAAATTTTTTTCAAGAATGCATTTTCTATAAAATGGAATGTATGAATTGTGGAGTTTTCTATGTTGGGGAAAGTAAAAGAAAAATTAGGGAACGGGTTTTGGAACATGGCAATTACATAAAAAATAAACTGGTTGATAAATCTGAGATAGCTGAACACTGCATAAATAAAGGGCATTTTATGAATAATGAGATCAAAATACTATGGATTGAAAAAGACTCCAAAACTAGAAAAATAGTAGAAAGTATATTTATAAGGAATATTAAACGACATAATTTGAATTTGAAGGAATGGACGTTGATAGTAATTTCGTAAAATTAGCAGGCGATTTAATAAATAATTTGTGTTTTGTTTGCCAAAATAATGTAAAATTTGAAGAACTGGACTTTTAGTTTGAGTTTTTGTTGAGTTGTTAATATCAATAATTTTATTGAATCTGAAGTTTGTTGAATTTTACCAATATCATAAATGTTATTTCATGCTCATGTCAATGAATTGTTGTTATCAGAATTACTGAAATAGGCTTGATAAAGGGAAGAAGATGTTGTCTTTCCGAAAATTTGCTGTTTATAAATATATTTAATAAATGAATTTTATTTTAATATACTTATTGGTGGTCAATGTGGTGTTTTGTAATAATATGAATACTAGGAGAGAAGTAATTAGGAAGAAATACGGACTTGATACTTATTATTTTTTTTTATCAATTTTCTAAGAGAAAAAAATTTGTCGGCTGAAAGATCTAGTCGACAGCCTGTGCCCCTATCATCTCCCGTCTGCATTTCTTTAGGTAGGATGCGCAGCTTTTTTTTTTTTCAATATTTCGTAGGAATAATATAAATCGAATTCATAAACCATGCAACCCAATTGATCTAGACAGTACTTAAGGACAAGTATCGAAAAAGTTTCCATAAACACTGTTTACAACAAAGATCCCAGTAAACAGGTAACATTACAACCAAGTTTTCAGGTTCTCTGCTCAGTCATGCTAACCTTAAATCGAACTGAACATTAGCTGTGTTTATAATAAACTTTAATGCCTAAACACACACAGTGTTGCTATTTAGGAATTCATCTAAAAGAAGTGGAAGTTTGCTAATGTTTCTCATTTAAATAAATTTTGTCCGGGCAATCTTTACTTTAACAGTCACAAATCTACTTTCAAATAAGTTATTAAAAAAAATAGTTATTTTTATGTTATTCTTAAAGAATAAGGTTAGCTTATTGAGATGATATGGACAAAACAGACTATTCCAGAGGAATGGAAAGTAGCGGTGGTGTGCCTCATTCATAAAAAGAAAGATATGTCAGTCTGTGACAACTATAGGGGCATAGCGCTACTCAACATATGCTACAATATCTTCTCTGGCTGCTTACTTGAGCGAATCAAACCCCTGACTACAGGAATAATTGGAGAATACCAAGGAGGTTTCCAAGCAGGGCGTTCAACCACGGACCAGATTTTTATCTTAAAACTGATCTGTGAAAAGATGTACGAATACGATCGAGAGCTGCATCTCCTCTTTGTTGATTTCAAGAAAGCCTACGATAGTATTCATAGACCGAGCTTGATTAAAACTATGATAGAGTTTGGCATCCCAAAGAATTTGGTGAGACTGGTTGAGCTATGCGTAAACGACACAAAAGCTAAGGTTAAGATAGGTAATAAAAAGACAGAAAGTTTTCAAGTAGAGACAGGATTAAGACAAGGAGATGGTTTATCACCTATCCTGTTCAATTTGGCACTCGAAAAGGTAATGAGAGAGTTCAACAAAGAGAACCTTCAGGGTGTTCAAATCGACAATGAAAATATTGCCTACCTGGCCTATGCTGATGACATTGCCTTATTGGCATGCACGCAAGAGGAATTGAAAAGAAGTATTCAGACCCTGGAATTGGTAGCATCGAGATTTGGACTGCAAATTAGTATTGAGAAGACTGAGTACATGATCGTTGGAAGAAAACTCCAGAGTTCCCAAGACCTAACAGTTAATGGCACCAGGTTTAAACATGTAAAAGAGTTCAAATATCTCGGATCAATTTTCACTGATGTAACATCAATTGAAACAGAGATAAAGGCAAGACTGTGTGCAGGAAACAGGTGTTTTTACTCTCTAGACCCGGTTTTAAAATCCAGAAGTTTATCTCAGCAGCTAAAACTAAGACTGTACAAAACATTAATTATGCCAGTGGTTCTTTATGGTTCTCAGACCTGGAGCACTCGAAAACAAGACCTTGTTCGATTACTGACATTTGAGAGAACGGTCCTTAGGATAATTTATGGACCAATCCAGGATGAAGCTACGGGAGAATGGAGAAGACGACACAACGCCGAACTTTATGAGCTTTACAAGGAGCCCAATATTGTGGGGGTGATGAAAAGTAAGAGACTTCAATGGGCAGGGCATGTAGTGAGGATGGAAGAAACAAGGTGGCCCAAAATTGTATTGGATTGGACCCCAACAGGCAAAAGACCAGTGGGAAGACCTAGGAAGAGATGGATTGATGGATTGAGGGAAGACTTCTTGCAACTGGGACTTTCGGAGAGCTGGAGACGGGTAGCTGAAAATAGAGACAGATGGAGAGCCTTGGTTGTTATATCGCGCGGTCCCCTGGGCCTGATCGCGTAAAACTAACTAAACTAACTAACTAACTAACTATTCTTAAAGAATATTTTTTTCTTTATAATCGAAAACTTTCTCCGATTGTAGTAATAGATTATGCCACACAATACAGCATTTAAAATTGTGTGATACAGCATTTAAAATTGGAAATTTGCTTATTTCCCCCTCCCCCCCAACGTTTCTGCGGTGTTTTGAGTAAGAATGGTACTAAAGGAACGTAAAGGTCGAATTTGACTTTAAATTACGAAATCAAAGTAAATTTACCAATAATTTCACACAAATTATTTTAAAATGTACTTTATTTTCATAATTTAAAATCAAATTTGACCTTCCCAATTAAAAGCAGACTTCGGTTCAAAAGGATAGGTCATTATAACCTAAGTATTAAAGTCAACGAAATTTTAACTGTATGTATAAAGGCTTATTCACATATTAAGGCTTAACGGGCTCAAAACATGGTAATTCATCCATTTTCATTTCCTACACGTTTTCACTAATAGTCAACTAACCTCTGGTTCTCAATGCTTTTTATATACTTCTAATAGCGTCAAACAGAATTGACACTGATTGATTATTATCCCTAAAATCTTCAATGTCAATCATTTGCGTTCTGACTGCTCATTTGTCACCAACAAAAATACGGAAATCGCCAACAATCACGGCTAATAATCTCAACAAACGCCGCGTCCAGGAGACTAAACTCGCTCAGCTATCAATCGCAGTGGGGAGAGGCGTAGCTGTTGTACGACCATCATCGTTCGCTAAGAGCATTTCATAGAAATTTATGATCCGCAAAATTTTGTAAACAATTTTACTACAATCGCAACAGCACTCCATTAAAAAAAAAATACACACACACGCAGATAGAATCGAATTTAAGAAGTACCGTTGTTTGTTGGCAAATAATGGCGAGTACTGTCATAACTGCCTCATAAGGAAAAAAACAAACACTGAAATTCTCCTTACACAATGATTTGGAGAATGTTCTGATACTTTTTGTTAGATAGACGGTGGACAAAAATACTAGTTTTGAACCATAAGAAAGAAAAAAAAGCATTTATTCGTTATACACGCTGTAATGAAACTATGTAAATTGTTTTGATAGGTTTTCTCGTTTGTTGATTTTACAAGTTTGAATAATAACTAGCCATATGTGACAAATTTTTTTTAATCATATTCTCCTTCTTGTCTATCATTTTCATTTTACATATCTTAATCCGATCTATTTCAATTCTTTAAGGAATGAATTTTTTTCTAAAGTTTTTATCAATAATACAATAATAATAAACTTACAAAAATTGTGTTGTAGAAACTATTACTTTCTGGTTGTAAAAGGTGATAGGAAATAAATAAAATTCAACTGCTCTGTTATTTCTATCTTATATTAATAATGACAAGTGAAATTCAAAATTATTTCAAAAAACAACATACAGAAAAAAAAAAAAAAAATGAAAATAAATTGGAGGAATAAAATCGTTGATAACTTTCAGAACTTGAGTTAATAAAACTACTTAGTAAAGTAGTTTTATAATTTAGTCATTAAAAACATTTTTCAGTTATAAAGTATAAATATATTGTTTGGTTCTAACGTTCTTCAGGCTATCTATTTAGGATCCGCATTTTTTTTTTTTTTTTTTTTTTTTAAATATTAACAAGATGGGAATAAATCTTCAAAAATCCCTTCACGAAGACGAAGTCATTTACCTGATTTCCACGATCGGCTGCCATCTGTGTCTCGCTGTTTACGTCACGTGATCCAAGGGGGGAGGAAGAAAAATATTGATTAGTAGAAGAGAAAGGCCGGCTTGTGTTATCGTCTCACAAATGAAGTTAAGTAAATGTGAACGTGTCCAATAGCGCCTTCCAAGATACAAGTACTATTTTTTTTTAACATTAACCAAAACAAAAAAAATGAGATAGCAGTGAAAACTCCATTTTCATTGCTTGCCGATTTGATATCTCTGTCTATGCGAAAGTCTTCAATTTTTTATGTAACAATAATGACAGCATTTTTAGCATATAAACTAATAAGTCTAAACAAATAATAAACCAATCAATATTAACCCAAACGCCTCCAAAATAAAAAAGTACTTTAATTTACTTATGACTTTATTAAAACCCAGTTCAGGTCACACTTCCCGCTCAATACCTTTCCAAATAATAATGGCATCAAATTCGGCATGAATTATCGCGCTCTATTTTCTACGGCTCTAAGAGGTCGCGTGTTCAAATATCACAGTTAAAGGCGAGCTTCCCTTCCAAAACCTGTTAAGCCGATTTTAATTTATTTTCAACGACCAATGTAAACAAGGGGTACACAAACAAAAGTTACAATTTATAATCAAAGAAAAACAGATAATCAGAAATACGTTTAAAGTTGCTTTTTTTCTGCATCTCAAAGCTTTTATTGTTTACGTTTCGTATACGACGATAATGTTTTACGTTCTTGTAAATCCTTCATTAACTTAACATTTCCGTTCAACTAATATAGACTGCCTTCTATTTGGGTATCGATGCTAAAGCTCTAGTATTTTTAACTATTTTCCGAAGGAAATAGAAGCTAACTGAATCACTTTATATGCGTATGAATGTGGGTGTCTATTTCTCTACAGTGTTAAGTCCTGAATCAATAAACAGGTCTTAATGAAACTTGCAATGCACATTTATGGATTAAACTTTTCATTCGCATTCAAAAATTAGAAATCACAGTGATCTGACTGTTTCTGAAATTTTGCACGTTAGGTAGTTAGGTTAATATACTGTAGAGAACACATTTATTTTTTTTTACAGCAAACAACTTACGAGAACGAAATCAACATATTTAAGTTATTATCAAACTCATGGAAGTTGACGATCCCGTATTTTCGTGATTTCACGTAATTTACGCGAGAATAGTCTCTATCCATGTCTTCTCACAAAATATTGAAACATTTAAATGAATTATAATACGGGGAAATGCATGAGACTTTTACTACATTTTAATATAGTATTAATAACTTGAAATCAGTCAATAAACAAACAATAAATTCATTATGTAGCATTTTCCTAGTGACAAGTCATTAAAAATACTAAATTTCTTGAGACCTGCTGAAAAAGCTAATGGCCAAATCTCGTAATTTCCGTGATTCCCGCGCAAACGTGATCGTCAAAATAAATGTGTTAGACTATATTCCCTAACACATCGACCTTTCATTCTTTTTTTTTTTAATTGGGAACAAAACTTGGCAATGAGCAATTAAAAATGTCACTCTTTTTATTTAGATTTTGCAGAGAAAAAAAAATACTACAATTATACGGTTCTTTTCTATTTTTAAATAATTAGCATAATTTTTCGTTTTCCAACAGCAGTGTTTTTCTATGTTACACTTCTATAATTATATATTTACTCTTCCTTTAAAACTTAAAATTTATTATTCTACAACTGTTTATTTATACCTATTGTTTTATTCTTCTGAAATATAATCCTGCCACAAAATATTATTGTTATTTATTCTTCTAATAATAGTTTTAGAAACAGTTCAGGAAGTTAATTAAGTTCTTAATTCTAAAAACTTAATGAATTTTTAATTCAACTTTACAAATCAAAATCGATCTTTATTAATAATCAAACTTGCATGACTAAAATTAAAAAGAAAAAAAGTCCCTAAATATTGCGTTTTTAGTTAAAAATATCTAAATTTTTTAAAACCAACACCAGATGTCGCTGAGGAACCCAGAATCAAATGGCGTTATTATTGCAGAAACTAGCAATGTGGTTTTGAATTGGAGTTTTGCAAATTCCGGCTATTTACAATATAGAAATATAAAATTACTGTATACAAAACGAAATTTAATGTAGAAATGATTTTTCTGGCTTAAAAATTTCAACTAACAATTTTCTTCTCTAATTAATGGATAAAATTCTAATTACGACTTTAACTTGTTTTTATTAAGTTTTTTTTCTTTTGTTATATAGTCATTCTATAGTCTCTCTCTTTTCTTTCTATTTTGGTTTCTGTGTTTTGGTTTGAGTTTTCAAATAAAGAGTGGAATTTCAATCCAAACTTGGCCTGATAATAAAAAGCCTTTTGTGTTGTATTGTAAACACACTTCGTCCTTCAGCATACTGTGATAACTGAGATATGGAACTTTTATCTGTCGGTTCAGTTTTATTCTGGGAGAATCTCTCTTTCTCTCGAGGTCAAACTATTTTTTTTTTTTTTTTTTAATTTTAATCGATTTCATTTAACTATCCGAATTTATTTTTAGTTACAATTTAGACCTACGTTAACATGTCCCCGATACATAGTTGATTCCTATAAAGCAACCTGTACACATTGTAACTGAATAAGTAGTTCTTTTTTTTATAATCAGGAAAGCTCAACACTATAAAAAAAAAGTTAAAACTACAAATACAGCCTGAACCACGCTGTGAAGCTGTAATACATTCTCTTCATATAATTACTTTTTTTAAAATAACATACGTTATTTATTAAACAACAAAACCAGTTACGGAGAATGATTCTGACTAAGGCAGACAAAAGAGGATGCCTTTTCATTAGATTTCTTCTCTTCGAGAATTGCGGCATAGTAGAATGCTAATAAAGGATGGCAACATTAGATTTCATATACCGTACATTGTTTTTATATACATTCATGTTTTCATCAACTTTGGGTTTGTTTTGTTTTTTAAATCTACCGATTACTTTTTGATAATTGGACACAATTATATGGACGCGTTATATACTTTCCAAGAATTCTTGGTATGTTAAGAAAGTATGAAATTAAGGTACGTAAAATATTCTTTGGCACTGCTAAAACAAGCAGAGAAAAAAAAATTAGTACATCAACTATAAGCATAATGTCACGAATAAAAAGTTGATATCTGGCATGAGGTGCTGGTCTCTATTGTAACCTACAAACTTGGTTTCTTCAAAGTATAAAAAAAAAAAAAAAAACAAAAAAAAAACTCAACTAATTTCAAATTAAATCGAAGGCTTTTCACAAAATATTTCTAAAAGTAGAAAATTCATAAGAATGGTAATAAAAAATACAAGTGACCTCTGGGAAAAAAAAAAGTAAAAACATGAGGAAAGGTAAAAAAACCTAAATCAACAAAAATGACAAAACTGAACCTAATATCAAACAATTTACAATCTTCGTTAAGACATCTAAACTGGGTTTTTATTTCCTTTGAGTTTTATTGAAACGCTCATCTCCAAATCACTTCTATGAATGGTGGTAGAAGAAAAATACCTTTCAGAACATTTAATTGCTTTCAAGTTAACCATAACCTAGGGAAATCTACAATGTTAATAACAGCTATCATTTTTTTAAAAAATAACTATAGAATCTAAAGTTAATCTTTTGTAACATATAATAATAATAATCGCAATGAAGCAGCGACAAGAACATCTGAATATCTGCGAGCGAACACTGGCTCGCATAAGTGGTCTTCAAGTGATAAAATGCCTATTTATTGCTGTCAGGACTAGATCTAAAGGAAGTAAGAGTGACCTTGTCCTTTGACGAGTCACACACACACACAGCGTAGGAGGCGGTGGCCACTGGCTTCGTAAGTCACACCCTGTCAACCTGCGTTTTCCTGACGCATCGGCAACGCGAAATATGCCTTGTTTTTCTGTCCCTCAAATATTGATTTCACGGCTGCTGCTGCACCTTCTTGCGTTTCCTGCAACATTTCCAGTCTCTCGAGTTGATGACCAAAGGGAAATTTAGTTTCCAGGCGTTTACCAATAAAACTGCCTCCAACCACCACTCGAACTGCACCGACACCCGAACCACCGGTTCCAAACCACTCACAAGGAAACGGACTGGACATTTCACTGTTTTCATTCCCTACCCCTACCCCCAGTATAAAATAAGGATAGATTATTTTTTTTTGTTTTTTTTTTTTTTACATCATCATAGAATTAATTTATCTATCGTTAACTACGATCAAACTTTGAAAGGCAAATTCAAACCATCTAACGAGACAGACTGTATCAAGACACGGGCAACAACTTTTTTTTGTAATGACGGTTTTGTTTACGCAAAATCTAAATAAAATTTAAAGAAAACCTTTCTGTAAACAAAGAAATCAAGAGCCGTAGATCCCAACTCGACTCAACCCAAAACACATCGACTGAGATCCACTTTTGTTTCAAAAAGGCAAAGGTTGCCGACCCTTAGATTGATTAATTCAAAGACAACTCTTGTGTTGCTACTAGTTAGGGATTAACTTTAAGTAACGACAGTTGGGGAGCATTAAGTTCTTGCAGATTTCAGTATATTTTCATTCTATTATAGATCTATCAATTAACACTGTCTTTCACAAATTATTTTTGCAGCTGGTACCAGTACGATACATGTAAATTACGGATGTTTCTTACATTGTTAAATGCTTTTATTTTCGTCATTAAAACCAATAATTATCTAATATAACATCAACCGATAATACTCAAATTATCCTGCAAGAATAAAAATAATGTAATGTAATGTGGTGAGTGGCAGGAAAGCACCGCGACCGTTGGTCTAATGTGTTATCCCACGGAAATAAGGACAGACGGAGAGAAAGACAGAAATAATGGTGGGAGAGAAAGACAGAAATAATGGTGAGAGAATTGCAGGGGAAATGGGAGAACTTCGAGAAAACCTGCCCAGCGCAGATCGTCCACAGTCACGAAACCCACATGAGAACCGAACCCCGGTACTCAGAGGTGAGAGGCCAATGTCTTAACCGCGCGGCCTAAGAATAAACATAAATTAAACGTCAAACTAAATATTTTCATTTTAATCATTCCACTGATAATCTCTTCGTTCTGCATTCTATCTGTGTACATCCTTCTAAAAACTTTTGAACCATTGAGTGGGTCACCTTGAAACATATAATAACTCGAACACTAGGGACGATCGAAATGCTATATTTCAAATCTTTTCCTTGTCGAAGAATTAACACGAGTAAATGATAATAAATTCCCATAGATAACATTACATCTCTATTCTATTTCCTTAAACTCTCATCGTCTGAAACCATGAATACGAAATCCTAGTTAATCCACTGCATTCGATTAAAATTAACCCCATTATATTTATATAATTCAACTTAATAATTAGGATTTAATTCTCTTCTCTTTTTTTTTTTTTTTACAAAAGAGAAAAATTATATTGTACCATATTCAGATGTTATTATAATTAGGATAAAAAATTAGGTTTTCGTTTTTGTCGACATTAAAAAAACAAAGAAATTTTAAGAAATAAGATTGTAAGGAAAATTGTTTTAATTTCTTTCGAACTCTTTGTATTATATTATGTCAAGATTTATCTTTAAATTAGAATTTCTTTTGTAATTATTTCATCTTCAATCTAATGTAAATTTTTCATTTGTGACGGTAGCGCCACCAAACGGCTATTTTTTGTACCAGTTCTGTGAGAAACTAAAGGCAGATCACAGTAAGTTGTAATGCAAGGATCAAATCCTCACAAATCAAAAGCCTGTATTTGAGACAATATCATGTATTACAAACAGAACTCAGGTAGATCGTAAAAATAAGTAAGGGTTAATCGATTTTTACCAAAGTTGCTAGTAATGCAAAAAAAAAGATAATGACAACAAATGGTTGAACTTCCAAATGATTAGAGTATCTCATTTAAGATACCAGTGGACACATATGACATAATAGCGAAAGTGGTGGATATTCGATTGAAGAATTCTCTGAAAGTCACCTTGCTTGTTGCAAATGCAGGGATGGGAATTGGCAGTTGCAGGCGTCGGGAAGGATGTAAGGTGTCTTCCAACCTTGTCCCAAACACACGTGCGATTGGAGAAACACCTGTTGATCTCGCAAGCCATTGAAAAACATTCACATTGTGATGAGCCAGTCTGATAGTGTCATCGAAATATGGATGGGCATTAGCTTTTTTGGCACAATCTCATCTACATCGCCAAAAAACATGTGATGTAAAAGGGTTTATGACATTTTCGACGTAACACAAGATATCCTATTGCACCCATAAACACGAGAGTTGCTATAATGAATCAATGACTTCCTAAACGAAAACATTGAGCATGTTCGATACGAGCTGCATTCTTTTGATGTCAATCTCGGCTCTTTTCAAGGATGTTTTCTAGGCCTCATTTGTTCATCGTAGGCACCAGAGAAAGCTCTCCTCAATATTCAGTGTTACTCCAGACGTCAATGGCTACATCTCAGAAGACGATTATGATGACGAGCATGAGTGAAAGCCCTACTTTCAGCAAAAGATTACGCGATGTGGCATAATAACATTATCTCTAATTTGGACGGAAATGGAATGCCTAATACACTGTTTTTCTCTGTGGTCGGTATTTCTAGAATAATCTAAACCTTCGTATTAGAAAACCTACTGTTTTCCATTGTGTTTACAGGCCACTCTGGTCAAATATATTCAGCAATACCCAGGAATGAAATTCCAGTTTCTCGTATAATCGCAAACTAATTCCTTGATTTCAATGAAGACACGGAATATAACACACAATAAAACGAAAGTTCAATTATCCGTATTTGGGGACGCTAGAGCCCGGATAATTGAATAGCAAGATTAATCGAAATTTCATTTTATTGGACTAAACACATACACACACACACAAAATACATATAAAATCTTAAGATATTCATTTTTGTAGTATGCGAAAACTAAACTGAAACATTTTTAAACTTATTTAAGATCGTGATTTGTTTAAAAAATAGAATTAAAAAAAAAATGAAATTTAAATGTATTTTACAGAAGACCACGGTTATCCTACGAATAACTGAGCCCCGAATTATCATTGTTTTACTGCAATTTGTCGTCTTTAGATATTACTCTAAAGGAATAAAAAGATTTAAACAAGCTGTTTTAAAAAAATCACGACTTTTCATATAGTAAACTAGTTTTCTTCATTCTCGGATACCCTTTGTTATAACTATCATAATAAGAAACAAATTTTGTGAAATTGTAATAAAATTTCGCTTAATGACGATCTGCGCTATTACTGAAATCAGGATTTTTTTTTTAATGGTTTCCGATTTCTATTTGTATAGAAATTATAATGCGGTTCCCAAACGCTCAAGTGATCTTTTTACATTACTTAATTATAATGCCATTTCAACGCTTCCTTATAGGAATGATCAGTACAAGAAATTTAAACGTTAACAAAAGAAATATAAACTTGGATTTTTTTTTTTTCTAAACATAAGCTTGGAGGTCCCTGAATGTCCTCAAAAAATTTTTCCTACTTACATTAACTTTAGTATTATAATCCGAACAGGAAATGCACATTTTCGGATATAGGACAAATTTATTTATTACCCGATTTTTCATTTTCAGTTATCTTTCAATAAATCACCCACTGGGAAATACTAAACTCATCTGAAACTAAGTTGATATCTAATATAGTTTTTGCATAAGTTACATAAAAATGTTTCTACAATTCCGTAAACTACATTTCTGAATCACAAGATTTACAATTGTTTTTTAATTAATTGTCCCTCTAATAGCATAGGCTAATGAAATACAGACATACCCCGGTGTTATGACATTAGAATCCATTGCTTTGTCATAAAGCGAAAACAGTCGGTTTTCAAAGTCCTTTTAATTTTTCATTTATCTCTTTACTCTTATATCTGCCATTATTAAGAGAAAATAGCTTAATAATGGCAGATATAAGAGTAAAGAGATAAATGAAAAATTAAAAGGACTTTGAAATCTGACTGTTTTCGCTTTATCTGAAGAAACGAAGAATTATAGTATAAACACACTAAAGGTTGAGATCTGGTGTTGACAAGGCACATCTCAAACTGCTGTTTCACGCTTAATTGGAGATCATCAGTTGAGAGCAGTCACCAGTAAACAACAATACGGAAGTGATGATCTCAATTTCTTCCTATAGTTAAGGATTATACTAGTTTAATATTCATTTAATCAGAAAGCACAACACAAAGCAATGGAGCGCAGTGTTTTTGCTGTATTTGGAAGCAAACTAAAACACCGTCTGGCTGTCGAAGCGGTGGCGTCAGGTCACAAAAGTGTCGTCTCGGCGAATCAGCTGCCGCAAAATCGGGGAATGGTAGCAATTGGAAACTGTCGTATGAGTGAAGCGTTAGAAAGCGAATATGAATTGACGCAAAACGGGGTCTGACTGTATCCTACTGCGGCGACCACAAATTATACAAGTGTATGTATAAGCATACCTCTGAGATATTGCGGTTCGCAGTAAAGCGAGTCACACGAATAAAGCGATAAAGCAAGTCACAGGAATTTCCCAGGCATAAAAAAGTTATGTTTACATTTTACTGTAGCCTATTAAGTCTTCAACAGCATTATTTCCAAAAAATAATGTAAATATCTTAATTAAAAAATACGTTATTGCTAAAAGATCATTGATCACAGATCACAATGACAGATGTAATAATAATAATAATAATAATAATGAAAAGTTTGCGAGAATTATCAAAATGTAACAGAAGATGTTGGGAAAATGGCGCAGATAGACTTGCTCGACGAGGGTAGCCTTCAATTTGTAAAAAGCGCAGTAACTGCGAAGCGAAATAAAACGAGATTTGAGTTTTATCGAAACCAATTACAGATTCTCAATTCTAAGAATTCCCTTACTTATACCTCTTTCCCATCTTATTATCATCAATAGGATTTAATTTTTTATCCTACCACTTCTTAAAACGTTCACGACATCATCGCAACTCCTTCTTTCAGTACTTGTATGGAAATCTAACCAAATACCAATAAATTAAAATTTAAAAAAAAAGTATATTTTTTACTCATTTCTTTGATTCTTCGTTATTGTGGTATCATCATTATTTTACTGATTGCAGTTATAGAAAAAACACATCCTTTTCAACAACGTTGTAAAATAACTGCAGGACAAAGTTTTTAAAAGTTATTTTGGGTCACAGACGGATTGACACGTGTATTCGATTAAAAGTTAAATTCTATTTTTTTTCTTTTTTTTTTTTTCGTTATAACGTTTCTCGTTGGTGATGCACATTATGGGACATCCCATACGGTAGACCAAACTTACATACATGGTAGTTAGCTTACAATGTGGATATAATTAATCTCCGTAAATTTATAAGCAATTCTTTTTTAGTATGCATTTATCTACGGCTATATTATTCCGTATTAGATCAGACCAATATGAATTCAATGTTGAAAATCTGTCTCCATAACATTACAATACGAAACACTCCGTGCAGTATTAAAAGCTGACTGACAACTTAACGAAGAAAGTGCTTTGGAAACTCCGGAACTCATGGCAGAACACCTTCACAAAAATAAATTACTTTATTCGGCGGGCTCTCATCTTCACCTGTTCCAGTATCTCTGTGCATTTTTATTCCGATCCAAAATGATCTAGAGTGAACAAGACTGATACAAGGAGGTCATTCGGACAATCTGGTGCATCGTTTGGGTCATGCTATTAGCCACTGCTGTTGCCTCGTGTAACGGACGCTTCAAAAAGACCTCATTAAATGATTGCAACAGAACAGCACGAGACCATCATCCACCACCGGTCAGGAAATAAATCTTTGCCGAAGTCACATTAGCTGAGGTGCAATTCTGATACACTGCGATCGGAATAGTTAAGTGATGCTCAACTCTAAAAACAAGATTACTCGTGGGTTCTTCATGTGAATCTTATTCTAATCCACTCATTCTTGACTCTTAATCACTCATTCGTGACCCTCTTTCACCAATATATTTCTATCGCGAACCTGGTAATATACACGTAAACAATACGTTAGGTAGGCACTCGCCTATCTATAGCATAGAGATGGCCTGAGCACGCAGACAGCAACGAGGCATCGACTTCGGAGATAAAATAACCGTGCTCATATGTTAAGTTTCACCATAAATAAACATCGTACTACAATTTTAAAGAAACCACCACAACTACAGGAGGGAGTTGGAGAGATCAAAATACATTTGTCTAAGCTTTAAGTTGGAACCACAAATAAGCTTTTTACCAAATTTTTGGAAATCCGTCCAATCGTTTTAACGTATGCACGAAGAAACAAGACAAATATAGAAGAAAAATGCTCAAGTGGAATAGAAAGATTTCCACGTGCTCAGTCAATCATTACATGTAATCTGATGGAGATGACATTACAGAATTTTTATTATGAAACCTCTGACCATGTTCGCGGACCACCAAAATAAATGCTCCAATAATCAGAATAACAACAACAAACACTGAAAAACATATATTTAAGAATATTTTTCAAGGACCTTTTTACTAAGAGAAAATTAGGAATTATCAGACAAATATTCACAAATTTATATCAGCTTCAAAAAACATGCTACTAAAGGCAAAAAAGACACTACATCATTTCTTCCATATAAAAACATTATAGCTTCACAAAAAAATAATGCATTCCAATTTGACGAAAAAAACCCAACTCTTTTAAGTTAAAAGTAGCATTTCAAGTAGCATATATTAGAATAAGCTTATCCGTTACATCCCCTCTACCAACAAGACTTTTTAGAATTGGTGAGAATGACTGTTCCCTTGTCTATAAGCTGATGACCTGCGCTATTACATCGAAAGAAAAGGGAGTTAGAGATGGAAATTTTTCTTGAGCACATTGATACTGGCTGTTTAAGTAATTACAGTATGCCAGGGAAATAATGGTTAGGTAACTGCAAGGAATTACATATCCTGGTTTTATAGTGTAATTTCCGTATTGCCGCAACTGTGCTAAATATAATCTTCTTTGGAAAAACGTGGGAGAATACCATGCATGACAGATATTACATGAACTTAATCTTCCTTTAAATTGAACAGATTATTATTAAACTTTAAAAAATACACATGATGAATTGTACTAACAAATTATTATTTAAACTTTAGAAACATTATATTTTTTTACTCTAATTTACGTCTAATCTTTTGCTTTAAGCAGTAAATATAGATCAGGTCTTTTGTGAAAAAAAAAAAAGATAAATTAATGTTAAATGCTTGTTAATTAATTAGCAAGACACGATGATTTGAAAAAAAAAAAATACGGAACAGCTTCTCTGCACAGCGTCACAAAGTCACTCTTGTTATTGGCTTAAACCTCAGCTCGCGACTGAGGAACAAGGAAAAATAAGGAACAATGCTAAATATTTAAAAAAAAAAAAATGACAGAATTTTAGGGAAATCTTAACTTAGCGGTTTTTAAATAGTTTTTTTCCCTTAATATTTTGAGCATATCTTTAAAAATACTGTATTACTTAAGAAGTAATATCATACACTCACTTCCAAAAGTTAAGCACGGAGAGGAAAAATGTTAATTTACAGTAAGCCAATCTGAATTAAAGAAGCTCACATTTGCTGCAAAGATAGAAGGAAGTATGCAAATTATGTAGGTAACAGCCAATCACGGTTTCGCGTCGAGAAATATGCAAAACAGGCAGTCGTATAAGAAGCTGGCATTGTGAAGGGTTATAGGAGTTGCATGCAAGTGCTGATAAAAGGTGTTTAGAACATTCGTACGATTTGTTTTCAAGTTAGACGTGTTTCTAGGGCTTGCAGAAGACGAAGGGAAGATTCTGAGCGCTGGCGGGCTGTCAGACGCATTGAAGCAG
The DNA here is from genome assembly GCA_023159025.1 of Thereuonema tuberculata. Lineage (NCBI taxonomy): Eukaryota > Metazoa > Arthropoda > Chilopoda > Scutigeromorpha > Scutigeridae > Thereuonema > Thereuonema tuberculata. The sequence goes on from JAFIDM010002131.1 coordinate 13,205,481, forward strand.
GACAGTCTACAACAGATGTTGCTCGTTTCTTCGGCGTTCATCATTCCGTCATTTCACGATTATGGAAACAATTCCACATCAGCCAAACAGTTGTCCGAAGACCTGTAGCCGCGGAAGATCGATATATTGCTGTTGTAGCCAAGCGGAATCGAAGATCGGCCACCACACGTGTGACATCTATGGTTGTAGCGGCCATTGGTAAGACGATATCTGCCACCACTGTTCTTCGAAGGATACACATGAATGGTCTGTACGCCTGGGTACTATGAGTTTGTGTTCCTTTATCCGTCCAATCTAGAGGGGCACGAATACAGTGGTGCCCCCAGCATGTGAATTGGACTATGTCTGATTGGGGTAACGTTATGTTCACAGATGAGTCCAGATTTGCCCTACAACCCGATGATAAGCGTGTAAGGGTCTGGATGGAACAAGGCACACGCAATCGGCCCCAGAACATCACCGAACATCACACATTCCGCGGTGGAAGCATCATGGTCTGGGTAGGGATTTCATTGGGATATTGCACCGACCTGCACATCTACAGGCGAGGTTCTGTGACGGCTGTACACTATCGAGATGAAGTCCTAGATCCCATTGTGAAACTGTACGCTGCAGCAGTTGGTCCTTCTTTCGTTTTAATGGACGATAATGCGCGTCCCCATAGAGCTGCCATCATTGACGAGAGTGAGGGGATTGAGCGTATGGCGTGGCCGGCTTATTCGCTTTAATCCAATTGAAAATCTTTGGGATGCCCTCGGCCTTGCTGTATGTCGACGTTTCCCACTTCCAGCCACTCTCAGAGATTTAGAAACTGCCCTACAGGAGGAATGGCGATTACTGGACTCTGCGGTGGTTGATCATCTCGTAAGAAGCCTGCTCACACGCTGTAAACTTTGTATGCAGGTGAGAGGTGCTCACATACCCTATTAATGTCGGTTTTTATTGTTTGTTTTGAATTTAAACATCATTTTATTAATGACGGAAATAGGACGTCATCTTATAATTTACGAAAATTCAATATTTTGTTTATTTCTTATGTAATTCTTTATTTTATTTCATGAATAAACATAGAGCAACTTATTTGCAGCATTTCATGTCAATCAAAGCAGTACTTGTCCATTTTTTCGCATTTTACCGCTCCGTGCTTAACTTTTGGAAGTGAGTGTAAATAAACAAATCGAGTAGAGAATACGATCTCGGCTATCCATTGTCTAAACGGGGACTGAGATGTCATTTTGAGGACCGAGAGACGAGGGTGGAGACCAAAATAACCGTTTTCCTATTTTCAGGTGGACCATATATTGGATTTGTACCGAATTTTATAGAAATCAGCCCAGCCATTTTAGCGAAGCATTTACAGGGTCAATTCTGAGAGATTAGAGGCTGGAGACCAAAGTAAATGTGGACCGTGATTTAAGTTGGATCGTAAATGAATTACGTACTAAATTTTGTGAAAATCCGTCAAGCCGTTTTAGCGTGACATGCTTACGAACAGACAAAGAAGAGAATGATAAATGTTCCAGTAAAAAGTAAGACTTTTCATTCTTAATAAATAAATAAATAAATAAATAAATAAATAAATAAATAAATAAATAAATAAATAAATAAATAAAACTGAACTGCTATGTTATTAGGTAATAAATGATTTGCTAAAGAAAAATCTTTCAAATAACTCAATTCTATGATATTATTTTTTTTCGAAACTAGAAAAATCCCAAAATAATAAGCTTGCAATCATTCTCGAATGAACTCCAATTATTTCCCCTAGGAAGAAAAGGAGTCATTTTAACGAGACCCCTAATTCTGTGCACTCCAACAACCTCTTCAGATAGAGATGACTGTCTTTTTTATGGTTTCTATAAATGGATTAGCGGTAAAAGATCCCTGTAGCAACAACCTTTTTAGTATCAGAAAGAGAAAGAAAGAAAAAACAAAAAACCCCGCAAACCCTCCCTTTTGACGAATACACCCACAACAGTTCATAACAGCTGGGTCCAATACAAGTTAACGACTTAATCGACGATGGCATCCCAATTAATTAGACGAAATAAAAGTAAATTAAATTATTTCCGTGGTCAACTTTCAGGAGTCAAGTTAAAGGATACCTAGGAAGGACACGTTCAAACCTTGAGCAATCTTGCAAAAAACAACATTCAGTTAATCAATTTTAAAAAAAATCGAATTGATATGTCTTAATTGTTAAGCCCATAAAAGTAATCATTCATTTCTTTTAGCCTAGTACGTTGGTCTGCGCTAGCCTTTAATAACTTCTGAACCAGTGTATGGATCTTCTTTTAACTTTAAAGGCACATTGAAGGACAAAAAAACCCAGCTACTTTTTATAACTGAAAATATATCGATATGAATCCTTATGGGGAAAATAACAAAACCTTCAATAGAACAGCATCAGAAGTTTAGCTCTTCACTTACAACAAGTTATGAATTTTTTGCACATCACAGCACGCGTTTTCTACTAACCATTTTAGTTAGAAAAATGAACTGTTTATTTCATAAAAACAAAGCTGACTCAAGTCCTACTACAAGAGAAATATTGTAAAAATATTTCATATTTCAAACAATTTCATTGTTCTTTTTCCTATTCTTTTTCGAAATCCTTGTACTACAGGAGATTATCGATTATCCGAAGCAATGCTGCAAGGTGGGTGTTCGGATAACTGATATTTCGGATAGTCGATCATTTACGAAAAAATTGTACCAGTGTCATAGGAGCAATATGAAACACAGAAACAGTGACACATATTAAACACAAAACCTTATATTGTATTTTAAACACTGCTAATTATGGTTCAAGTCACGTTTTAGATACTAAATTACCTTATTTTAAATCCGTCCTGGGACTTCGTTGCGTTGTTTTTGTCGTTACGCGTTTCGGGAACTATGTCCCATCATCAGACCTATCACTAAAGAAATTAAGTAATTCGCACCAATTATTTTTTTAAATTTTTATCTACTGAAACTCCTTCGGTTAACCGATGTTTCAGTTGATTGATAATCGGATAATCGATGCTGTACTGTATTCCAAAAATTCTTAAAATTCTTAATTGTTGATTAATAATAAATAAATTTTTAGATTTGAAAGTCGTTTCATTACCAAAACCCAACACAAGTGTAAAGCTTTCTCAGTTAATTTCCAATTACTAATCACTAGTTGCAACCCGTGAAATATTCACGGAAGTATAACAAATACCACATTTTTGAAATATCGTGAAATTGTTCAAAAACACAAGATTGAAAAGGATATTCTATGCTCATTTTTTAAAAGGAATAAAATGTATAAACCCTGCTGCATTCGATCTATTTACTTTTTCCCTTGCTAAGAAAGTCAAATTATCTTTTTTTTTTCGCCTTGCATGGGATTCGAACCGAGAACCTCCGTCCTTGCAGTCAGGAACTCTAACCACTGGACTACTGCTGGTCTTTAAAATATTCTCTCTCCGACCGTCTCCGCTCTCTCCACTGTGATGACAAACAAACATCCGTACGTTTTTTGCCTATTAGTAGTATGATTACCAATCCAAGTTCAGGCAACTCTCGCTTTACGAACAAGTTCTGTTTGTTAATTGTATCTTGCATGCCGGGGCTTTTTCATACAATACCGTATCAAGCGTCAGCAGCCGTTTCAAAGCATGAAAACCACATACTAAACATGAGAATGATCTACCCAAATACGTTTCATTGTAATGCACGAATTCGTTATGGTTTCTCGTTTACGATACAAAACTTAAAAAAAATAAAAATAAAAAAGACAAGATATCGTACTTGTTAATTTGAACTAATTTATTAATTTAAATTTTTACAATCGTGTTCACTATATGTTGGGCATTTCGTTTCATAAGTAGCTCTATCTATTGACGACTTTCAAGGAATTTTGAGAGAATTGCGACAATCGTTATAACTAACGTTCGTAAAGAGAGAGTTGCCTGTACTATTCAAACGTTAATCCGGACGGTGGTTGTGCAAGTGATGACAGGGTGTCTCGAAAAGCCTTCTTAAATAAGCGTCACTACGAGAACTACATGTTCTTGTTTTTCCGGTAGAGCACAACCGCATTACAGGAAAGCCACCCGAAGAGAAGTCGGTACTTTCTTATTTCTTACCTGGAATTGTTCCTTTAACGAACACGGAAAGCTTTTAAGAGCAATTTCATTTTCATTAACAAAGTCATTTACGCAGTGGTTTCTACAGGTAAGAGATCCAGTCCTTTTTAGAATTAGGAATTTAATTCTAAGAACTGAGTTAATATTTTTTTTCTCATCGGTAAACATTTGATAAAAAGTAAATATTGAAAAACCTCTCTTTTGGTAATAAGACTTTTTTTTCCTACTATATCTCAAGCGAGAATAACTTCATCAACTTTACACAAACTTATTTCAATTCGTAACCTGGGAGGGTCTTTTTGCAGCTCACAATTAAATGCAAAAAATGATTCAATACAAATTTTAATAATATTGGCCTAACTGATACAACAATTAAGCCTGTCGGTAAAATGCAACTTCACGTGACACTGAAACAATTTTTTTTCTTACTTGCTGGTAAAAACAAGCAAAGCAGACTTAGCTAATTGTGACAATGCACGGGAGCATTGCGCATGCGCCAATTGCTGAAGCCGCTCGGGAGATTTGTTGAATTCTTACTCAACAAGTCGAAATCATTACTTGTTCTTTTGTATTGTACTAGGGAATAAATTACAAATTATAGAAACAATTTTAAAAGTGTAAGGTTAACTTTGAAGTAAGCGTGACGGCGCTAACTTAAAGGTATGTAGTTAATCTTTTTTTCCAAATTTAAGGTTTAGAAAAAAAAAAAAAAAAGTTTCAATTCTTCATGGCATAAAAATAGGGTTTCCTTAAGAAATAAAGAAATCGTAAGCGACTTGAATATTCTAGAACGAAACGATCGTTTTCCAGTCGTTGTACAATACCTCGCAGTGAATTGACGCCATCCATTTACAATATCAAATTCCAATCATCGAACAGAATGAAAAAAAGCCTTCAAACATTTCGATAATCCAATGGTTTTCATGAAAAAAAAAAAAAAAAAAAATTCTTTGCTAAGACTCTACTCGTTTTAAAAAATATACAGACTGCTTAAGTCAGCACCACATTTTTTATTTATTATTTATTTTTAAGTGTTTACCGTTTCTTAGCCCATTGGTATGAGCGCAGGACTGCGAGCTGGAAGAGCAGAGAGAGATGGAGTAATCTTTACCTTTGAGGCCCGCAAGGCATGTAAAGTGGAAAACATTTAATACTTAATCATTTCTTAAAAGAACTATCGAATGGTCTTATCTTTATTGCAGAGATGGAATTTTATACTTTAAATAGAAATACACAATTTAGCAAAAACTCACTAACTCCTAGAGAGCAGAACCTGCAGAATTGTATTATAAATAACATCAAATATATCATCTCAAATTTTGTTTATTTTGCCTCTGGCTGTTCTATTTAATTTTGGGAATTTCAATATCAGTAACAGCAAGAAACAATATCCATAGAGTTTTCTTATTCTTGTTTCTCCTTGGAGCAGAGAAAGATTAGGCTGTTTAAGAGAAATATAACGTGAAATATAACATTTTTGACGATCACCTTTTCAGAGGTCAAAGTCATTTCAATACAGTGTTGGTCAAAATTAAAATGAGAAGGTGGGCGTTCTTTCAAATTTTAAGTTTAATAGTCTTAGGTATGGGAAGACCTATATAAGAAAAAAGGCAATTGCCGCCAAAAATGAAAATAGCCTAAGATGCCACGTTTTGCTGAATCCATTATAATGGAAAAATATTAGTACACCAAATGGCAGAAGTTGTTCCTAATTTTCACAAATAGATTTCATTTACCTCATCCCACCATCAGTAAATATTTAGTCAGACAAATAAATAATATTTACGATGTGGCTTTATTATTTTTATTGGTTAGCCATGAGGAGCACAGTAAGTCCATCACTACTCGTCTGTAAATTATAAAATAGAAGAAATTTTTAAACTCTAATTTTCACCCAAATACGACTGAATAAAAGCTCTTTGACTTAGTTCCATGTAACAGAACAAATGTAACAATTGGCATCGATTACGAGAACTTTGTAGAGGTTTACCATTTTGTTAAATGAGTCTAGTAGTACATATACGACCAGTAGATGAACAGAAAAAAAGTAAATAAATAAATAAACTGGGCTTAATTTCATTGTTTAGTATAACTACTACTACCAATTATAATCATCGGGTGATAAAAAGTTTGTGATTTCATTAATGTTTGTTAGGTAAGGTCAGGTGAGGAACCGTGGGGATTTAGTTCGTGTTAATTTTGAATATTTTTTTTGGTAAAAAAGTTCTTTAATACTCTTAAATCGGGGATGGTGGCTCTCGTATAATACTAAATAGTGAAGTTGATCAAAAAACTGTATCGCTAAGGCGGATTATTTGCGATAACTCAAAAAATTTCAGAAAGATGAAACTGCATTGATAGTTAAATCTTACCAAATGTCATCTCCCTGTTGATTTTGATAGAAATCGAAAATTAGCAAGAAAGGGAAAACGTCTTTAGCACAATAATTAAACAAAGACAGAAGTGTTTAAAATTTACTAACACTGTCTTTTGATACAACTATAAATGGGCATGCCAACGACACTCCGTTCTTTTCTTCCATAATCTAATGAAACTTTCATTTATTTTAAAGCCAATGGCAGAACAGGCAATTTAAGAATAATTAAAAGTTTGAAGGCGAATACGTGACATTATTTATTTAGCTCGTCCTCAAATAAAATAAATAAAAAAAAAATCTAAAGAATTTCATTGGAAGTGAGTAAAACACGGAGTCTCAAATTTGAACTGTTTTAAAGTCAAAATGGAAAACAACACCAGTGATTCGTCCAAGAACACACAAAGAAAAATTAAAATTTAATACTTAAAAATAACGGTAAGTCTTTCTGCTTTGGAGAATCGTCCACAAATGACGCAAACCATTTTCTACAATTTTCCCTCTCCTTCCGTCTTGATCATCATCCCATCTACAAAAGGGCTCCGAAAGAAAATCAATTTTTCTGAAATAAGCGATCAAAGGAAACGAGAAAGGAAGGGAAAAAAAACACCCTGGAAAACGAATTCATTCTCATTGGGATGGGATCCGAAGCATCCACGTGCATTTGGGCTCTATAACTCCTTTACGAAGCCCCAATGAAACTAAAGCCGGTCTCGCCCCCATGCGTGTTTCTCGACCCCAACTCCATATGAAAATGGACATTTTATGGCACTCCGCGATTTCCGCAGCCTTCTTAGTCATAGTGGACCGCCCACCTTTTCCCCCTCCTACGCTTGGGTATTAAAAAAACAACAACCCTTAGTTGATGTTGTATAATGTGTACGCAAGTAATGGGTGGACGCTTATTGGTCTAACAGAATAACCATTGTACCCTATGGAAATTACATAACGTAATTATAAAAATTAATATAAATAAATTCTTAAATATGTTTCATTATTTAGCTAATATTAATACTATTATCAACAAACTGCTGTGTGTAATTACTACATAACCACAGCATTAATTTAAAATTCCATTTTGCGTCGTAAGCTCTGTTATATCGTCGTAGTATTTGTGTGCGCGTATATTTATGAAGATGAATCAATTGAATCCTGCTTTTATAAATATTTACTGCAAAATAAGAACGTTATTTCCATACAGTTATCTCTTTATGCTCATATTGTAAACAATGAATTTAAATTAGTTCAAATATTTTTTTTTTGTCTGGGAATAATAAAAAAAAAAGGAATGAATATACTATATTTGAAAGGTGCTAAAAATTGCCCTAATTCAAATATTATTTATCATCAAATCATAACAAAATTATCGTTGTATGTTTTTAATTTACTATTGTCTGAACATTATAATTACCGCATGGCAGCCATTCACCCACAAGATTATATTGATATGTTTGGCCTAAAGTTTGTAATGAAAATGTGTCTCACATAAAATGACTTTTAAAGTTCCTGTCGGTCAGTCTGTGATTACGAGAAAACCATATATCCTGGGAAGCTGAATATTTAATACTGTATTTAGATTATTAAAAGATCTCTCTGTTTTTGGTAGTTGTCCAATCAATAGATAAGTAGAATAGATAAGTAGAAGCTAAGGATCTATAATTACTCGATTACTTGAAAGTCGGAACACCAACTATATTGTTTTTAATGTTTTATAATATTATAAATATTTTTAATTCATTTTTCTTCTATTAATTTCTAACATGTAAATGAAAGGCAAATTCGAATTTAAGTTAGTAGTACATGGATATAGCAGATGACCAATAGAACTGAAATAAAAGTATACACAGCCAAATAAAAAATGTATGCAAAATAATACATATATACACGCAGATCTCTGTCAATGCAGAGATATGTACATAAGATCTCCAGACGCCAAACTTGTATTATTTTAATTTACTTTTATTTTGATAGTATCTTTTATTCATATACAGGGTGTCCCATAAGTGGGACCTATAGGGTGTAATGCGGTGGAGCACCGTCCTGTTGAAACCAGGTTGTGAAATCCCCTTCTGGGTTTAAGATTGATGGTAATGCTTCCTCCTGGAGCATTGTCAAGTATGTCTGTCTCGTCACAGTCTGCTGAAAAAAAGGAATGGGTCGATAATTCCATACACCAGACCATGAGGCGATCATCACCTTGTCCCTTGAAAGCCTGCATCCGTAGGGTTTTATGGTGACCAGTATCGTGTGCTTTTCTTATTCACCTCCCAGTTTACGTATAACTTCGTCACTAAACAGGATAGTAAACGGAAAAGTGGGATTAATCTCACATTGTTGCAGAGTCCAATCGCAGAATTCGACTCGGGATCATCCTCACTTAATGTTTATAACAACTGCATCTTGTAGGGATGCCATTTACTGCTTTTCAGAATACGGCAGATGCACTTCGTAGGGCTTTTATAGTCTGACAGATGAGTTGTGACGATCGAGATTTCTCGAGATTTACGTAAAGTCCGAGACTTTTCGGAAAATGTCGACACACACTATTTTACAAAGCAGCGCATGCAAAATTACATTGCAAGTAGAATTACCGGTACTTGTAATATTACTAGCAATTTATACTTACAATATAATTTTGCATTTGCTGCTTTGTAAAATAATGTGTGTCGACATTTTGCGAGAAGCCTCGGAAAGACGCTACTGTCTCGGACTTTATGTGAACTCGAGAAATCTCGATCGTCACGACTCATCTGTCAAGACTATAGAGAACTCTACCAGGACATTAGAAGTTGTCTCTTCATCGGTTGATATCCTCAGTGGCAAGCTAAAAGGTTTGTCTACCACAAATCCCGTCTCCTTGAATTTTGCATATTTGACAATGCTCCAGAAGGGAATTTCCCAACTTGGTTTCAACAGGACGATGCCCCACCGCATTACACCCTATGCGTCCAGACTTATGGGACATTCTGTACAACTAACTTAGGTTAAAGTACATCTAAGCAAATAGCTACAGTCTTCTCCTTTTATTTATAATTCAAAAGTAGATAACAAAGGAACAAATTATTGAAAAAAGCAATCACGGGGTTATGAATAGGAGATTTCTTTACCCTTATTATTTAAAAGCATTAAGGAAATAGGAGTTTTACTAGACTAGGGATTTTTTTTTTTTTTTATTTCCAAAAGAAAGAGATATTAGGGTTCTCGTGTAATCCAAATCGGGAATGGGAGCCCCATGAGTCGTAACCCTTTGAACATCCTCACGGTCTGGAGGTTGGGGAAGGAAAAAAATAATATTCAGATATCCGATTTTAGTTGGTCCCTGACCGTATCAGGAACATAGTGGTAACTGGACAAAATTGGAGTCTATCTCTACTGAATCGACTATGTTAGAATTAATATGATACCCTGGACCCATTCAAGGTTCAAAATGGCAACCTACTTATAGTTGTCCCGTTGTACGGGTCGCTTGTTTTTATGTTTGCTACAGTAAATTAACGTGTTGTTCTTTTTTTGTTTGTTTGTTTTGTTTTTTATTCGCCATGATCAGCGTTCTTCATCAAGAGCTGATAATTACTCGGCTCAACTGAGCCGAGTTTTTTTTCTCATTGAATTACAATTTTCCTTTCTAAATGAAAGCTTCAACAGTTAATCAATGCCTTTTCAAGTGTTTGGGTTCTTCCACTTTGGACATTTAAGAAGTCAATGACCTGCTATTGGGCTGTGAGAGAGGATGCTCATTAAGAAGATGGTTCTGCTCGTCATCAGGAGCGTGTGTGTTAGTTCAGATACGTCCTTCTCTCAAATTGCTTCAACTCTGAACGATGTCAGTAGTTCAAGAAAAGGTCTTATGTCCAATTGTCGCAAGACAAATCTAAATATTTAAGAAGTCGAATTATTAGTTCTATTTTAGAGAAACTTCCGCACACCAAATTTCATTGAAATCTGTATGTCCCTGCTTCCAAACACAAAAACCACTCGTCATCCCGACTGCCATTTTAAGTGTCTGTGTGGTCAACATTTCAGAAAAGTTGTGAAAAATAGATTATTTCAAAGACAACAGTGAGATGTTTCAGTCTCACAGCGAACCGCAACTAAACAACGCAAAGTTGGCAAACTACGTAATAACTGAAACAATAGTATATCACTCCATTCATTTATATTTTCAATAATAGCAAATTCAGTAAACAAAAAAATTGTAAATCGTAAATTTATTATATAAAAATAAAAAATATACAAGAACAAAGGTTCCCCCCCCCCATAATTAAATTGTTTATTTCTATTATTTTTTACATTTCCAGACTGAATAATAACAGAATAGAAATTTTGAAATATAACTAACCAATCAGCGAGCTGCAAAACATAACAACAATAAAGTTTGCGGCGAATCACACAAAGCTCTTTTGTAGGGTCATGACATTGAGACGTTTGCTTTTAAAAGAAAGATCATATACAAATATTTATTTATTTATTTTTGATCTATAACGGTTTGAGTTGAATTTAAACATCAGGAAGAATTGCCTGAGTCTCATCCGGTCCGTAAGTAAAATATATAAGGATAAGAACTGTTTACAGTGCGTCTTTAAATGTTTACCAGAAGGCTGTAAGACACTGCTACTAATCCTTTCCTCATACCGATGAAAAAGAATTACTCTTTGAGATTAACATACTCAAAAATAATATTTTCATAATTGGTTCCATGGAAATGGCGAATGGTTTCGAAGTAAAACCTGAATTCATAACCTGCGTTTTGTTAAAAAGTACTTAATGTAAAATCCCATCAAGATTGCAAAGATCCCCTTTTTAAAATATTTAACAAATGCAAACAAAAATTTGGAATCCACATAAGCATTGCGGTTTGGTTAGGACTCCCAAAGAGACTTTGTTTGCCTTCAGTGGAGTTCGCTTCCGGGCAATCAACATCGCTTCTTCAAAGAGACATTTTGTTAAGAAAAATAGCGAGTCTTTAAAACTGCCTAAGAAATACGAACCTAAGCAACTGATACAAAAGTTATGTAGTACAAAACCATTCAATTCACAGCTTGGTAGTAAACACAAACAAGTGACCTCGTGTAATTCGCGAGCTACCAAACAGTTGCTTTGTTAAAAATGACAGTGCTATTAATCCAACGGTCAAGTCCAATGGTCAAGCGATTTACTATGTCTAAAAGATCAATCGGGGCGACTCTTCAGTAAGCGGTGACGTTGGGTCATACTTGTTATCAGAATAGTCGATTCAGTGTACATTGACCCCAAAATTTCCTCAGACCATCGGGAGTCGAATCATGGGGCCCAACCTGCCGGTTTGGGCAGTGGAGGGCATTATACACATAAACGGGGGAATCCTAATGGACCCTTTAAGTGTGTCGTCACAACCTACGCCAGAGAGTTCAAAGAGCCTGTTGCTAGGCTCCGCTGCTAGGGTTTTAGCATTGAAATTAGTTACGAGCAACCGGATGTTTATCTTCGTTTTTCTTTGAGAAAGACCCCCAAAAAATAATAAAAAAATTATCAAAACGCATTTTTAAGACTTCAAATAATGCCACTTTAGGGTTCCCCCCCCCCTTATTTTTGTGAATTTTAGGAGAAATATTAAGACAAAAAAAAATGCATATTTTTTGAGGTTCGGACTTCCACTTTCAAACCGATGTCGAGAGATAACAAAGGACCTATCTAACGTACTGAAACTCCTTTCAGAAGTAGAATTGTAGAAGAATAAAAAATTTTATAATCGTTGGCGAATTTTAAAATTGTTGATGTAGGTTGTCACGACATCAAACTGTTCGTAAATCCTCCCTATGGGTCGCAAAGAATATAAATTATAAGACGATCGGTGAGATGAAGACGAGAACAGCGAAATGCATGATGTGCCGCAATGTCAGAGGGTAGTACCTCCGTCAGAGGGTTTCAAGAAACGCAATAGTGCGATTATTTTCGTCAATAAGAAAATACTACAAGACGGAAATTATTAATCAATTATTTATAGCATAAACATTTAAGATTTAAAAGCTGAAATAAATACGACCGTCGTTTTAATGATCTTGTTAACTGACAACTATTTATTTTGGGAGGCTGAAAATTTAAGGCTTAAAGTCCTCCAAATGAGAGTTGGCCGCCCTGTTTTTGTGAGATCTGCGCATGTAGCATCGATTAGTCTGGTCAGGCACTTCCGTCTGATCTTCTGACAGGAATCTGCCCTTCTGCTAATCGCTGGTTACTTATCAAAAGGGAATTGTATTTATAAATCATTAAAATATTTATTATTAGCGATTAGTATTAATGCTAAATGTTAGAGAGAAGTTTTATTTTGCTTTATCAACATGTCAGCGGAGAAAAATAGCCTGGAAGCACTCTTCGTCCTCCAGCAAGAGAAATACTTGCCTCTGTGAAGGGATACTTTCGAAACCTAAAATCTAAGAGACATAATTTATAAATGAAATTCTCTAAATAAACGATTATTTTTCTAAATTACAACTTCTCCGATAATTAAACGTTAGCCTATTATAAGTTAACTATACTTTCTCAGTAAGAACAGACGCCGTCGTCCATTTTGACAGGAAAACATAATTGATCAGCTACCGGAAGGGCTGCGCAGTTCAAACTTCCGCCGGCCAACTCTCATTTGGAGGACAATAGGCTGTAAAAAGGAATATCCCGTTTGATTATGATACGGGATTTTTGATTTTAGCGTGGAGCTGTGACTCTTGCTATTTCTCAAATAAATTTTTGTAAAAGCCAGGTGCGCTTAGTCGACTTGCCCTTGAAACTTGATCACAAATTATAACAGTTTGTAGAGAAAAGTGGCAAGTCTTTGAACAAGTAGGAGTTTTCGGAGCAATTTTGAATTTTGTGCCAAGTTTTCGAGCCCATGTCAAAACAGCCTTTAAAACGCAGTTGTGACGATAATTCAGAAACTACCTATCAATCAAAGCACATGATTTCCTTAAAGCTTTAAATAAATAAATAATACTGTAATAATAATTTACAGATCAGCTGAAAGTTCTACGGTATCTTTAATCTAAATAGTGGCTTTCTTAACAACAGTTTCTCGATCTTACTATGCAGAAAGTCGAAAATTGGCTGGCCAACTATATTTTTTAAAACCTTTTTAATAATTTGTAATATGTACATTTTAGTTTACCAGCCACACAAATTAAATTTAAATATGGCTCGTTAAATTCTACATTGTTACTAGACAGGATTAGACAACATTCAAATTTAGATGCTACAGAATACAACTTGATAATCTCATTAGATATAAAAAGATTTTTCAAAAACATGATTATTATTGTAAAATAATACTTGTTTATATATTATTATTATTGTACGTCCACTATTATTGTCCCCCTTGAGCATTCTCTTTGTTTTCCCTCATTTACTAATGAAAGATTTATATCGAGAATAAAATTATAAAACAATTAAACTGTAACTGGGCTATCATTATAACGTAGAAAATGATACTGAACACAAAATAATCAATTTCAACAGCGTTTTATTTGGTAAAATAAATCAAGTATTTAAACTGAATATAATACAAAGATATACAAGATTGAGAATGTACAAGACCCTGTCAAGAGCCCTCTAGCTTACGAGATGAGCAACCTCTTGAGAAAACCCAGGCAGACAATTACAGCTTCAGTGAGAAAAACTGCTGGTTACGCTAGGCCATGATCGGAAAAGATGTGTAGATATTATGCAATAATTAAGATGTATAAGGAAAGGAGGGAGACTACAACAGTCAACTTGGTCTAATGAAAGTAAAGAGTAGGTAGTAGTACAGAAGTAAAATACGATAAACAAACAATACCAATTCAATAAATGCAGTAATTAAATGAGACAAACAAAAAAAAAAGTTGTCCCAGATTAAAACCATCAAATCAAATTGAAAATAATGAATAAATAAATGTAAATTAAAAACAAGACATAGAAATAAATTTAATATCGACAAAATACGAAATTAGAAATAAATGTAGAAAATCAGAACAACATAAAAATAAAATAATAAGCCAATTAATGATAAAAAAACTGCTTACATTTAAACTCAGCATAAGCTTTATTATGCCTTTGTCGAGTACTTTTTCGAATTTAAATGTAAAACTATCCCTACCATATTCTTACCAGAATTCTTCAGAGACACCGACCTCACACTATCATATCCTGAACGAAATGAAACTAAAATTAATTATTCAATTCACAGGAGAAAAGAAGTTTCAGTTTCGAATTTGGAACCAATTTAAAATGATTCACACTTAAGTATATCCGTATTATCAATCGTTGATAGTGCCTTTGAATTGCATTCAGTACAACTCGACACAATATTCCTCAAATTTATGAACAATCAAACATTTCCTCTACAATTCCTCATGAAACGCCTCAACAACAGCCAATTACAACCCAGATGGAATTTTCTGGAAGTTTTTTTTTTTTTCCTTTTTCCCAAAGAAAGACTGTTGGCTTTAGTATGACAATGACGTGTGTTTATGTATAAAATTGTGTCGAAGTGCCTTCAACAATCACCACAGTAAAATGCTTTTTCGACCGTCAACGTTCGCCAAGCTTATGGGCGAAATTTCGGCAATAATGTGATACGCATTGTAAACGGGCTTACATCTGACGGCAATACATTTTAAGTGTCCTCAGACGGAATTCCGTCTGAGGATGATTAGCGGAAGCTAATCGAAACATGTTACGGATTTTAAAGTTTTTTAAAGTTTTTACAATTATTTTAAGTGTGTCGTCGATTTATATGTTCCCTGTTTGAATTCACACACGTAAAACCTTTTAACATTTTAAGTCAATTTCGAATACTTATTTCTTCATTCTTGAAGGATTGTTTCATTTCCCAGGATTTAGTTTTCCACACGATCAATGGTTTGACGATTGGATGCAACCAATGTCAAGCCAGACCATAGAGACAAAAAAAAAAAAAAATCCTTGGTTATTCTATAATTCAATGTCCTTTTACAAAAACTTATTACGAATACAAATCAAGTAAGTGTGATATCCACAAAGAATCCAAATGATTTCGGACTGCACAATATTTTTGTAGCGTACTGCCACCAATTCATGGCAACTGCGAATACACTGAGGTATCAGAAAAACTGAGACACCTGCCTTTGAAAGCGTAGGTACTCCTTTCAATCGGATTACCGCAGCAGTATATAGGGCATGGACTCAGCAAATGAAGAAAGAGAACGATGAACTCCTCGAACGCTGATGTTACGGTGTGCATTGAATTCTTCTGTTATCTGCTGCGAAGCCTGATGTTACGATGCGTGACAGACGACGCCATCCACGATCGTCCAAAGATTTTTATCGGCTGCAGCAATGTCGTAGGTTGCATGTCTTCCCTGATGTTCCACAGTCGCGTTAAATCCTTAAAATTGTTGCAAGTGAAAATCGTGTTGATTTCGGAGATGAAATGACTTATCTCTCGTGACATCTATTATCACGCTTCTAAAAGTCGCTTAAACCGTGATACGCTGCCATTGTCACTGCCAATTATACGACAATGGACTGGAATCATATCGGCCATTGTATGCACGTCAATTACAAAAAATACCATTTTTTAAGGGGGTGTTGTGGCATGCATAGGAAGTGGAGGTAACTGACTCAGTTTTTTTAGTACTTCAGTGTATATTTCAGTAATAATTCATTTCTGTTCTAGATTAATGACGTAATCAGAAATACAATAGACCACAACTTTCCATTTTTTTTTTTTTTTTTTTTTTTTGAAAATTTAGAATTTTATTGGTTTATGTTTCACTTTCCACTCTACTCCTCTTATTCACGATGTAGGAATAACACAATCAATATTTTTGTCTGTTCGTAGGCACAACACACGCCACAACGGCTGGACGGTTTTCCTTAAAAAGTTGATGCTTTGCTTATTTAACTTAAACTACAGGGCATTTATTTTCATCTTCATTCCTGAGAAATGACATCAAAAATCCCTCAGAAAAAGAAATAAAAAAAATGGCCGCGTTGATTTCTTTAGAATTTGGTATAAGATGCTTATTAAGTATGAGAATGACTGCTTTGATTTCCCCCCAAGCGATGAATGATCACTATTGCGTCTATGACTGCAATATTTATCATTTTATTTCTCGCTTCCACAAAATACTAATCACGCCATTTTTAAAATAACGAAAATGATCCATTTACTCTCCAAACAAGTTACAACAAATCCGTACCCATTAAGAAAGCCATAGAGTGAGTGAATGCCGATAAATCTGCAGGAAAATCTATCGTGAAGGTTCTAATTGATTCAGCTGTGAATTACAGCCAACAAGATCTTCAGCTACTTACGCCCATTCATAAATGTCATCTGAACAAACTGACATTTTAAAACATCTTTTCCCTCCCCTTCTCGTTAAAGTAAATTACATTTAATTTCACAAATCGTCACAATTAGGCGTTTCCCAGATTCAACCTTTGTTATTTCTTTTAAATCGGCAGAATTAAAAAATTCGTTTCCAACAAACTACAATTTGTCAGTTTCTAAATTCCCTTGTAAATCTGTCTCAGCTATATACAAATCCAATTTAACGGAACTACTACGACTTCAATAAAAGTTCGCAAGTAACTGACGCTTTGTATCAAAAGACAATGCAGAAAGATCGACTGCGTGGAGCTAAAAAGTTTTTTACGAATTAAGAAATTAAACAATAATAAAAACAGAAATGTCAATGACATAATTTTTAAAGTCATTGAAGCACTGGATTAAAAGGCGACATTACTGTTGTTGATATTATTACTGAATCGTTTGTAATCTTTTATAATACAGTTAAGCATCATTTATCTGGAATTCCGAAATCCGGAACTATTCAAGATTATATCCTATCTATGCATGTGCTGAATGCATAAGTGCACATCCCTTTGTGCTGAGCAATATACTGATCACCTAAGAAACATTAGAAAGATAGACTGGGGCTAATTGCTTGAGATCTTAATAACTAGAAATTTCTATGGGTTCTATCAACGGAGAATCCAGGGTAATCTATTTTTGGCATTAACTCTGCTCTGGCTAAAGATGACTGCAGTCTCCATCCAGGACGGAGCCAGGGGAGACTTGAGGCAATACCCACTATCGGTCAACACAACCATCTGCTGGCTGGGATTAATTTTTCATACAATGTTTCATTCAGATATCGTCAACCACCGCTTGTTATAAATAAATAAATTTATAACGCTTGTCATAATTAAATAAATTTGTTTCATTTCATTTGTATTCATGTTTCTTATGTTAAATAAAAATGTAACTTTTATGAAAGTAAATACTTTTCACTTCTCTACAACATCCACCAAAATCCGGACAAATCTAAAATCCGAAATATTCTAAGTCTTATAATAATAATAAAAAAAAATATCCATTTTGAATATTATAGGATTTTAAACAAATAAGTAATGTAAATACATTTTCAGAAATTTTGTTAAAATTTATTGTATTCCTTACTAATCATAAGAATGAAATGGAATATTAAACACTTAAATATTTATTAAACCTACTGTTTTTAGGATTTAGCTGACCACAATATTTGTTCTAAATTTTAATTAGATGGAAGGGTAAAATTTTTAAACAGAGAAATTAATACAAAGAAAAAGATAAGTCTATTGTAAACTGTATCGAAAGCAATTCCTATCTGGAATTATTTACTCATTAAATCAAATATCTACGTAACTTGTCGAAATTCAATTCATTTTAATAATATCGAAGCACGTGCAGATCACACGGGATTCATAAATGGATTAATATCCATTGTTAAACGTCAATTTTTGGTTATCTAAACGCTCAAAATTTCTTCATTTCTCCGGGATTTTCACACGGAAAACTTCTCAAATATATCAAAAAAAAAGTTACATCATCTCTTCTCCATAAATGTTGGGGACACGTTTCCAGAAGGTCCATTCACTGGCTCGAAAGTTACTTATGAACACTGAACACAAAGACTGACTAAAATTTTCGAATATGCACACAAAGTTTCAAGAAGATGCATCCGACAGTTCAAAAATTATGAGGCGGGGGAGGGGGGATCACGCATACAATGACTTATCTGATGACATCTCATTTTCTTATTGGAATGTAAGCTAAAAAAAATTAATAATCAAAGTCAAAATTTGGGGGAATTTTTCCCCAAGGGATGTTACCTTCTTAGCATTTGTAACTTTCTCCCTCCAAAGGGAAACTGAGGGTTCCTAATTTGAACCTGTCAAAACCAAGTAACTCTTTGTGTTCTACTCTCTTTGCAAAGCGATTCGATTAAAAGAGCGAAAAGATGGTGAACGATGCCATATTCAATTATTCGTCGCAGAGGGAAACGTATTGATTGCACGGCGAAGAACACGTAGAGCACATCGGAATTCGCGCTGAGATATTGGTTCCGTCCGAAGCGTTTTAACGGAAAAAAAAAGGAGCAAAAAGAGCCCTATATATTCTGATGAGAGTAACGTGCGTTAATCTCTTCTTTTTTTTTTTTTAGTGTTTAATAGTTTCCTTTTAGCATATATCGTGCGAACGTCAGCAAGAAGATGGTGAAAAACGCTGTGGGGGAAATATATATATGCGGGTGTTGTTTCGGTGATAGTGGATCTATCCATACCATCAATCGGAAATTATCGAGCAATATTCTGCAAAGCCACAACTTTTCGATGCTGTATGTCTTTAAAGCGAAATTTGTTGATAACTTAAAAAAAAAAAAAAAAGTTCTAAATTGATATAACCACTATTAATAAACTGGAATGTAGATTACCCAAGGAACAATTTATATAAGATTTTTTTTTTTTTTAAAGAAAATATATTTTTTTATAAAAAAAATTACAGTCAGTAAGAATGAAGTTGTTCAAAAAAAGCAATAATTTCTCGTGGATGTTATAAAGAAAAGATAAGGACTAATTAAATCCTTACATCACAGCTAAAGGAAAATGCTAAATATTACATGAAATGATTATTTATACATACATATATATACAAGATGCTACCTACCCCTATTTACACAATATATTCCCTTCAAAGATGTTTCAAATTGTGGAAAAAAATTGAAACTGTGGAGGCAACCTTCCATCCCAACTTCAACACCAGCCCTCACAAATAAAACATCCCGTACTTAAAGCATAAACGTCGCATCTCCATCAAGCAAGTCCTTATGCTAATGCATAGGCGCTAACAGGATTTGATTTAGGGATGTGCCAAAATAGGGAGCTGACCTTAAGGTCCTGTTCAAAATAATCCTAAAGGCAAGGTCCTCTCAACTGGCTCTCCAACCAAAAAAAAAAACCCTAAATACGCTATTTGCCAACGAAAAGTCATGTACACCCCTCGCAGCCCAAATAAAAAAAAAAAACAAGAATCAGAAAAACATACGTCATTGCCTTAGAATTACGAAACTAAAAAAATGCTTGCCAATAACAATTTTTATTCAAAATTATTGAATGAATGTTAAGAGATAAAAGTACAACGACCTTATAATAATGCCATAAAATCTGTATAACCCTTGCAGAAGTCTGTATAATGATAACCGCAATTTGTCTCCATGTATATACTGACCATATTACGCCAAGCCCAAGAAACAAATAAAACACACTCTACAGTGCCATTTCAATTCATAATATTTATAGGCCCTGGCACACAATATTTCATGATACAGCACTTGAAATGTCTTAAAAAAGAAACACAGATTTTGATCCCTTAATAATAATTCACCGACTAGAAAAATCATTTCTCTTGTAAACTACTCCAATTCACGTTTGTGTGTTGAAAATTTCGTTTTCCTATAACATGAAAAAAAAAAATAGATTAAAAAAGTTCAGCCTCCTCCAGATCCCCCCCCCCTCAAGTCCTAAGTTAAGGGAAACGACATTCTTTTAACCAAACTGAATCCTTCATACATGTTAAAAATATTACAAACGAACATAAAATCAATATTAAACACTGAGTGACTAACTGCGCCTCGGAGAATAACTTTTTCTGCACTTAACTGCAATTCCAAATAAGCCTTGTCCAAATAGAAAAGAAAACACATTTTGCACACTAAATATAAATTTCATTCGTAGAAATTACATTGGTTTTATTTATATTGCATACGAGTTGTTTATTTGCAAGTTTTCATCTATGTGAGAACAGAGTTTGTTAGACTGTACAAGTAGTTTTAGTATGTAGTTTAAAATTAACTATGAAGTCAGTACGAATTATCAAAAATCTACAAATAAACATCATTCTGTGAATGGATAAATTTTGCATTTATCTTATGTATGTGGCAATGGAGAGAAGTTTTTGTGCAGTTGCTATACAATTATCAGAAGCTATATCTTCGTGATCTACACTGTAATTTCGTATTGAGGTTGTATTTTATAATAGGGCTGTTCAGTTAAAAAAATAATGGTTTTTTTTTTTTTGTTCTTGTTTGGAAATCTACGTAAAGAATATGTTTGTGTTTTTTATTGAGCAGTTCAAACTGAACTCAATGTCAATTTTTCAAAAAACAAAACAAACAAAAAAAAATACATAAGATATCTCCTTTAAAAAATGTAATTGGAATAATTATTCGCTTACCTTTTGATTAATTCTTGGCTGATTAATGGGGCTTAGCGGCAAAACTAAAAATCCTTAGCCCTGAAAACCAAAAATAAGAAAAAAATACCAATTATTAAAAAAAAAAAAAAAAAAAAAACCAAAGAACAGAATAGGTACTCAACAATTTTTGTTTTTGTTTTTTCATGAAACTTAATGTAATTTTAACAGAAAATCGAATACAAGTACTAGTAAGTTTGTGCTCATGGTAATAAGGTTAAAAAAAAAAACAGTGAAAAACCTGTGCATGTAATAAAAATACTAAGATAAGATAAACAAAAGATCTCAATGCAGGTGGGTTTCGAGAGAACTTCGGATTGTGGACACATTGATTACAAAAAGAGCGATATCCAATGACACCAACTCAAAATAAATATTCACAATCAGAATAGTCTAATTGACTTCCAAATTAAACACGTAACTCTTTTCAAAACAATTTTTGGAGCTTTAACTACTGACTAAAAATAGTTCTATACAAATATCATAACTAAAAAAAATAAAAAATAAAACAATATTTAAAAAGTAGTAATTTTATGCAAACATATGCTGCAATATTGACAAGCTATTTTTAAAATGTCAAGATAGAGATAAATAGATAAATATTCTATTTATTTAATAAAAAATTTCTCTTATACTTTATTTTAAATTAATATTACTGTTCGCATGCTCTATCAATTTTATACATATACATATAAATGGGAGGTGCTAAAGGCACTCCCCATAACCCAAAAATAGAGGAACAATATAAGAAAAAACAAAGGAAAGAGAAGAAAAGTTTTATTAAAGCGCTGACTGTTTCTGTATCTTATTATTTTGAAAAATGATCTTTGAAACAATTTATTTTATTTTTAAATAGACCTACAACTGAATGAACACACTACAATATTCTTAGCCCCCCCCCCCCCTCAATCATAAACAAGATGATGTTTGATCGGTAAAATTAATGGCGGAGCATACATTTAATCTGAGCCCCTATTTAAATGATAGAAATTTGTAATTTAAATTCAACTGGAACAATTTATTAAAAAAAAAAAAAAATCATATTCTGTGAAAAGTTGAATATGAGGAAAGCTTTTGATAATTTACAATTTTCAATTAAAAAAAAAATTGCAATTCAGTCTGATGACGTGTTTTCATGTTGTTATTTTGGAATGACTTCTCCATTTTTACGAGAACGATTCGTCTTACAATCTTAAAGAGATGAAAATTACGCGTTCAGTTGAAATACCTAATTTTTCGACCTTAATATTATGTTTATATACTTTTTGGTTTCACCACAATGCATTTAAACTTTAGTAAATTCTAAATATAATAAATAAAATTAAGGAAAAAAAAAAAAAGCTTTTTAATATTATTGTTCTTGAATAATCAATCCATTATATACATTACTAAGTATATAACTTCTAAATAATAATAACGATAATCATTTATTTGATTATAAACATTTGTTATTATTATGTATGCATAATTCATTTAATACGAGACGAATTATAGATATTGTATTATATATTGAAGTTACGATATAATTATTTATTAAGAAATAAACTGTGAATTTCAGTTCCTGCAATTTGGTATTTGTATCTTATGCAGTGATGGGACTCCATAGAATTACAATGTCTAATTTTTAACTGATTATCAAATTTCGCATAAAACTTTAAAAAATTGAATTCAAGAATATATTATTAAACCCAGATAGAGGCTGTTCTAAGATCTTCATTATTATTAATAACAGTAATAATAATAAAACTATTATTTTGTGAAGAAGTTAAAATACAGTTACTGTCGCAAGATACAATAAAGGCATTAAAAAATGCAATTTACCCGACAACTTCAATTACAACAGTAAGTATTGGTTTCCAATAACAAGATGCCTGCTTTGACATCATTAGATCTAACAGACTGCCAATTCAACGTCAAATCATTTATTAATTAATCGTTCGAAAACCATCGTTCTTTTAAGTTAATATCTATAAAGTTATTTACTTACGTCAAAAATTGAAGAAACCTTATGGTATTTGGTGACGTTATTCTATTAAAATAATCACTCATTAACATTACATCGAAGTATTAAGAAAACTTATTAGAATAAAACTCATCATTACTCTAATATAAGGAATGAGGTATTTGTAATATTTTCTGGAAAGAAAGGTCGTAATAAATTTAATAATTTCTAATGGGAAGGCGTCTAAAAATCCGACAGCCTTTCCCGTTATTTACGCCACTAGATTTAACTGATAAAAAGTCTATCGCAATCAGTGTTGATATCAATTCCTTAAAATTAACAGAATAATAACAATTATTAAAGAAGAAGCCACTTCAGATATGTTAAAATTGCGATTGGCTTTGTAAGTCCAGAAATTTCAATTATTGTTAAGTTAATTTTTTTTCTTCTTTAAGTTCATAAAAAAGCAGATAAACGAAGATAATTAGGCCTAACACGTTCTGATTTTAAAATGACGGGTCTCTAGCTTAATCGTAGCTATTACCTCCCAAATAATAACTGCACAATGTGTTAAATGTAGGCTTAAATGTACGGTTAATGTGCTTAAAAAATTTATCTACCTGAAGACAATAAAAGAGGCTCAACTGAAGGAAATACGAAAGGAAGCCGGGAAATGATAATAATTCCGACGGCGTCCTTGGCTAATAGCGTTTCTTCTTTCCCAATGCGAGATCGGTTGCTACAGTGACTTGAGTCGCATCTTTGAGGATCGATTCTCTGCAGACCTGACATTTGCAGTTTCTAGTTGCGTTTGGGGGGAGTCAGAAGCGAAACAAGGGAGCCATTCCTGCACGAACCAACGACCGCCGCCAATAAGGAATTTCGACAGCCCAACGCTGTCCTGAAAACTGCGCAGCGCACGATTTATTAGCGGAAGGCAGGGATCGAGGGTGGGGGTTTTAAAAAACAAAAGGCAGAGAAACAGAACTTCCTACTGCAAATTCAGATTAAGGAAAAAAAAAGAAGAAAACAAAATTACTGAACGAAGTCAAGAGGAAGAATATTCCAATTAAAATGGATTTTTAACTTAAATAAGCCTAATAAATTGATTATTAT
Organism: Thereuonema tuberculata; assembly: GCA_023159025.1. Taxonomy (NCBI): domain Eukaryota; kingdom Metazoa; phylum Arthropoda; class Chilopoda; order Scutigeromorpha; family Scutigeridae; genus Thereuonema; species Thereuonema tuberculata. The sequence continues at coordinate 13,229,594 of JAFIDM010002131.1, forward strand.
TTATTGTTTTATATTAGCAAAAAAATGACAGGATTGAAACCAAAAAAAAAACATACGATGTTTCTGAATAAACTTTAAATATATTTTCCTTAAACTATTGCTGCTTTTTTTATTCTTTATTGTAGTTGTTATTGTTTGTTTTTTTAATACTATGAAAACAATAAAAAAAAAAATTTCGTATCTTGTTAATATCAGCCGAATATAAACACATCTTAACAAATTTCTCACTTTTTGTATACTGATGCCCAAGTGCACCAAACTTCAGTTAACTTTGATGACTGCAGTTTGGACGGAGCTAAAATTAGTGGGGGGGTGCTGCTCCAGAAAAATTGTAGCCTTTGTTTTAAAATTGTGTGAAAGGAAACAAACATGTATAAAAAGAAATTTATCAAGTTTCTGAATAAATTTTCTTTTTTTACATGTTTCATTACATTGTTTTCACAATTTTAAAACAAAGGCTAATTTTTTTCTGGAGCAGCACCCCCCCCCACTAATTTTAGCTACGTCCACAAGTGCAGCCATCAAAGTTAACTGAAGTTTGGTGCGCTCGGGCATAAGTCTACAAATGCTACTTAAGTTGACTAAATCCAATTAAATTCTCATCATACCAAAGAATGCACATATGCCAAGTTAATAAGCGGATTAACATGTAATGTTTGACATCAGTAGATATTCATTGTTTTAGCCTTTTATAAGGAGAGGAGTTTTGTCATCATCAGACGTCAACTTTAGGAATCCACTTCGGAAAAGAAAAAAAATCTCAAACACAAAGGTAAATCATGTCTGCCTGTAGAGAGGCGTGAAGTTTCAAAAAAACATTCCTTCACCGGTTCATAAAGTTACAGGGGGAAACAAATAAAGTTTTACCGGATTCACTTTCGTTTAAAAAGATAAAAAAAGAAAACTAAATATACGAAGAATCTGTTCTTTGACGACAAAGGAGGGAAAACCAGAAATCAAAGACAATGTCTGAATTTGTAGACATTCTACACTGCAATTGCACTTAAGCATCAAAATATCACATTGTACCTAACTCTGTGTTGAGTACAAATACCCACTATACAGTAAGGAAGAACGAACGACATTATTACAATGTTTTCCTAAGCTTCCTTTCTCGATTACTTTCACAGGATAGCAAGGCACTGTGTGCGTGTGTTTACCTCAATAATTTTTGAAGCGCTGGCTGCATCTTCTTGAAACTTGAAATGCATATTTTAAAGACCAAAAAAAAAACCTGCTCAAACTTTTTACGTTTTGATTTTTTTTTTCTGTGTAGATTCTGGTCTAGAAATTTCCGCGAGCCAATAATTCCCATAGAAACCATTACAAGCGAAGCAATACATATTAATCCTTTCAGTCATCCAGTAATCGCTTTGATATGATTGAAATTAATCGAATTTAACCAACTTAAAAGTAATTAAAGTAAATTAAAGATTTAAAGTAAATAATGACGATTTACTTAAACAGATATTTAAAGTAAATATAATTAAATGGAAATTTTTTAACTATTTGTATTAAATAAATGTTATAATTTAAATAGTCAGTGTGTTCGTTTGAGTTGTTTAAACAACTCGGGACAACATTAAAAAAGAAAAGAAAAAAAATAGACTTATCAATTAGATATCTCAAGAAAAAAAAAACAGTTAAATTTGGAGCTCAACATGGTATCGAATTCCGAAACAGCTGTTAAACAGGAAGATGTAAATGATTTACTGTTTGATGACAATGAAATGGGCTGCCATTGATTCTTGTCTAAAGAAGCAAAATATATGTATATATATAAATAACACAATTTTTAAGTTGTTACGGGACACGAAGTCCTAGCTATGAAATTTCTTTGGAATTTCTATTTCTCTGATGCAAGACACAAATGCAATTCAATTAGAATGAAAGATATCTTATCAATTAACAATGGCGCTGGTTTTGCGATTTTTATATCGCTGTTGGAAGCGTTGAACAGCTGTTTCGTAATTTTATCCTTCTTCGAATCTCTTTATTCCTTGGATAAGAATGGATATGAAGCAAGTAGATTAAGCACAAACAGATATTAAAGAGTGCTAGAACTATTGCTCGTGAGAATCATTCTTGTTCTTGATATTTACGGTGATTATGTTTCGCACTTGAGTAGAATGAAACTAGTTCACTATTTATTTCCTAAACGAGTTAGATATTTAAAAATTAATTATTAAAAAAAAAACAAAAAAAACAATTAAGTTTTATGTCCTAAAAACGATGAAGATCATGGCCATTTTTTTTATCTCCCAAAGACATTATTAGTATTTTTCAAAGTTATTTAACCCGCCGCCATAATGATGTGACAATACATTAATACAGAGATCCATTCAGCACTACTTATTACAAATTTCTGAGGATATTATAATAAAATCCGTTTAAGAAAAGACATTGTAGAAATTTATTTAAATTACAATATTCAAATCAATAAATTTAAATTTTAAGGGAATAAATTAAAACTATGAATTCAACAACAACAACAACAATAATAATAATAATAATAATAATAATAATAATAATAACAGACCTATCTAATTGATATTGCAGTGCCTATCAGCAAGAACATGCAGAAAACTCACGCAGACAAGATCAGTAAATACACTGATCTAGCACACGAGCTCCAGAAGCAGTGGAGGCAGGATCGAGTACGTGTTGTACCCATCGTTCTGTCTGCCACTGGTCTGGTGCCTCACACATTGCACCACAGTCTCAGCACACTAGGACTTCACAAAATCACTTATGCACAACTGCAGAAGGCTGTGGTACTCAACACTACACGCATAGTTAGGAAATTTATGGACACAACCACACATCCCTAATCATTCTTGCACACATCTTTACACTTGGCAGTATGTGCTTTGGTCCTTGACCCGCCATATTGTTTTTGCTGGGGAAACCCAAGGTTTGAAACATACAAACATAATAATAATAATGGGAGGAAACAACAGCAGCCGTAATTGGTAAAATAAAAAAAGACCACACTTCCCTACTTAGATGAACAGTAATATCAAAAGTGTCTGTAAGTGGAAAAAAAGAAAGAAAGAAATGTACGGAGATCTGCTTAAATGATGCAGTGAAATCGTATGATGTATTGCCGAAGGATTCTGGATAAAATGCTTATCTTTTGTCTGCCAAAATTCTGCTTACGAACACGAAGAAATAAGGTCTATCATTCACGGAATGAAATGGACATCGTCATTTGCAAAGAACAAACCGTATATACGGAACAATTTCACTCTGAAAGGTACACGAAGGTTAGTCAACATTTCAGACATAGAAACTATTAATTTCGGCATTTGCTGAAGCTGACAGAAGAAATAAATGGTTTCAAAAACATGATTTCAGTATTTCAGTCGTTCCTTATTAAGCAATTTTTCATTGAAATACTAATTTCTTAGATACGGTAATCGTGTTGACTTTTGCACTCTTCCGATGTTTAAGAATATATAAATTGATTTAAAACATTATTTAAGTGTACCTTAATCAATGAAGAACATTAATAAAATTTTAATTACTTCGAAATTTTGACTTTCATGCTAAATAAATAAATTTAAAAAATTATCATTGACCTCTAATATAAAGCATTAATCTCAATTAATGCAAATTCATTTTTAAAGAATTCTCAACGGTTATACAGAAAGTTACAGTTAAAGTGGGGCAAAATGCGAACTCACTGAGAGCAAAATGGCCCCCTGTAATGAACACACAACAGAATATTAGTCTAAATATATCTGTTTGATAATTTAGGCCTACTTAAAAACACCTGCAAAATTTTCTTTTTGTAAATATATTTAATGCTTTAATACACTTACTGTGGGAAACGATACAGACAGAATAACAATCTCGAATTCGATCCCTATTACAAGACGAAGTTGCAAACGGAATCTAAGAACACGATTCCATTCATTGAATACTGCAATTGGAATCTACAGGAAATAAAATGCAAGTGTCGTTTAAAAATAATGGGTAAAGGTAAGTTTGTTGGTTGTCAATAATTTTTCAAGTCAGAAAAATAATACTGTGATCATTAAGGAAAGAGCTTCACGAAAAAAGGGGGAATTTAAAAGGGAGGAAAATAAAAACGTAATTTTTTTTTTATTTTTTTTTTGAGCAACCGCGAGAGCTGAAGACAATCAGGACGTTGTCTGTAGGGGCATGACTTAAAGAGGGGAGGGGGATATGAAAATTAATGGTGCTATCCGGAAGGAAGGACCTTTAACCTAATTCTCATCCCACAGTACGCTAAGTGTACAGATATGGAGAGAGAGAGAGAGAGAGAGAGGGGCGGGGGAAATCATAGGTTGTTTTTTTTTTTTTATTAATTTGTGTGACTCTGCAGTAAGAGTGATTTTTACAAACGGTGTTAAGATCTGGGAACTACAATCAGTAACATTATATTAAGATATTTTAACATCTTAAAAATGATAGTTATTACAATCACTTTCACAGAAACTTAAAGCTATCCCTCAAAAGAAATAAAAACATCAAAATGTGAAATCAATCCTGGTACAGCTTTAAGTGCTCATTCACACAAAGATATTTGACCACAAAGAAAAACAAAATAAGTAAAGTAAATCTATAATAGATCTAAAGAAAAGAAATCGATTCGTGATGATGGGAAGCCTTTTGAGTCAAGCTGAGACCCTGGGACAGCTGTTTCGCGCTTATTATTCAGCCGGGGCTACCCAGTAAACAAAGACTCAAAAGGCGTAGGAGGGGAAAGGCAATAGATTCACTGAAACTAAAATGACACACACACCCTCAAAAACTAACATTAAGAAAAAAAAAAAAAAATGTCAAAATGTGGAAATAAAATTCTTGAGCAGCTCACTACAAAAGATATTTGATCACAAAGAAAAAACAAAATAAAAAAAATAAAATAAATAAAAACCTATAATAGATATACAGAAAGCTAATACTTTGATTTCTAATTTTGATTTGGATATGATTCTTTGAGATCCATATTGGTTGGTACTTCAGTGTTGGATATCTGTACAGCAATATTTTTCAGCTGAGTTTTGTTTACAGAATTCTTTTTCATAACTTATTATTACGTTTAATTTTACTACATTTATCCAGATCTAAAGCAATACACTGACCAAAAAAAAAACTCTTATTTGACTTATATTGTGCACCAACATGGAAATATGGGCAGATCGATTGTTCATGCCAATCTTCTTTGCGCCATGTCTAGCAGAACGGCGTAAACTTTTTTAATTTATATTACTTGCCTACAATAACTGCAGCTATTTCAGTATCACGTGCTTCCAGTTTTTTATCCTGAATTGCGTATCATAACAAATTCCAACAACTCAAATGTTTATTCAAACTGTGTAAATTGAAGTCCAGGAGAAATTGTTCAGCCTGCTCAAGAGCAAAAACATCTCATGGTGAGGTCAATAATACTCGTTGTTGTATACTAATGAACTCTTCTCCAGAGGATGAAAACCGTTAGTCTCTGGTAAATCACTCCCTCTCCTGCAGTGCTTACTCTACATGTGTAATAACTACGCCTATTATTAATAACGTACATTTTTATGATGCTCATTACTGATCCTATCTGATTTCATGGTCAATACAACTATAAGTTCTTAAAATAATTTAGAAAAATTCCAGAACAAAATTTACTGCAATACCCCAAGCGCATAATCTGCTGCATAAAATTGGGGTTTAATAAGGGCTATGAAAGAAGCTATGGGGAAAAACAGAAAAAGGTTCTCTTTGAAAGAAAGAAAACGGTGGCATCAAATATGTGCGGATGACATTGCTATATTTTAGTGACCCCCATAGGAAGGAGTTTTTAAGATTCCCCTATCTGTGTGTGTTTGTTTTTGTCTGAAAAGTCTTTCACAGCCCAAACCTAGAGCCGGAGCCCCATGAATCATACCTCATTGGATTTCCTATGGCCAGAAGCTTTGGGGAGAAAATCCAAATTCCAGTCCAGCCCATTTCCGGAATAACTGGATAAAATTTGGGATTTATCTCTACTGAATCGTCTATGAATCGATCTCGACACAATTTGGTCATTTCCGGTTCAAGATGGCCACTTACTCATAGTAGCCCGATTGGAACAAAACAGGGATATATACGAAATGTTCTCAATACTGGTATCGCTTGAAATTGAACTTGCCCTTTGAATTACAACGGCTTGAATGAATTAAGTTTTGGGTGCCAATCAATAATACAGTAGTAACAATGCAAGCGTTTGAAAGGCTGGAAATTGTACGGTGTCGACTTTTTTGTGTTTTTATTACAGAATTGTGAAATGATTTGCTCTTTCTCTAAAACGGATTACTGTAAGTCACAAATCATTCATTTGTACTAAACAACACATTTCCGGGAATGGATTTTCCGAGATTAAGCCACAATATGAAATCGAAAGATTATTATTATAAAAAAAGAAACTTTCGTTCAAAGCAATATATATATATATATATATATATATATATATATAAATAAAACTAAAAAATCTGATATTTTATTTGTCTATTTTGTAACCGATTTGAAATAAAAAAGCGCCCTTCGCCCCCTCCCCCTCCAAAAAAAAAAAAAAAAGCTGCAGCTTTCAAGAGTTTCTTTAGGTGTCGCGATGTTCATTTATTTTTCAGGGATACATTAATCGATCAGCAGTGTCTTCTGATTGGTGATGGTTGTTCACTGAATTGGCAATGAATAATTTCGATCACTTTTTTCATTTCATTGTAATTCAGATATCGTAGGATCAACACCAGAATTTTCTTTATTTAATTATTATTTTTATTTGCTTATTTTACTAATTCCTTGTTGTTTCTCAAAAGTCCACATAAAATTCTTCCTTGTAGAATATTTCTATCAAATACGAAACTTTCATTAACTTTCCTGATAAAATATTCAAGAACTGTAAACAAACGAAGTTTTCGCAATTGAGATTTTCAAACTTGCAAAACGAATTTTATGAATTTTCAAACGAAGCACTCAAATCACGAATTTTACATTGCCTTTACATTATTTAAAGGGAGAAAGACAATACTTCGAGATAGATCTTAAATATCAACCATCAAAGTAAAAATGACAAAAAAGGGAAGAAATCGCGTCTAATTTTCAAAGATAACGAAAACATCAAAAGATTCCCCCCCCCCCCTCCCCCACTGTACGATCTGAAATAGTGAATAAATTTTTACTTCAGGTTAGATAAGCATAGATTAGTCTGGATTATAGTCTATGGTAATATAAAGTCTAAACTATCACAGCTCTCATTTTTTTATAACAATGGATTCACATTACAACCGTTAATATTATAATCTGTTATCATTTAATGGCATATTCAACATTTTCGATTTCAACTTCCATTCCTTCAGATATTTAAAGAAAAAGAAAAAATTCCCTCAATGAGAATTCCTAAATCAATTATTATTGCTTCTCTCAAACTGCTATTAATTATTAAGATTATTATTAGTTATTAAAGGTTGGATTGACCTTTAATTAAAATATAAAAATTATTAAAGGTAATATAATATTCTTTCTATCTTACAGCCAAAGTGTTATAACTGCCTGTAATGTAACAACACTTACAAAAAAAATAATAAGTGATAACTTTTGGAAAAAAAAAAACAAAACAAAGTGCATTCAGTTTTTATGTAGCAACTAACACAAAACAAAGCAAACCCTTACAATATCTATCAAACGCTTGTATTGTTAAAAGTGATTGAAGCGCAAAACTCGTTTATTCAAGTCGCTTATAGTTCAAGGTTCAAGTACAATTTCTGGCGATGTCCTCACTAAGTTCATTTAGTAAGTATTTCTAGACCACCATTTTGCACCTTTTGGGCGATTCTAATTTTAAGTGGACATTGGCCAATTTGACCAGGAAATGGCTACATTTGGGTCGAGGATGTCATGTTTGTTCTCACCATAGTCGATTCAGTATAGAGACACCAGAATCTAAGTATTTGTTACTATTTTCCTGAACCAATCAATGGCCACCTGGACAGCAAATAAAAGAGTTTTCCCCAAACCACCAGGCCACAGGGAATCCTTGGGGTATGACACACGGGGCTCCGACTCCCGGTTTGAGTAATATAGTGGGGGGAGGGGTGCTTCAACACACACAGAAACGGAAACCTTAATACCAAGTTTTATTAAAAAGATACCACTGTTAGCTTCTCTGAACAATTGCTTTCAACTTATTTTCTTAAGACATTTCCTTGTTAAATTAACTTTGTGACAGGAAAACTTTTCATATGTTGATACGACTAATTTCTAGACACATATCTGATTTGTGAAACCTTTACATTTTGCGTGTGTGTGTGTGTGTGTGTGTGTGTGTGTGTGTGTGTTTGATCTAAACGTGAAGAAGTATGGAAAGCAAAGCTAAGAGACTAAAATGCTACTTATGTTTAACTGTAATTTCGAAGTTTTTTAAATGCAGGAATTCTTTCTTAAAAAGCGAAACCAAGGAAATAAATACACTGTAAATAAGGGACGGGGGGAGATATCTCGAAATACGATCCTCTACAGCAGTGTTTCTCATTGTGGGGCCGTGCCCCACAGGGGGCAATTCGAAAATTCTATGAACCTATTTGAGGGGTCAGTGTCCATTTTCAGTGCAAATGCAGATTTCGTTTCTTGTTTATAATATAGAGGTATTGATTATATAAAATACGATATTATATATCTCTTTTTCTTATATTTAATAATAACTATGTTATATTTTAACCGTAACGATACATTAAACTGATTTGCTGTTTAAGAACTGTTATATTTATACTGTTTCTTATTTATTTAAATTATGAAAAATCGTAATTGTATATAAATTATATTATTACTATTATTATTATTATTATTTGGGGGGGGGGGGGGAATAAGTAATAATAGTAAGGGGGCATAAGAATTTTAGAAAGGCTTAGGTGGGGCATACCACAAAAAAGATTGGGAAACACTGCTCTATAGTTACAACTGGGGATTAGTTTAAAATAAGGCTAAGATGGCGGACAGTCCCTAAACTATAACCACATTTAAATCGATAAACAGATCGTAAAATAAAGCAATACTAAAGCTAATAAGACATGCAATGAAATATCATTAATGAAAAACGAAATCAGATTTATTTTTTGGAATCCAACAACGAGAGATAAGCGCATTTCGGAGTACTCCCATAATAATAGTCAAGTAGCATTTATTATGTTTTCAACGTTACAATGATCATCCATGTATATAACGTTCTCAGCTAACTTTGCGTAATGCAGTCAACCTATACAATTCAAAATAAAGTTAAAATGGGCTTCATATAATTTCGTAGCAAATTCTGAATAAATAAAAGACGATAACAAAATAATCTTTTTTATCAAATGACTCACGTTACCTAAAGACGCATCAATTTCTAAACTTGTAAAAAAACAAAAAACAAAAAACAAAAACACTTTTTGTATAAATAAGCTAGTTAAAATATCATTTATACATTCCATAAAACAATTAGAATTTGATAGAGAAAATAAAAATGAAGATGTTTGGAGAAAGTATATTATGGAGTTTCTGAATAGGATTGAACTCTTGGATGAATGGTTAATTAACAATTTGGAAATGGGAAGGAGAATTGTAATTGATGACGTAGTACAACGTTTAAATGATATTGATGTGGAGGAAATTAGACAGAAAATAAACTGTTCAAATTGTAATGTAATATGTAAAGATTTAAATGCGGAAGATAATATGAAACGATATTTAAATTCTGATGAAAAATGGTGAGAATATACAAAAATAAGATGTGGTAATTATAATTATGTGTACAATAATGTAAACGAAGGGAAATGTGAATTATGCTTTGAGGAAGGTGTAAGTCTTAGGCATATTACATTAGTATGTATTAATTTAAAAGAAGAGAAAAATAAATTTGTTGTAAGGAAGAGGATTGAGATTTAAGTGGGAAACAAAACATTATTTTGATTAAAACATTAAATGAGAATTATTGTAACAAATAAAAAAAAAATGGTTATTTATGAAATTTTACAGTAAAAAATTAAAAATGGTAAGCAAAGTGTAAGATAAGGATCTCAATCCTTAAAGAACAAAAGTCAAAGGGTGATTCTATGTTATTGATTGATTGTATTAGGTTGTACATTATTAGGTAAATAAATATTGTATTGTATACATTCCATACGTTTACAAATGATTTAATTCGTGAAAACAGATTCGTTTATTATTATTTTTATTTTTTTTCATCCGTCACCAAGCACCATGGCAGTGAGATATAATTAGTTTGACCGTATTGATTCTGATCGCTGTTTGCCGCGATTACTGGCACATATGGTATTCCAATGGTAGCCTACCTTTCGCTGGCTTTTAGGACTATTTTAACGCTTTTTTTTTTCCCTTGAAACAACAGATGAATACTCTTCCAAAAACGTGAAACACTTGATCATTCTACAGTACCATTAAGTAATGAAATATTAACAATAAAAACAAAAAATAATAATAAAAGGCTTACTTCTGGGCAGATAATTTCTACCTTTTTCTTTTGTTCGGAGTGCGCGCGTACAATAATTATCCACATGCTAAGTGCAACCCACTCCACGGGGAAATGGCCTTGGCGAACTAAGCCTATTGCAAACCATCGCTGAATCACTAATATTGCAGGGAACGCATTCAATTCTGTTGTAGACGAAGTAAATCTGTCTTCGTTTTAAAAAGGTAATAATCCTGCTCCAAAAGACACCGAAGCTCAAATTTGACCCCTGATATCCTCGAATTTTTAAAAAGCTTAAAAATAATAATAATTAAACAGAACTTCACAAAGAACTGGAAAAACAAAGAAAGATTAAGGAATCTTTATCAGAAACCAACCAAATTAAATAAATAAATAAATTCATCACAATGATGATTTTAAAAAATAAATAAATAAATAAATAGATACAATATTTAATTCACTTATCTCAATTTCTCTTCAACCTCAGGAAAAATCGCGAAGTTTCTCGTATATCTTGTGATTACTGTGTTTCTCGTAGTTACTGGTGTAACTCATATATATATATATATATATATATATATATATATATATATATATATATGGGGGGAGGAGAAAAAGGGAAGTTACCTAAATTTACATAACTACGATTTTATACTACCCATCATAAATTTTTGGGCTATGAAGATTGGGGTGGGGATATCCTAGGCTGACAGTCCTGTATCAATGTAGGGAAGACGCCACAATAATTTTAATACAGTATTTTAATATTTGACAAAACTGGGAAACAATGAAGCATGCAAGTAAAACCCCAGCTTTATTTATAGGATTTCCTGAAGAATGGGTTTCGGTAAATACTGTAATTTTCGAACGACTCGGTTTTCGAATGACAATACAATTGTTTTCCTAAGCTTTCACTAGCATTTAAAAAAGGAGGGATTACGATCTATCTTTCGCAAGGCCCAGGGGGACGAGGGGATACCAAAATAATTTTCCCTCTTTTTTTTTTTCTTTTTTTTATGGGAGAGGGTTCTTGCTTCTGAGGGTTTCGTTCTGTTTGGGGGAAAGAATGCACTTAGGAAAAGAGCAACTATTTCATCTGATGATGAAGTCGGGACGAGTGATGGCGGATCGCTCTCTCAAAAGCCAGGCCTTAATTAGTGGCTAATGGCAATCGAATCGGTGCTGACTGAAGCTCTAATTGCCTCCCACGCCGCCCATTTTTACAGCAGCTTAGAAATTAGAATAAAATGTCCAATCGAAAATTATTTAATATGTAAAACATAGCCTCTGGGAAAATTTTAATCTATTGAGCTCAAAATTATATAAAGCAATAATCTGAATCAACATGACAGACATGATATCAACAAAGGGAAGTGTGTGCGTATATACGTAGGACATGAAAAGCTACTACTTATACTTATAGTATACTAGCTGTACCCGGCATGAGTTGCAATGTCACTCAAAGAAAGAAAGTGTTTGTGTTTTAATTCTGTTTTTTGAAGTGCTTTTGGATACACAATATTTTTTGTTTTTCCTTCTGGTGAATACACGAATAAATCAGAAGGTTTTCCAACGCGTGAGCAGGCCATATACAGCTGTCCATGTGTGAAGCATGGATTTTCCAAATTTAGTCCACACACTTGTAGCGATGGTTCCTGTGCTTTGTTGATGGTCATTGCAAATGCGAGTCGCACCGGAAACTGCAAACGCTGAAACCGGAAATACAGTCATTTATTGAAACGACTCGCGCACCAGATATTGTAAAAAGGTTCTACTATTGCAGAAACCTTCGCAGGCGTGCGCACAACACCTCAGCAAAGTTTCATCGCAATCTAATGAATGGTATAGGAACGCATACGGGACAAACAAACAAAGAAACATTCATTTTTTATATTAAGATATAGTACCTTTCCCTACAGTAGATATATAATTTTTAATTATTTTGTTAATATTTAACGCAGCGTTTCTTAAACTGTGGTCCGCGAATGGTTACCGATCCGCAGAAGAGTTCAGAACAATTTAAAAGGCGAAATATCGCCACAAAATGCATTTGTTTCAAAAGGATTTGTTGAAATATGGTAAGTTTATTTTAGGTTGGAGGAGCTGAAGGGGACCTTGGACTTTTTGTTATGAAGTGATCTCCTGCAAGTTGACGTGAAATGACCTCAAAAAATCAGAACGTCCGCTTAATAAAATATCTAACAACGGAAACAGGACTTTGCATTCGTTCTTGACTAGGCGCAAACAATCCACGATAATTCAAAGCAATCTTACACAGATATTAAGATATACGATTTAAAATATTGTGATTTACTGAAAAACTTTAACAAAAATTTCTAAACACCCATCCTACTGTCATTACGAGTAGAGAATTGATTATGAAAGAGTTCCGACTTAATATTTCAAAGTTCTAATCCGAATAATAAATAAGTCTAATAAACCTATAAAAGTTTCTACAGTGAAGAGGAGAAAGAAAAACCGTTAAAATCATGAAGTAAAATGCAAGGGTTACCGTGAGATCACGTGTCTTTGTTCTCTTATGGTCATAAAAGAAATGACTTACGAACAGTCAACTCGTTGGAAAAATCTAATCGTGGGTTTACGATGACTGCTTCAACATTTACAGTAACATTCTGAGGTTCAATTACGGTTTCCTATATTAGCATAACATTAAAGCGTTTAGAATTGTCTTTCAATTTCTGGAATCCGAAATATCCCATTTTAAAAAAATAAACAAACAAAACTTTTTTACTGTCCCCAAATAAACAATGGCTATAATCTCAAGATCCCAATGTTAATATTAACTTTAAAATTTCGTTTTGTTTTTTTTCAAGCAATGCAGTCATGAGCTTTTATTTATTAAAGCAATCGTGTTTATTGATTATTTTTATTTAGGAAATGTACATTAATAAATTAAAAACATTTAGCTAAAGGAAAAAAAAAAACATCAAAAATTTGAAACATGGACCTATCATACGTAGAATGCTAAAGCAATCACAAAAAGTTATGAGATCTATGAGGAGAAAAAAAAAATCTATTTATTCACGCAGATAACTGGTAACGATGACAGTAAATGTACAGAGAACCAAACAAAGTAAATGTGCCTATCATGCCATATTAGGATAGAAATAAAAAAGCCTGTATGTTTTTCAATTATGATGTGTATATTGATAATTATACATTATCAGGAAGACCAAGCTTTGCTCGGTCTGGTTATTTAACCCCCCTTTCGGGGAAAAGGACAGCTCCGCAGTGAATACATGCGATGTTGAAAGGAAAAAGTTTTAAAAATTATTACTTTATTATACGTAAAGACGCCAGAACACGAATTTATTAAGAATAAAATAAGCCGAAAGTAAAGTAGACTGTAGACAATAAATAACAGGTATCCAGACCAATCATTTACCCCCTAAATGAGTTTTCCCGATGTCGAGATCAAGCTAAATCGCTTTCTCGCAATCGGAAACGATAGCTTCACCCCCTTTTCATCAAATTCCTGAGGCCCATTTTCAAGATAAAATTTACAAGAATTTCTCGCTTTGATTTGATTGATTGATAAATAGATTTTCTGATGGAAGGAAAAGTACCCTTAACAGAACTTACTTGCACTATCATGCTCTGTTATCCTGTTCAATCGTTTCGATCTCCTGGCTAATGAATGTCATAAATCAATAAATCATATACAAAATTTCACAAAATTTGTCTACTAGTTACAATGGAAGCAAGTTTTCATTATAAACAAACAAACGAACGACTTCTGCCGAAACTTAGATCTTGTCGAGAACTTTTAGAATACACTTCAGTTCAAAATTTCAAAGCAACAAATAATGAAGTGTTTCATACAAAGAGAACGAACGAAATGAGAGAACTATATCGTAAGTACTGATCGAAAAAAAAAAAAAATTGCTTAACATTGTAGATTATCATAGCAACTGAGCTTTATTTTCTAATACATCGATATATTTTATTAAATCGTCTAGTAGCGTACTCTCTTTAACAAAAATGATAGAAAATCATTAAATCCGTATGTGGATGTCCACAATTACTTCGGAAACGATGATTGGATCTTTTTGAAACTTAATAGTCATGTTTAAATCTTTTTTATTATTTCAGATATCTGTGCTTTGACCAAAAAAAACTTCCTACAAAACAGCATTTCAAGCAAAAACAATTGACTCTGACAAACAAACAATTCCTGTTTTTACACCCAACAATGCATCCGAATGTTAGCGCGTGCTTCGATTAAAATTAGATTCAGGCGACTCACTGAGAGCATAGGCGGATCCAGGGGTGGGCTAATGGGGGCTGTAGCCCCTCCCTTTAGCTGTGAATATAGAGTGGATAAAATGTGATATCCAAAGGCTGCTGCCTGATAGACATTAATATTGCCATGATGACGATTTCAATTGCTAATAAAAATCTGGCGTTTAGCATGCGTTTCAGACACAGAGGTATAGTCAGCCCTTCAGAAAAGTTAGCCCCCCCCCCCCCTCGAAAAATCCTGGATCCGCCCGTGACTGAGAGTATTGCGAATTTAACCAGTTTTCATTTAAGAGTGGCAAATCTGGAAGTAAACTATTCTCGCATTCGGCAGTTATTCACAATTCACAAATACGAATATTTTCCTTTGCATCGTGGAAAAAAAAAAGCATCTAAGAAGGCAGGTTTTGCAGTCTTTCAGGGACATCTTGTTTCGACCACTTTAATATTATGTCTTTAATGTCACCCCCCACCCTTCCCGGATCAAACTTATAATAAATGCCGTCTTAAAAAAACGAGCAGGGGGATGTAAAAATTCCATCGGCATATCTACGTTTGAATGAAGGAACTAGCGTTATCGATTCAAGAAAATTATTTAAATCCACTTTGACACCGGAAATATCGGGAAATGATACACAGCACTTTGTGGGGGAAATGGAAGACAAGACTCTATCGATCGACCCCACAGTGTTAAGAAACCCCAACAAAACTGAGGCAAAAAAGATATATTATAATAGGGCATTACTTCGATTTAGCTTAATTATTTCTTTTTTAATCGTAATTACAGAAATAATAAATCCTACAGTACAATTTGTGCTGTTTTTTACCCTACGTTTCAAGAGAAATGAGAGACTAAAGTCAATCGGCGCAACTGTATAAGTGAATGAATTTCACCTTAAAAGTTTGAAACAAACGACCTTTAAAAAAAGTAAATATACTGTAACGGATTTTTTTTTAATCTTTTTAAAAATAAAGTTTGTATGTTCTGTCTCCAGATACTGTAACTGAACATCCATCCTTTGTATGTAGGTTAATAAAATAAAATAAAATAAAAAATTAAAAAAACTGTGCAATCATTTCCTTGAGTTAATCACGAAGTGCATCAATACATTGTTAACGTTTTAAGTTATATTTATTCATTGTTGTTTTTATCTCTTTTCTATAAATACTGTAGTACCTACGAAATCTGTATATAAATGAGGAACAGTCGTAGTAAAGCAAAGTAATTTATCGCGACAAAATATATAACGAGCAACAGTTGTAAAGAGAAGTTTTCCTTGGTTCCGTGGATCTCGTTATAACCGAGGTTGAGTGTACTTGTCTTTACTTTGAAAAGTTATGTAATAAATACAAATGTATTAAAATATATGTTCTACAGGGTGTCTACAAAATCTGAATAAAAAAAATTCCCTGATTTTTCCCTGATTTCATGTACAATTTCTTTTAAAAATTCCCTGATAATTCCGTGATCTGTTCAACCAAAAAAAAAAAAAAAAAAAACCTCCAAAAAATTCCCTGATTTTAAGTAATAATTGCAAAATTCCCTGATAATTCCCTGATTTTTTCCAGAATAACAAAATTCCCTGACAATTCCAGGTTTTCCCTGATTTCTCGGTTCTGTAGACACTGTTCTATCTCACAGCAAATTACAAAGCAAAATGGATAAAAATAATTAGTAAGTCTTAACATAGTAAGTATTTGATTAAAACAAACACAAGTTTGAAAGAAATGAAAGTCTGTTTTCCTTACAACGTTGTTTCTTAAAATTTATTATTTTTTTAAGTAGTATGAAATGACGGTAACCCTACATCTACTTGCAAATCCTAATATCTACTGATTCCAAGCGGTAACCCAGTGGTTTCAGCCACTGCCGGGAGCCGGTTTCATTCCCGGGGGTGGACGTGGATTTCTCGGCGGTTGTTTCTCCTCCAGACGGACCTAGGTTCACCCAATCCTTCTACCAAGTGAGTACCGGGTTTTTTACTCGGGGACTGACCATACGGTCACAACTAGATCTAAACTCCAGCGCATCTAAGGACCTGCACTGAACACCTGTACTGAATACAGTTTTCCACTTTCTGAAAAAAGAAACCTGAATTAATCCTCATTATTTACTTAAACTGTCTAAATCGGACTAAAGTCAATCGTATTTAAATCAATGGATTACATCAAAAGGATCTAATCAGTCTGTGTATAAAATGTTTTGTAAGAATTATTTATCTGTATTTTATTCATTTTAACCGTTATTTATTTTGAAGCATTCGTTTTCTATTTCCTATTATTGATATTCTGTTTATTTTAAATTCTTTTCCGTTGTATCCGTAGTTACGTTTTTATCATTCTG
This sequence comes from Thereuonema tuberculata, assembly GCA_023159025.1. Taxonomy (NCBI): domain Eukaryota; kingdom Metazoa; phylum Arthropoda; class Chilopoda; order Scutigeromorpha; family Scutigeridae; genus Thereuonema; species Thereuonema tuberculata. The sequence continues at coordinate 13,246,651 of JAFIDM010002131.1, forward strand.
TACATTTTTAATTACTTAGCCAATCAAATCCGACCACGTAAAATCTATCAAAAACCAACGTTTTTTCATTTAATAAATTAATTCAGTTCAGTTCCAGAACTTGACTCGTTGTTTTTCCATCTCAACGACACAAACACCATTACAATATTCACTGATCACGATAATGAGATACAGTCAAACTCGGCTATAATGCGGTTGTTTATATCGCGAATTCGGATATAACGCGATTTGGTCTTGGACCCCTTCTATTTTGGAAAAGGTGTATAATTGTAAAATTGCAAAATTTACCATATTTTCGCCCCAAAAGTACGAAAATCGATTGATTTTAGAGAACTGCGATTTGCTACTTATAATTAATACTTACTGGGTAATACCGCTAATCCCTTTATATTTTTCAATTGGAGGAAGCGGTTGCCGACATGCCAAAAACAAACCGGAAAAGAAAACAGAAATATGAAGATTTTGGCTAATATAACCCATCAAAGTGTTGAAAAGGTAATGATTTATAAATATAAAATTCTCTCACATAGCTCTGAATGATGTAGGTAATCGCGAAATGACCATTTTAAATCGATTTGGAATCATGTGGGCGATAATAGGGTTCGATAATACGACATTTGACATCGCGAAGTAAAAAAAGCTCGGGCAGATCGCGATCTTCGAGATCTTGGATCCGAAAGATCGCGATATAACCGAAATCGCGTAGTAACAGAAGTATGACAGAAATCCGTTGTTTAGATTTTGTCCAATGTCTTTCAATGGGAATTTCGACTGTCTCCCAAAAAAGTCATTTGTCAAGAATGCATTTTCAAAAAAATTGTTTTGTTTTTTTAATTAAACAAAGGAATTAATGACAAAAATGTTTAGATTACATTTTCCTAATTAGGTTTCTGTATCATTTGAATATTGGATCCAGACTTTTAGAGTTTAAACAACATCACAACAGTTATTTAAATATACGATATATTAGGGGTGTTTGAACGCAAATAAAATGAATAATATTGAATAAATAATAACATGAAAATGTTATATGTTTGACGATTTTATATAAAAAGTTTCAGATTTTTATGAGCAATAGTTTAAAAGATATGGGCGGTGAAAACCACCAGTACTTTCCAGGTATACTTTATGAATCACCCGGTATGTCGAAGCTTTCTGTTCATCTTTAAAACTGAGATAATGAGAACAGCTTTTGTGATAACTGCCTCTTTTCACATAACTTGCTTGTTATTCAATAAAAAATCAGAAGCAGATACTAAATCCCCTTGCCCTTCAATTGGAAATGAGTGGAAACTATTCGTTTCTCTTTATGTTCCTCTGCAATGTTTATTAAAGAGCTACAAAAATGTTAGACTAACCCAAACAGCATCACAGCTACAAAGATATGACAGATAAGTTTCTCATCTTCGAACTTCGTTACCCTCCTGAGACTGTGAATGAATCAATGGCTGTGTTTGAAAATAGAGATTACATTTTGATAATTGGATACTATACTTTTATCGAAAGATATTGGTTCCAAATCGATTGAGAATAAAACAAAATTCGACCATTCCAAGTCGTTATCTCTCAAGCTGCACTACTTATAATACCACCATACCTCCATTTGGTTGACACGACTTACGAATCTTGTGCATATTTTGGAAAATGTGTTTGCCTGCATACTTTCAAAACAAAACCCTGAAATTCAAGGACCTTGGTGGTTCCTTTCGATCTTCATTAAGATCTGAACAGTGGTATGGTATTACGACAACATTTTAAAACTTGTCTATAAAGCATGACGTGAACTTTCTTAGATAGCAGCCAAAGTCCCTTGATTGCAACGAAATCATCGGGAAGGAACAAATTGAATTTGAGACATTGCAAATACCTTTTAGATAGATGTTTTCTCTGAGCAACGTTACATCATCTAATAATGAAAATTGGAGAACTACTGAAATTGTGAAAGCCCACATGGTTCATATGCAGCAAACCTTGTGATGTTGTTTGTTAGTTATTTTTTTTTTTAATTAGAAACATGTTTAGAGAAAAGATGTTGAGTATTTCCAGATATAGTTAAAATTCCAAAAGCTTAAATAAGTTGGGGGAAAAAAAAAAGGGGGGGAACAATTTTGAATCAAATCTTGCCTTGTCATCAGTGGATATCTGGGACAGCTGTATGTCGTTATTAGGACTCAACAATCTGACAATAAAACGGTGTTGTTTTGTTTAGCTGGAATTCGATTTATTATATTGGTGCAGCAAATTTTCGCACTGTTTGTTTTTTGGGCTCACTAGCAGAAATGCGAGTGAGATCCACAACCTTTCGTATCCTCTGACCTATTCATCAAATGCAAATCTGGCTGATGAGTTATAAATGAAACAACTCTCCCAAATTTCGAAAGGTGATAAAACTCAAGATATGATTGATAAATTCACTTTTTATTTTTTATTTTCCTCATTTTATTCATGATTCACCATAAACACATTAAACTACAAAAGCTTGATGTAGCATAAAAATGTATTTCTCGCAATTTGGAAAGTCTAATTGGATGGTGTTATGCAGCATTCAACCAAGCGCAAATATTCGATTTTGAGATATTCGCATAAACGCAAAAGCTTATGTATTAATTCACATTTTTTATGGAATGAAGAGTTTTATACATCAAAATGAAGATATTTTCACAGGACAATTCTAATCCTTATCAAAATTAATAATATCCTTCAAAGTCACATGATGGAAATCTTATTCATTTTGATTAGTTGATTGGCGTTTATTCAAAATTATTTTCCCTTAGAATTACGTTGAGATAGCAAGCAGAAACAATTTTTTATAGAGAGTTTACACCTTTCAAATAATCTAAAAAATCTATTTTGGCGCTTGGTCAAATGCACCATCCAATTCTCCTATTTCGGAGGGGACGATTTAGTTCGTATTAAATTGAATTATAACTGAATGTATAAAGATTCAGTGATGATACTATGTTGACCACATGACAGCAGACTGTACTTGAGGAAAACCTCCCAATTACTTCTTGTAAGAAACAGTTTAACAAGTTATGTAGGAAATTGTAAATATGATTATTCATAGAAGTGGAAGTGTGATTATTACCGTTTTTGTCTCGATTTTCACCTCTGAAGTAGACTGAACTGAAATGTTATTGGCAATAGCACTGCAGGTAGCAATGCAGGTAAGAACTGTAAACTAAACCTAATCATTTACTTACTATATTTTACCAGAGTGTCAGTATTGTTTGCTCGCACCTTACAGATCCTGTCGATCGGCGTACCTGGCCAGGAATTACTCAAAAAAGACCTACAAATAGATTGGGCAGAAGAGTTAATGAGGTCATCAGTCTGTCGTCTACGTCACAGAAGTTATATGGATTTGGTAAAAAATAATCCTATTAAAATGGCCGTTTATGGAAAGCTACTATACAAAGAAAAAAGTATAACTTGACAGTGAAAAGGGAATAGCAAAGGACTAATTAAGACACAAAAAAACAAAAGAAAAAGAAACCATAGCCTAAGAACAGATCAACCCAACTACATACAATACCATGCCACTGAAACGACTTACTAAATTTCATTCACATGAATGTATAAATTAACTAATTAACTATTAGCTATTGAGTACCCAGAATTACTTTCTGGTGATCCCCTTCAGTTTACTACGAATTTTTGTTTTTGCTCTTTAATTTGCAATCGTTTTAAGGGCGTACAGCTGTTTGAAATTCTTTTGCTGATGTCATTATATACTATGCTGAGGAGTCCATTATTTCCTCTTCGTCTATAACTTTTACCTATTTCATTACAAACCTAGTGATGAAAAAAAAAAAGTAATATTCTATGTGTAAACTGGGTATAACAACATTTCAGTTACGTAACTCAGTGTAACTTCTCGAGGCACTTACATAATAGTGAAAATTCATTATCAGAAAGTAAATAGTTTCTTTCCCCGGTGAGAGCTCGAGGTGCGATATCTTTTTGGTTCCTTTGTGCCTTCCGTACTTACCATTTTGTTGCATTATTATTGCACGTAAAATTTGTTAGTACTTAAACTGGTTAGTTTAAAAGCTTTGTTTTATCCTATAGACAAATTCCTTTTGAGCCTAGAGCAACGCAGGCCAAGGTTTTGACATTTTTTTTCTGTTACTGTGTATTTTTGGTTGTGTTTTGCTTTTGTAGGGTCCCGCTTCCGGGAACGAGAGTGGGATTCTTATATGTTCGCACCTTCTGAGACTGTCATCGGTGGAGTTTGTCTGGCTGATGAGTCCTGATGAGGACGAAACGGGTGTCCCAGACTGATCATCGAAGTAACTTACTTATTATATGTAAGTATATATTAGTGTATATTATACATATTTTCTTACTTAACTGAAATAATAAAATTATAACATTTAGGCTGGTAGATTTTATTTAAATACAGCATTTTACTCTGCCAAAACATCTTAGTTGCGACACCCCATAGTAACACAGAAAAATTTCATTGTCCTCACGTTTCACTTTCAGCTAAAAACATTAAAACTTCCTTTAATAAGCAATTCAAAACAATTACATTCTGGTATTGGAATTAACAATTTAATGAACGTTACAGTAAAAAAGTAGAATTCTTGATAATTACGTGCAATTTTGTTGAGCGAATATCGTTAACGAGACCAGTAAAGACAAACTGATGAGCGTAGAATCATCACATTCTTAGAAGTCTAATACAACAATAATTTTTAACCTTAGTTTTAGGACTATTAAAATGTGCAACTACACAAATTCATAACACTGATATTAATCATTTTTCGTTTGGAGAAAAATTACAATCTTAAGGAGTAATATAAAAATAGTTAAATGTCGAATATAATCTCAATACAGTGATTATTCACCTTTATTTAGGTAAAACGCTTTAATAAAAAAAAAGGTAAATTAAAAGAAAAAAATCTCCATAACTAAATTCAGATTTTAAATTTAAAAAGTAATAACAACATAATAAGTATGTGAATCGATGTGAAAATAAAATAATTTGTCAAGATATCATTGGACAAAATAATAAGACATTTTAGCAAATGTGGGTACATCATTTAGTTAAACTTTCAATTAATACAGTAATAATAATAATGACTATAAATTCAAGACATATGATTATGGAAGCAATATTAGGGCTATATTGTTGACAAAGCTTGTGTAATGAAAAACACAAACAAAAATAATATTGAAAAAGGAGGATGAACAAGCAACAATACGGAGATGCGCATTTTTGCTCTATTTTTCCTATTTCCTGGCGCTATAATTACAATTCGCAGAGAGCAGAGAGGGAGGAGTGGGGGAGGTGAGAAGCAGCTGCATTCATAACCTTATCATCGCCTGCCAAAATATCGATATGCATAGATCGCGTTGAGCGTGGCGAGAACATGTGCTATAGAAGGTTTCTTCGGGACAACGACTACAAAAATGAGCAGGAAACGGAATTAATCGGAAACTAAATTTACCGAAACATTTCATAACAAAGTTAAAATATGTTACCGTTAGGCTTATTATTAGTTTTCCGCACCCATTAAACATTTTTATTCTTTTTTTTTTGTCCTACTTGACTGTCCTGTGTTCGAGGATTCATCATCACCCTCATTCTTCTTTTATTGTTTCTCGCCCGTTGTCTTACCACGTTTAACAAGAGTATCTCGCCTTTCATTTCTCAACAGCGACAACCTACAGGGATAAATTCCTGTCCAATGACTGACTGTTGACGACCTAAGCTGTTGTGGTTCTACATATGATTCGCATTATTACCAGTTCTATTTTATCGTTTAGACCCCTACCTGATCTGTTCCATGGACTGCCTTGTCACACCTGTGCCCGTGAATGAGCCCGCCTAGGGCAGGGACCACTTCGGCAGCAGCAGCCGCCTCAACTAGACAGAACAAACCACTCTAGAGCACGGGGGTGTGCAGTTCTCTCGGCTCCGCTAGCGCGAAAGGAAAGAGACACCTCCAAGTGGCCGTCTCCCCCCTCCCCAACGCCGAGCAATGGTTTCGCCCAACAAACTCTTGACAAGGTTAGTGCTTTCTTGTTCCCCACTCGTCACGAGTAGCAGCGCGACCTCGCCATGCCGAGGAGAGGCCCACCGTCATTCCAGCGCAGGTCGTGTGCGAAGGGATTGTGTCATCGGTCGCCGCTGGAAGAAAAAGTTTACGCGAGCAACGTTTACATCCGAGAGAGGATATCCACGCAGTGGCCGGATACCGGCGCTCAAGACTTGTGGGGCCGTCCTAGTGCGCGGCCTAGCCATCACGGCCTAAAACTCGGGACGGTCGTAATCATACCAGAGAGCCCGGGTTTACTATAGGTTATCTCGGCTTCGCATCGCAGATTGTTTCCCGCCAAACTGCAATCAAAGATAAAACACAGGAAAAACAATCTCCTCCTAGTGTTAGTGTTTACGAAAGAGCAAAAGAAAGGAATTTCCGGTGAATAAACACTCGGCGTTCCATCAAAATAGAACGGGTGTCGATTTTCATTTGTGGAAATCAAAAACTTCATATTAAGTTTTGATCCACACTTTGAAATACACTGAAAAAAGGAAAAGCAGTAACAGTAATACGGAGCTATTCTTACAGAAGGTATTTCATCGTGATCTAAACACTGGTTTTTTACCAAATTTTGATTTATCTTTAATGAAAAAAAAATATATTTATATATTGAATATACTCAAATGTTTTACTTTTTTTTTTTCAAATAATAAATTCTGAACATAACCATTAAATTTTAAGAAAAAGAAAAAAATACTATTTAATTCTATAAAAAAAGCTGGTAACTTCTAATGTATTTCAGAAATTTAAAAGCTCATTACTACATAGTGAAAGCAGGATCAAAACCAAATCCTCTGTCGACATATTTGGAATTAGTGAAGTGAAAACGCAGATAGTGGTTGTTTTTCGAACTGTGACATGTGTTCTGCATTTGCGAAATGATCTATTTTCCTTTTCGAGTGTAATCAGAAAGCCAAAAAAAAAAACAAAAAAAAAAAACCCTCCAAAAACAAAACAACAGTACAGTTGTGATCTATAACAGAATACAACGATCCTTTAATTTCACTTACCACGAAATGAAAAGATGCTATTGGATACTGTCTACCGAGTCTCCCAGCTCATCTCGTAGATTGCAAACAATTCCTACTTACAGTTGTCTGCTTGAAGATAAGTGTACGATAATTTTAATTCAAATTCTACATTTTACACTTAATGTAAATTGTGCTTCAAACTAACGATTAAAAAAAAATGTTAATGCAATGAGGCTTTTCGGATAAACGATGTAATGTGTTGTTCTTAGGTGGGTTTCTGGGTAAAAGTTTATGGTATTTTTTTAAAGACTAGTTTCTGAAAAGTTTAGCTAAAAAAAAATATATTTTTGCCTGTCTATGTATGGTCGCACTCAAATAACATTGAACTGGTGAATGGGTTTCTTGAAACTTGGCATACCTATTCATGGACAAAAGACAAGACTAAATTTGTATGCTTGAAAATTTCTCGAAAAAAAAGAAAAAAAAAATATCGCTATCGGGAAAACTAGAGCGAGAATGTGGGAACAAAAATGGAAAAAAACATGAGAAGCGAAATAATAAAACTGGTAGCTATATATAACGATGAGCGTTCATCCATTTACTAACTCTTCAGTCATTTGCGCGAGATTTGATTAAAAAGAAAGAAATTTGATTAAATTAAAAAGAAAGATGCAAACAAAATTCTTTCTGAAGCATTAGAAATGGGAATTTAGATAAAATATGTTTAGGATTGATAGAGATAGAATGGTTTGGATGTTTTAGTTACATATAAAAACATATATACATACCTACAAATATACATAATTTACTATTTCTCAATATTACGGTTATGTTCTTTTTAATTTTTTTTTAATAATTAAATTAAAAAGAGCAAAGTCTTGTAGTATCAAAACAACAAAATCAGAAACAAGGGCGGCACAAGAATAAGCCTTTCTGGTTTCTTTATCCGGGAGGGGGGGGGGGGGGCTGATCAGTCCCATGCAGGACTAAACGGCCGTTCCCGATTCCCTCCGCTAATTGAAATCTGAAAGGCAATTTATTTATTCTTGTGCTGCCCTTGTTTCTGATTCTGTTGTTTTGATTAAAACTTTCAGCACGTTAAATTTAGTCTTGTAATATGTGTTTTACTTTATTTCTGATTACTTAAATGTCTGTAAGGTGCCGCTGATGACACACGTTAAGTTGGCCGTTATCCTTGTAGAAACAGAAATCTGGTCTTTGGATTGGTTTTTAGCAATTTCCACATTTCGGGATATGTATAAAAAATATACGCTTAATTTCATCTTGAAATGTTCAATATTTGAATTGGTAGTTCTCATGTTGAAGATATAAGAAAAAAAATAATGCTGCTGACTACGAGAGAACGTGTTAAGATAAAATGAGATACGAGAATCTTCTGGCCAGTTTCCAGAAGTCTGCCTCGATGAAAAGATGCCGATCTATTAAACAGGGAGTTATTGAGGATTATTGTTGCTATAAATAGAGATTCCCTTAAGACATTTCGATTTTTCACTTTCACAAAAATAGTAAAGTTTAATAACACCGAAATCTTATTACCCAAGTACTAATGCGGTCAACTGAAAACAAATATCAGAAGAAATTTAATAATTCTGCGTTCAACAAGAAACTTAAAAATAAACCACTCGTATTAAATAATACTAACGAAAATTACACCGAAATTGTTACAAGCCCTCTATTCATCACTTCTCTTACTAAAGTATGTTGGTAATGCTCAAAATAAATTGCTATTTAAGAAAGCAGATTTGGACTATTTATTGATACCACTCTAAGTCATGTTTATCCAAAATTATCCAACCGTTATCAATTTTGGATTCATTTTAAATGAGAAACGCTTTTGAATTTGGTGAGTAGTTTTATAGGAAAAGAAAAAAAATCGCCTGATAATTAAAATGGATTTCCAAGGACTAATGACCTTTCTTATTCCAATAGCAGTAATAACAACAAAATAGATCATGTTTGTTAGCAGTACAAGCGAGGAATATCAACGTTTACTTAGTTTTCCTTTTTTTTTAGTCCTCCCGTGCCGGAGGAAGCTGTTAAGATTGCTTCAAGGGCCAAACAGAGGGTCGGAACCCCATGAGTCGTATCGCGTTGGGCTCCTCCTTGTGCATTATCCAAATCTAAGCCCCTTTCGGTTTTACCGATCCACTGATCGAGTCAGAAAAAGTGGCGGTAATTAGTCAAACTGGGGTCTGCTGAATTTGTTGGATGATTACAAAGAAAGAGAAAAACGTTTAAAACGCTAAGTAAAGGAAACGTTCAAGTATTACGTGAGCATTAAAATAGGGGGGAGGGGGTTCACGCTTTACTTATTTTTGCTGACGGTGGGGGGGGGGGGGGGAATCAAGAGTAATGCTTACGTAAGATAAACATGCAGGCGAGAGAGTGCGCTACAAGAGATACACATGACATACTGAGAAAATAGTCTACTTTTATATTTAATTTGTTACATTTTAATTCAGGAGTGAATATCATGTAATTTTTTTACTTTTAATTTATTGTTCAGTGGTATTTATTGTTAATGATTTGGCAAATCTTATGTAAGTACAAGGAGAGTGGGAGGGCATCTGTTTATTTTTTTCTTACAAGGAGGGAGGGGTTTAAAACTACTAAAAATGTGCTTATGTAAAACTTGAACTGCCCCTACGTAAATTAAAATGCCCTAAGTTCTTCTATTATTGGTTTCACTCCTAGCTCGTGTAATTTTCGTTTGCTATTAGTATACATACATTAATTCTTATTTAATATTTTACACATATTTCATTTAGAAATTTAGGATTACATACGTTAATGTTCCATTTTTATTTCACATATTAATCATCCGATAAGTCATTCATTGGAACCAGCCTATGGTTTGAACAGAAAAGGGGATTTCTGATTATAAGGTCTTAGCTGATAGTCAAATAAAAGAAATAAATACTTTTCACTTTGAAATCAGTTTTAACTGAAATGATTCACTTACAGTTGCATTATAAAAAAGGAAATAAGTAAATATGATAAAACCGAACAACGCCTACATTGCTTCGAACAACTGTTTGAATTGAACGATGGATATTGCAAGCAATCAGGAGTCGGCTTACATTGCACGACAATACATCTGAAATGTGAATTTGATCATTGAAACGAAGTTCAGTTATACCATGTTGGGCTTTTAATGAAACGGAATAGGACTGAAAGCGTGTTTAAAAGCAATGGTAAAATGGATCATCTTCAGTTGCTAGAATAATAATCTCCAAAAGGAAAAATAATCAACGTACAATCCTACTTTCGTCAGAGGACTGAATATATAAGTCGGGGGCGTTAACTTCAGGATGGGCATCGTCTAATGCCAGCCTTCCCCCCCTCAAAAAAAAAGATAATCTTCAAATCTTGATAGGGGAAGGAAACAAGGTCTTCTCAACCGGCCATTCAACCAAAACCAATCGAAAGAAAAATAAGTTCCGCTCCTCCCCTCCCGTAAGTATAGCTACGATAAAAGTGAACGTTACCCCCACGCAGCATAAGAATCTTTCTACTTGTTACGTTACTGAGCAGCTAATATATATTATTACAGATAGATAAATAAAGCCTTAATCAAAACACATTCGCAAAGATATGAAAAGATTTAATAAAAATATGTACAATATCAATTTCGTCTATCATTTTTGAGTGAGGTAATAAAATAAAATATCTCCAGAATTTCCTGTTCGTTATAATTGGATGGAATCAGATTATTTTTAAATTCCGGAGAGATTTTATATTATTACCTCACTCAAAATGACAGACGGATAGCTGTCGAAATCAATAGTGTACATATTTTTATTAAATCTTTTCATATCTTTACGAATGTGTGTGATTACGACTTTATTTATCTGTTTAAATTTCCAAACGTTAACTTTCCTTAAGCTATATTATTAGTTTTCTTTCTTTAAAAGAAAGAAAGTACAAAATCAGAGTGTGTCGTTTGTGTTCTTTCTCTTAGCTTTTGAACCAATGAATAAAGCTACTTGAACCTTGACATGCGCATTTAGGAATAGGGGATGATCTAGCGTTTGTATAATAAAAACTTTTCCGCGAGAGTTTTCATCGAGAAATTTAGGCCCGAAGTTTTTACTCAGAGCCAAAGCACCAACAGCGAAACAGTGGATTTCTGATCGATATCTTAACAGTGCATATTTAATTCACCAATCATTTCCGTGAAATTTGATATGATCAAAACCAATGGGTTTTAGCAGCTTAATATTAAGTTATTTGCGGATTAATTAATTTTAAAAATTAATTACAAACATTACACTATTAATTTTTTTTTCATGAAAACAATGAAAAGTAAAAAAAAAAACAACAACTCATTAACAAAACATTTAAAGGAAAATAAACTTTTAGTTTTTTCAGAAAGGTCTTGTAATTCCAGTAAAACTCATGGTTAACAGTAGCGCAAGGCACTGTCTAGATAAGTGATCAAAATTACATGTGAATACTTTAAACTATTTTAACAATTTTTTTTTCTCCGAAACAAAAGCTTTGTGACTTGATCTACACCCACCTCCTCGTGTATTCTATTGAGTACAATATCAGATTAACAAGACTTATGATGAAACCAACTTTTATTCATAAAGTAACCTGCCAACTTAAGAATTCAGATGCTGAACTTCCGAACTGGCCCGATTAACAGATCTGTATCACGTGACTGGTGACGTCATAGTCTTAGTGCTCCGAATTTAACTGTTTAGCACCGCGAAATATCAGTTAATAACAAATAGTTTTGATACTCGATCTCCCAAAAAAAAGAGCTATAAAAATAGAGAGGGAAAGGCATAGGCCGATGCGAAACAAGAAATGGCAGAAGTTGGCCTTGAATTGCAATGATTAAAATTCCAATTCAAATGCGTCAACAAGTGGAGCCAGAAAAGGATGCTCCTTGATGTTGGCGCCACAAAAATAAGAAAGGCCACATTTGGACATGATCTTGTCGATCGGTTATGCCTGGACTGCAAAGTCTGAATAGACATTTGACAAGATCTTCGAAAACAATTACCAGCTAGACTGTCACAAAATTCTACCTGCAGTTCATCACAAAGAAAAATATTATCACCACTGGTTTATCTATTCTATAGATATCAGAGCGAAATCTTCATGTAACTGAATCCGAACAATTGAAGCATTCAAAATGGAATTCGAGAAATTCAAAAACAATTTAAAAAAAAAAAATCAATATTTATTCAACTAATAAAATTCTTTTAACTGAACATTAAACTAAAAAATAAAACAATTTGAAACAAACCAAATTTTCTTCATATGTTCTTTCTCGTGCTGCAGTTTTGAATTTTCTAATTTCGTTGTTCGCGAAGCCTTTTAGGGACAGGCAGTAAAAATTCTGTAATGGCGTCTCAAACTAAGCTGTACTTCTTTAATATACCCTGTAACTAATATACTCCTAGAAATCCTTAATATAACAACAACTCCTTTAATTTCCACGATATTTCATCCTTCTTTGCAAGGGACTTGATCAGGTGGTACCAGAGGACAAGAAACTATTCTTCTTCCTCTACATTTCATTAGGATTACAAATAAGAACTAAAATAAAATATTTTTCAAGGAGTAGTAGTTATATTAAGCTGTAATTCTTTTTAAATTTTGATTGGCTGATTACCTTGAGGGTTTGCGAGACAAAAAAAGAATTGAGGCTAACTGCATTAAACAAATAAATTTCATTTATTGTTGGCAATTGGTAAAAAGAACTAGGATGTTAAGAAATGATATAAAAACCTGTTCTGACTGTAAGTTTCATACTTGATCTAAGCAAAATTCTTATGTAAATAATAAACTGCGCATGTGCTTTTTTAAGTGCTCTGACGTCAAGATCAAGATCAATTAGCAAATGATAAGTTATGAAGATGGAGATCATGTATGTTTACAACATTAAAAATAGAAAGTGCTTGTGTTGTTTTGCAACATTCTCAAAAAAAAAATGAAAACAGTAGCTTGTTTCCGAATTTATGTTAGATAATCTATGCACATAACGATTACTCTAATGATTGCTAGCTTTTCCCCGTCCACTAGTCCTTCACATTAGAACAGTACACGGAAATTGCAGTTCATTTCTAACAGGCTACCTTCAAACAACATTTAGGTGTTGGCAGAATCAAACCATTCGAATTTAACATCTGTCCTGTATACAAAATGCACAGACCAACCTGAAATACGTTATCAGTGATCTGTCAAAACAAATTATACGAAGACTCAATCTATGAAGCGAAAAACATATTAAAGTTTTCATCAATCCTCTCTACTTCAGATAAGTCAGCAAAAACTCCATCCAAAAAATAGAGGGGGGAAATTATTATTTTGTTTTTCTCAGCATAGATTTTTATTAAATTTCTACTAATTATTCCAAAATAAACTAACTTGGAAGGAGAATTAACAATTTTCAAAATAAACATTTTGGTCTTGAGAACATACCTGGTTTTATAACAGGCGAATTATAAAGGATATCGTAATGTCAATACGATATCTCAAATGATAACTAGGATATCGATACTATTTCTGGTTAAATTTGGATTGCTTTTCACCATCACTTGTCATTCTTTCCTCACTTGTGGAGAAGACGATCTATGCAGACACTTTCAGTACCCAACAATCTACATTATTAGTTAAAAGCCTACAGGTCTATTTGGCCCTTGGGGACGCAGGAGGTAAGGCTACCGGCGCGGCGTTTCGTGACCAATGGGACTAAGTTGAGGTAGAATGATCAGTCCGCCCCCGCCCCCCTTTAATCTCCCAGAACGAAAATCCAGTACCCATTCAACAGAGGGATGGATGGACCTTAAGAAAAATCCACGACCTTCGCCGGGGATTGAACCCGGCTCCTCGAGCCCGCAGTGAGATGGCTTATCACTTGGCTACTGGATCTACACAATGTACGGTATATTCTCCCTCAAATAATTCTCTGGTGATTTGCCAAAAGGAGTTAAGTCCAGACACAACAGTTGGGAGAAAATGAACATAATATCTCAAAATGGCCAATTGTAGACTTCATTTTCTCCCAACTCTTGTGTATGGACTTAACTCCTTTTGCCAAATCACCAGCGAATTAATATACAATCTAAGGTAAATGCAGTGCTGTGGAAACACTGTTTTAAAAAAACTAAAAAGTCAGTTTCTTTGACCTTCTCCAGTTAAACTGTTGCTCTTTAGTAATAGATCATATCGTATTCGCTACCGCCCAGGAACGGTGGAGACCACGTTTGATTATCAGCGGTGTTCGGTTTGGCTTTTGCTTGCTGTTGTTTTTGGCAGGTTCTGTCTCTTCCAGATTGACCTTAACACTACGTAAAATTTAGACTGCGATCTTTTTCCAGGGTGAAAGACGAATGAACATCGGATTGACCTCTATTTCCACCCAGTGGTCGATAATCGCTTAGAGCCTACATCTCTCAGGTTCTCATTGGACCTTTTTGGCCTATGGATAGAAACCTTTTAACCACCTTAACAAAAATATAAAGCCGCCATTACAAAAAAATAAATAAAACTGGTTCAAAATTAATTAACTTAACAAAGATATGTAATACATTTACTGAATCTGCAAATTCTACACTTAAGAGCTACTAAATCCCTTATGAATTGTCATTTGAAATTTTTAAATAATAAGATTTTCTTTATAACTTTAAAATACATCTTGGCTTGTATTTTAAAGTTATAAAGGAAATCTTATAACATGCAGAATGCGCTGCTGAGAGGAAGTTATTTATAATTTAAAGAGTTAAATACGAAAGACGGAATTAATCTACTTTTTTAAAAAAAATTGCTTTCTTTTAACGTACGTTTTCTTGAAGTTGTAATGAATTTTTGTACATTTGCGGAGTATTTTTCTTTTTAACGATTTTATAATACAATGAGATCAAGATTGGTTGAATAATCTGAGTAGTTTTCTTTCAAGTTCTAATTCTCCTTTCTTACAGTAGTTTCTTAACGACTAAGCACATCTTAAAGATTAGTATTTCTGTAGATAAACTTCAAAGATAAAACAATTCATTTCCTGAGTCTAAAAACCGTCATAGATCCTTAATACGTAGTACCTTAGGAACTTAACCATGAGTTAACAGCTACTTGTGTAGTTACGGAGCACTTAACCACCATAATCACTGAAACATTTTAACTAAAATAATAACTATCTAAAATCTATTATTTAAGAATATTAATATTACCAAAGAAAATTAGAGGCCTCAGACGAAATCCCAATTCGACCTGACTTGCGGCGATGCACAGAGCAACTGGCTTTGGGATGCTTTAGGCTAGTTAATAAAAAATATACAAAAAATAAATAAATAATTTAAGTTCACAGATTAAAAAAAATAGGATTTTATTTTCACATAAATGAAGTCAAACGTTTCTGCTTTTAAGTGACAATATAATATTAAAATTATTGAATATCCAAGTACATTCATATTTGCAGTTAGGCTTATTACATCAACGACTGGTCTCCAATTGCAGCCCGACAACTCCATGTTTTACTTTTCCGAGAAATCAGAGAGAAATAACGGCTTTGTTGACAAGCAACTGGGCCCATTCCAGGCTGCTTCGTTTTCTTAGCTTCCTGCAGCCACGTATCCTCTACCGTACGAGAAACGATAGCCAATATCTCAAAGCATGTTTGAATTGGCATTGCTTCTATATTTCAAAAATCTGTACCTTCCAATACAGATAAAAATTCCGAATTCACAACAATAAATGCAATAAAAGGAGAAACGAAAGACGATAAAATGATATTTTCTTACGATGTATTTATCGTTATTTTCGAGAAACTTCTACCATATAGTTATCATGAAAAAAAAAATGAAAAAAAAAAAAAAAAATCATACAATTAGGCTTAACCATTATCATATTCTCAACTGGAAACTCTTTAAAAAAGAAAATAAAATTACTCTTTTAATATCAACTATTTCACAATTTCAAAATCATCATTTCAATAGTTTTGGAATTTCAATGAAATCAACACCAACTTTATATTTTTATTTGAATAAACGGAAACACTATACATTTTCTTTGGCCTACACAGGAAAGATATTTCTAATTGATTAAATGCCTGCTACGGTTTATGGTGGTATTTTAAATACATGAACACTATTCATACCTGTGTGTTTAAAACTTGCCGATTTTTTTTCCCTATCTTCGTTATGTCAAAGCCAGTTTGGGTTTCGAACCAGAATGGTGGATTTGAACTTCAATTTCTGAAACACAACTGACAAATCAGGCCTTTCGAGAAAGCGTTCTATTCAGTTTTGTTGAGTAACTTCCTTCGAGATTAAAGCAAATACCATCTGTAAAAGCGTATTTATTTTAATGTTTCATTCTTTTTCCATTTTTAGCGCTGCAATTTCTTTAAAAAAAAATTAGCGATGGAGATCTTATTTCAAGCTGATTATAAATGTAACCGATTCGTTAGAATATTTACAGAATTTTTATTTCATAAATCAGCGACATTTTGAAATTCTTAATTGAAATTATAATTAATTTTTAATGTTAGGACCAAAAATTAAATAATGAACTTACAAGTCACTGTAAATCAGTATTTGGGAGACGACGATTCATGCATCAAAACATTCAGTTTTAAATTTTTTTTAAAGACTTTTATTTTCATCATTAAAACTTTTTATTCTTGATTTTTTTTTTTTTTTTGTAAAGGCAAGAATATTTTATCAAATGCACGGTTCCTATAATACCAAGATAGGCTACAGCTGGCGTATCAACTTTCGAATAGTTATCTGGCAAGATTCCAAAACAGTTATAAGAAAGTGGATAAGTTAAACTTCAAATAAACCAAAACTTCACCTGATAATGATAACCAACGAAGGCACAAACGAAACTATAAAGATTTCGCACCCTGAGCTATCACTGGCGACAGCCTGGGACGTCCGTTTCGTCCTCTTTAGGACTCGCCCTAACTAATGATTAGTTTAAATGCTTTCTTTTGTGCTTTTTTCAATTCCTTTAGAGCCTAGCGGTCTGCAGGCCAAGGATTTGATACTTTTTTTGTATTATTGTGTATTTTTGGTTGTGTTTTCTTTGTGGGGTCCCGCTTCCGGGAGCGAGAGTGGGATCCTTAACTTTTCGCACCTTCTGAGCCTGTCATCAGTCAAGTCTGTCTGGCTGACGAGCCCCAAAGAGGAGAAACGGCCGTCCCAGGCTCTCGTGATAGCTCGGATGCGAAATCTTTTTAGTTTCTTTTGTGCCTTCCTTGGTTTTCATTTGCTAAATTCTTTATTAATTCTCCTGATAATATTCTTACTTATCTTTACAACAAACCTATTTAGAAAAAGTGTGATTATGGTTTTCGGCCCTACTATCAAGATCTGTGAACCCAAAATCTCCTAGAAATTAATAGAGACAGATATTCAACAACATTCACCTACCAGTAAAGTTTCAGCTCTCTAACATAAGTAGTTTTATCGAAAAAAAATTCTGGTTTTGAAAGATAAATCCCTATCGAAAGATCCAATATGTAAAAAAAAATCTGCAAGGGTCTTCCTTTAATAGCACAAATCTACCACTAAATTTGAGCTACGTAGGATATATGCTTTTGATTTATCTTGATCGCCAACGGTCGAACAAGCACATTTCATCTTTTAAAACTGAATTTTAAAATGTTTCTGTTGTAATCCTCTTACAGGACTGTAATATATATATTACATCCTAATAATATCTGTAACAACAATATAACGTTTGGCTGCTATTTTACCATATAAATTATGTTCTTTAAAATTTTTCTTTGAATTTTATGATTATTTTGAATCGTGTAAACTGCATTCTTGTCGAACAGACAATTGGGATGTGACCCTGACCTACAAATTACATAAAGTGGCGCGACAAAGAGAGTTAAAAAAAAAAACTACCGGCTTTTTTTCTTTTATTAAGTATTTTTTTTGTGTGTGTAAAGTTTAAACAGGTTCAGCTGACTGGTAAGGTAACGAAAAATTTGAAAACCAAAAGCATTCTAATCTTAAGTGCTTACGTACGAAGAAAACAAATAAAAAATATAAAACAAATAGCAATGAAAGTGACGGAGATCACAGTGAAAATTGGGTTTCCGACCTTTTTACTCAGCTACTGAACTTATGGAATGAAAACGACAGTCTGGTGAACCTTCAAGGACAAAGCTCATCCGCTAAAGACAAATGGGAGAAGTTTCTAGACGTTGGATTCCCGCTTCCTAAGCAGCTTAGCCTTTATTTAGGGCTTCATAACACTCCCAAGAAGAAACGCTTCGAATTGGTGGCAGTTCTGTTTGTCATCAACTGGATGTGCAGTGATGGGAAGGAAATTAAAAATGAAAAAAATTAAAAATAAATAAAAGTTGTCTAAACGTGTATTAATGGAATTCAACACAAGGGGCGAATAAAGAATAATTAATTTGCGTTGATGTCTCCAACAGCGACACCCGCTAACTCAAGATCGATATGGCAATGGAGAACAGTGTAGACACGTTAATGATAGCGAAACGACAAAAATAGACGAGCAAATATAGTCGTCGAGATATGAAAATCGCCTGGACTTGTCGCGCAGAAATGATAAGGGAAACAAGAAAACAAAAAACGTGTTGGTTGTTAATTTAGAATTGTGTGTTGCATTGGAGAAATGTCAGTGCTCACAATTACTGCTACTGATTCTGAAAACCATGGCTCATACAAACCATTTTAGAATTCTTTCATCCAGCATTAAGGGAATGTGTCTTTCAATCGGTTGCAAGACTTAAAAATTATTAATAATAAATTTTTGCACTGACAGAAAGAAAAAAAAATCGTTTCAAGATAACAAAAAAGGTGGAAAATTTCTTCAATTTTTGAGAGTTATCTATATTGTTTACAAACTGGCATAAATGTTATAGTTATCATCTTGTAAGTCGGGGTTCACAAACTTTCTTTGAAGCGCGGCACCCTTTCAAACATTATATATTTTACTCCAACCAAATAAAAATTATTCTGGGCAATCCGTAATAGTTCAGTTAAATGTAATATAATTCGATAGAGACGTCATTACAAAAAGTTTTATCGCAAACCCTCTAACATCTTTTCCTGTATATTTATATGTATGCCAAATATGTATCAAAAATCAATAATAGCTGCTTTACACAGGCATGAAAACTTGCCACTTTGCTCTAAATTCAGCAAATTCCATTAATAATTTAAAGCAACTTCTTTTTCCTAATACAGTCATCCCTCTACTTACGTCCAGTTCCGTTCATCCGGCAGGACGTAAGTCGATACATTAAATAAACAGTTATTAGGGGTTAGGGACTTAACCGTACTTAGTATTCTGTCTCAAACACTGTATATTTCACTTATATTGGATTATTAACAATTATTATTGATAAAAACAAGAATATTAGTAATGACGAAAAAGAGAAGAGACATAATATTCACCAAGTTTAGATTAGAAAAGGACCTTGTAGTTACTTTCGTCACTACCGTCGATTTCATGGAAGAGATCCTTTCACAGCCTCTACGATTTTAACGTTATTTTTCAAAATGATCGTCACTTAGAATGAGACCATCTGAAGTCATGTGCGATCCCATTGTGGGGCTCACCAGCTTTCATGTTGTTTTTATAACTAGCAACTTCGTCATAAGATCAATTGCTCGCCTCTTTTTCTGTGATTCATCACTAGGTTTTAAAATTAAGCGTGTAGGGGCCATGTTTGCATAAAATATCGTGAAATATTTAACGATAAATACACAACTAAACTATTCCCAGCGAAAGAATGACTCTGACCTTGATTTACACCCATGATCTCTTAATCATTCCAGGACTGAAGTTTGTATAGAGAAACTATTCACAATGGCGACTCTCAAGCGAGGCAAACCTATCAGAAGCCAAACACTTTCCCGCCATAAACACTGACATATACAATCGATTCAAATTCTACTATTGCGCCATCTGGTGTCCACGGTCGTTCTTTCACTGGGAGGACTTTAATCTATTTCTCAAATACCAAATAAACAGAGGTACTGCTGAAGACACGTGCCGACTGCCGACGGAAGTTGCCGCTGAATGGGCTGTTGACACTGCATGATACATGGTTGCTAAATAAAAACCTTTTTACTTTACGGTCCGTTGCATCTCGTTCGAAAGTATAATCGAAAATGTTATTTATTCCCTTATGGGATCACGGACGTAACTCGAGAAATGACTGAATAATCCCTAGGACTAAAACTTGAGCTTCTTCCGTCAGACATTTGAAGTTACAATTTGCATTCCAGAACATGTTCTAATCCATGTTTTTCTTTCCAGTACCAATTAATGGATGACAAGTGCATGTGTTTAGAATGCAAATACAAAAAAGAATTTCCAGATACCAAGAAACCTATATTTAAAAGATGATTTACATTTCTATATAATATTTAATTTGCAATATTTATCAAGAATATTTTTTTTTTCAGGATATTCCTCTTTCAAATGAAAAGTTAGGCTTATCAAATCCGTCAGTCTGTGTGTGTGTGTGTGTGTGTGTGTGTGTGTGTGTGTGTGTGTGTGT
>JAFIDM010002131.1:13267212-13297999 GCA_023159025.1 Thereuonema tuberculata
TGTGTGTGTGTGTGTGTGTGTGTGTGTGTGTGTGTGTGTGTGTGTGTCCTCGCCTAATAACTTTTGATTTGCTGGAAGGATCTTCTTGAAACTTGGTAGGCAAATATCAGGACTAGGGATGAACTAACTTGTATATTTTGAAATTAGTTGGGATCTAAACAATGCATTTCTATCCTTATTCTATCAATATCTCTTTGTCTTAAACTGAATATTAAATCCTTAATCCATCGTGCATGTATTGATGCGATTAAAATTAATCCGATTTAGATCATTTTAATAAATAATGCGGATTTAATTCTTTTTTGCTTTTCAGAAAATAGACAACGTTTGAATTCATCACAGATTATTCATCACGGAATATAATGTAGGTTTTTCAAAAAAATAATAATAAAGAAATTTTAAGAAATGAATTTTAAAACAAAAAAACAAAAACAAAACTAGACATCAATGTTCTGTATTTAAGATGGCTTTTTAAAACTAGCTTAGACAACATGCACTGAACACTTCATCTCAAATCAGAAAATCATTCGTAAGACAACATAATTTTAAACCTATGAAATTTAAATACTGTATATCCTTTAAAGAGAAACATGTGAATTTACTCGAGCAGTGACTTACACACTGAAATTTTAATTAATTTCAAAAGATTTAAACTGAATCACCCCCATCCCTCACTCACACGTTATTAATATTCCCCTGCGAATCCACATCATCTTAATTTTGCGTTATTGCAGAGTTAGGCCTAATCTGTTCCCTTAGCAATTACATTTATAATGTAGAGATGTAAGAATAAGGGATTTCTCGATCGAAACACGCTGTTTATTTTAAGATTTACAGAAATTGTATAATTTAAATTTTCACATTCATCTACGTAACTATCGAGAGTCTATTTAAATATTTTTAGATTACTTTCCTAGGCTTATGACAACATTATCTCTGTTTGTTTGTGTCTTCCATATTCTTTTTGAACTGCTAGACGCCGTTTTCATAAACATAAACGTTACAAAAAAAAAAAACTGACACTTTGTTGAAATATCCCTTATATATATATATATATATACAGTGAAACCTCTCTGAGCGGCCACCCCACAGTACCGAGAATATTTGGCCGCTCAGAGGGGGTGGCCGCTCTGAAGGGTTTTATAATTGCTATAATGCGTATCTTACTATTATAAGATAATTATTATAATGCGTAAAATAAACAAGTCTGACATATATTCCTTATTTAAAATGAAATTTAAAACTTATCTAAAGAGAAAATAGTACAGTATTTTATTTCATGCTTTCTTACATTTTTTTTAAAAAGGCTACAATTTCTGTCTGTTTTAAGTTTTTACTTTTCTCTATAACAACCATTTTTTCAAGTTCGTTTTCAAGTAGAATTTCCCGAAAAATGAAGTGGTGGGAAATCTCTAAATCCCACTCGGTGGCCGTTTAGAGGGGGACGGATGGCCGCTGATACAGGTTATTTTAACATTAGGTCTATGAGTCGAAAAATCCGTGCCATGAAAAATTGGCCGTTTAGAGGGGTGGCCGCTATACAGGGGTGGCCGCTCGGAGAAGTTTCACTGTATATATATTTAATAAAGATTATACAAAACAAAGAATCAAGTCTCGCTTTCTGTCAAATTTAGGATTCTTCAGTGTAATCCTGTCGTAACCTTGAAATATTCTCGCTCGGATAAAATTACTTACATTAAAACATTAGAATTGTTATTCAACCCAACAGCTTTGGTATTTCTCAAACGAAACTAAACAGACCCCACGAATAGAAAGGATATTTTTAACAACTTGAGCGATATCAAAATTTAAGTTTGACGATTGATTTATTTTTTTACCTGTTGATTCTTTAAACTCTGAAAGCGTAAACTGATCTTTCTCACAGTACTGGTGTTCAAACGGCCTGGGATCATCTGTGTACGATCGAAATACAATAACGAGATCTGTTAACCTTGAAAAACTCATCCTCTGTAGCTTTTACTACGAAGTTAAATGCTTCTGTATGTTTTCACAGCAGTTTTCTAGTTGCACATCAAAAAGTTACGTATCAACCAGTCATCAATCGTTACACTCAATCGTAACAGTTGGAAACGCAGCTTACAGAGTTTAGAATGTACTTACTTTCAGTTTTTTCTCTTTCGCGTTTTTTTAAATATCCTTACGCAATTACCCGGATGAAGCAGTACAAGACAGATATACAAAACTTTGATAATTACTTCGTTTGCATAACTCCAAACATTGGATATTAAGTTTGCATTTCCGTTTATTTGGCTTGAAATTTGATTATCATTTAAAAAAAAAAATGACATAAGGAAGCCTCTTGAATCAAGCCGAGACCCTGGGACAGCTGTTTCGAGCTTATTAGACTCTTCAGCTAGATCTATCCAGCAAGCAAAGAAATCAAAAGACGTAGGAGGGGAAAAGTAATATATTTTTTAACAGGACAAGTGACCTCTCTCACATACACACAAAGAAGATGGAGGAGAAAAGGAGGGAGAATTGCTGTCAATTTTATAGTATTAAGCGAACTGGCATTACAAAATCGTATAAATAGGAAAACAAAATCAAGTACCAGGGGGGACCCAACCGGGCTCGCGAGCCATATGCGGCTCTTTGAAATATGGGTATGCGGAGCGCGAAAAAATGTAGGCCGAGATTCTTTTTTTGCATCATTACCTCAGTTATCTTTATCACAAAAAAAAAACCGGATATACCTATTTAACTTCAAAACTTTCTGTTATTTCTGTTTTTTCTCTCCTATAATATTATGAAGCATTACAATATTAGATCTTTAATAGTTGATAAAAATAAATAAATAAATAATTATTTTTTCCACTTCATGAATCAGTTTTCCCCAGATCTTTTTAAGCCTTCTATACAAGGTCAATTATTCAAACATATAATTATTTACGGTACGCGAATGACAGCAATATTTTTTTTTATTGTATTTCATTTCTGTGTTGTTGTGTGCACCTGGCAACAAGCAATACAATATTTATTTTGTCTTTAGACTCGACAAGTTCTAAATCTATTTCTGTAATAATTGGCTCAAAATGAGCTAACGTATTCACTGAAAGCAAATTGGAAGCATTTTCTAGTTTGCTTCGTTCACTTACGCTAATCCTCTTATTGATAAGCAGATTATCACACCTGGATGCAAAAATCAGAGAATAATAATAACAAGAGAGAGTCGTGAATTGCTACTAATGTCTGGCTTTCTTTTGTAAAAGGCCGAGATTCAAGAGAGCCAAAAAAAAATAAATAAAAAAAATAACTGGTCTTTTTTTTTTCTTCTTATTCTTTGTCCTGAGTCTTTTCACGTCTTATCTATTCGAGGTATTTAAAATAAGATAAGTTGCGTAGGAAGCTTGGATGGTCTCATTTAAGAATTCTCTCTATATTTCAATCGTAGTTTACATTTTTTTTTTTTTTTTTGGCTCATCATAACTGACATTTTGAAACGACTGTTGGAAAAACTCGGCAAATCGTTCCACTAATTTTTCATTTTAATACCTGCATCTTTTCTGTATTACTGGTTGGGGCTAACGCTTTATATCGACCGTTACTACGCATCGAAGAGAGATAGAGAGAGAAAAAAACAAAAACAAAACAAAACATGGCAGAATATAAGAATTTTACAATGTACACTTAAACCGTAAAACACATTTCTGTCCGTCCGTGATCACGGTAATTCAAAAACAACTATTTGCCTTACTAAGCTGAAATTTTAAAAAGTTAAAGGTTTAGATATTTATAAGGATGATCCCAACTGATTTTGGTAGAAAAGGTAATGGGTAGGACCAAAAAACATATATTTATTGTGCTATATATTCGTTAAAGCACAATAACTCAATAAACAGAGGAATTGTAGGCAAATTCCTATTTATCTTATACAGCTGAAACTTTATGGTTTACAAATATTATGAAATAAGGCCTCCCTGTTGATTTTTGTCGGAAGGGGACCCAATACTCGTAATGTGTTGTTATCACGGTTAAGAAGCACGTATTACATAAAAATGAGAAAACTTACAATCACTGTTCTTAGTATACTATTTTTAAGATTGACCATGTGGGTATTTAACTATATGCGAAAATTGGCAAGTCAACTACATGCTTTTTATTTTTAATTCTTCCATCGTTTCTGCTAATAAGGTTGCTTTAAAATTAGCATTAAAATTCTGCTTTAAAAAGTTCTGTTGTATGGTTTAAGTAATAAGCAAAGAAAATAAAAGTACACAATAAGGAGGAAATGATAATTCAAGAAATACAATTTTTATTAAAAAAATTTTTAGTAAGAAAACAGAAAATTATTTATACAGAACTTATGCAAAGTCATATATTTCATTAATATCTAATATTATTATATTATAATAGTAGCTGAAATAATTTTTGTTAGCCCTCCTATTTACTGTATAAGGACTTATCAATGTATCCAGTGACAAGTGTTGAGTGCTCTTAAATTTAACCCTATCTAAGCTGTAGTGAAATATTACAAAATCGTAATATATATAAAAATATGAAATAGTATAGAAATAGTTAATGTCTAAATAAAACAATACTATTTCTTTGAATATGTTAAGTAAATTTTTGTTTAATTTATTGTTTTCTGCGTTTTGATTGCGGGCAATAAAAGAAATAATATTCTTTAATTATCAGAGCGTCACAAAAAAAAAAAAAAAAAAAAAAAAAGTTATCTCACGGGCCGCACATAGTCCACGGGTCTAAACTTCTCCACCTCTAGTATAACAAATCAAACGTAACAGCTCAGAGGTTCATTACTGTATAACTTTCCCTTGACACCAATGGGCGACCATATAGTGACTCCATTTTGTTTTTGTTTTTTAACAACATAATAAAAAGTTAACAGTAAAATTTTACCATTTGACTTACCTTTGCCGCCCTTTAACAAATTTTAACTGCGAACCCATTTTCCCCTTTTTATCATAGTTCACGGATTGACTGTGCTTCAGCCATAATAGAAGAGAGACGTGGGCAGACTGTAACTGCAGGCACTGTTTGGTTTAACTAACTTATTCCTTTTTTTTTTGTTTTGTGATAACAAAAGAGCGATATGGTCGTTTATGCATCCGAAAGACCTTTCAAAGAAACGGAATCATTGAACTAGAGTAGTTTTGTAGCAGGTAGAACAGCATCACAAGGTCATTTGAAAGAAAGGAGTGGGCGGTTTACATTCAAGAAGAGTAAACGTCACTGTTCGGGCCACATTAGCATTTAAAGCGAAATAGCTGAATATTGGGGGAATATTATTTCATATAATTTTTATATGTGGTCTTCTATAGTTATTACTACTGTGTGATAAGAATTATCTTGAAATATCACTGAACCCCCCCCCCCAATCTTCATTTTCATCTATAAATGGATGTAAATACTTCTTTTGTCATTAATACGGGGATCCAACACGTATTTTAAAATTTGGAAAAATAAATAAAAACTTACTTATTTCTTTATTTACCTGTTTGAGTTTTACAGCACATTTGATAAATATGGGCAAATGCAGAGATTCATTTTTTAGGATTAGAATACAGGATAAATTCAGAAATAATGGTAGACCTATTGTTTGACAAGGATATTCTTTGAAAATGATTCACCGTAAAATAATAGGCACGGATGGACAAAGGAAGTATTCAAGTTTTATTTGGTTACCTTACCGATGTTCAATATGTCCGCCTTTGGTCACTCGGCAGACCTTCCTCCCTCTCTCGGAGCAACATGTCTGCAAAAGTGCTTTCTACGGTTAGCGTTATGCGTGTCTTTAGCTCTTGCATGTTTGCAGGGAAAGATGCTACAAAAACGTAAACCCATAGGAGAAAGTCACTCGGCGTCAAATCTGGGGATCGTGTTGGCCTCAGTGCGTTGCCTTCTGCTGCGGCGTCACCACACACATACACTACATCCTTCACTCTTTCAACTTGAGCAGTTTCTCGTTCCATCCGTTTCTATTATTTTACTATACTCTGAACCATTCTCATAAGACATCCTTATCAAAAAGTACCATTATTTCTGAAAGACCCTGCATTAGGGAAACGGGAAATTTACGAAACGGGAGCGTAAAAAGCAGACTTTTTCTTTCTTTTTTTTCCTGGTGTTCAGTTTATAAATCATACTGAGTTCATATTTTTTAATTTTTAAATCAGAAGTGTAAGCATATATTTACGATGTCCAGGTAATAAAAATAAGGTTATTATTCAAAATGATTGGTTGTTGTATCGATTTTTCATACAACCACTGATGATCCACCTACCGGCAAAATTAAAATGCTTATTCATATTTTTTGGCAAACTGGATTACTTCGAAACACTTCTATTAATACGTACAATAGTGACAGCCTTTCGATACTAATGTAAATGCATTTCTCAGGACTAAGAAAAACATAAAGCACAGAAAAATCAAATGAGTGAAGGGACAGGACAAGATAAAGACAGTTAGCAAATAACGTAACAAAAGCCGAGGTTAAGGAATCACGTATTAAGAAATTGATAGGTATTATGTGTGGAAAAAAATATCATTATTTTGATATTTTGTTAAGATTTTTTTTTTTTTTGTTTATAAATTTTGTGACAAAGTGTTACCGTCTTGTAATTATAGCTTTTTAACTAAATTTTACATTTTTGTCAATCAATTGAGGATTTTTTTCCTTCCTGTAATAAGCCACAAAAATAGTTCAGGATTGTAGTATTACAATATTTAAATTCTTAAATAATAATAATAATAAAAATAAATAAAAAAACCTACATTTCTTGTTACAATTTCACGATTTTAAACCAAGACCTACCGTAAGAAATTTGATTTTTAGTAGGCCTAGTGGATGATTTCGAACACTAACAGTTGATGATAATTAAAAAAGGGCGCCATAGTTTTTATCTCGCTTTTCTGCTTTTCTAACGTCAGAGCAACATTAGATTTAATAAAGCTTCAGTATAAGCATTTTTTAATCAGTTATTAACTTTACTAACCAGGTTCCCACAGGAAAGTAAAACAAATGTGTAGTTATTTACACACTAGTTTATGATAATAAGAATAAATAAAATTCTCACGGGAACGTAATAGATGAAAATCGAATACATGAAAATTAAAATATAAAATATGGGATTTATGAATACAAATAATGTTTTCTTTTACAATAAACAAATATTTACAGAATAAAAAACAAGGGACGACGGGACATCAAAAAAAAAGTTAAAATAAAACCGCGACAATGCCAACATTTACTTTTCCGGCTTTAGAAATGAAGTTTAGAAAAAAATTTGCGCTATGCAAATATTGTAATGCAGAATAGCTCTATACAGACGGTTAAAGCAGAAAAATAGTTGAAATAAAATATAAACTTCATTATTTAAAAAAAAGCCTAGAAGTGATAGACTAATTCAAATATTTTTTTTTCTTCGGTCAAGACTTTAGCCCGGGCCCCGGTGCTGAGGGACTAACTGACCCTGACTGTACCCCACTTCGACTGTGGCATATTGCACTAGAGCCTCATTCCTGGGAGACGAATTCAACCACAATTACGCACACAATCCCCCCTCCCCCTCTCTAGGTCAGTGCGCAAACAATAATCGCAGGACTATCGGTAGCTCTGTCTGCTTTGGATAAACAGCACTTGATACTGGGGAGCCAGGAAAGAAAGCTAATCCCATCTATCCACAATGGCATCAACGAAACACCGATGCTGGACAAGATAACAGGACATGGACTGGCAGCCTCACGATCAAGTAATGGAGAAATTAGTCAGTTCCTTCTAACTCACGAATCGATGCGAAAATCTACATCTATAGTCACGTGATATCCTCAAACATTGGTTTGATACCATGGAATCAATGCAGTGATGTGTGGAAAATAACAAAACACTTGAGGTAAATAAGAATTAAAAAAAACAAAAACAAAACAAAACAACAAACAAACAAACAAACCTAAGGAAATAAAAATAATGAAAATTATTATTTATATCCCTCTTTTGATTTTTCCTGCAGCAAGTAAAACAAACTTGAATTGAGTAAAAACAACTGTGAAGTCAAGCAGCTTAAAAGAGCAACTCAACAAACCGTTCTGGCATAGTCTGACTGCCAAGTCTAAATCTTTGTTTGAATCCCAAGGCTGGCGTTGATGTTTCCTTTCTTTTCCTATATTTATCTCCTCCTTCTTCCGGCTGTCTAAGGCCGTTTATTAATTCGTGGGTCGGTACAATAGGTTCTTGCGGACACATTACAAGCGATGCCTATCCATTTGGTCTAGAGCAGGGGTTCTCAATCGGGGTCCACAGGGATCTCATTGAATCACACTTTAAAATGGTTTATTACGAATTATTTACCAGTGTGTAGAATATGTATTATTTACAACTGTAGAATAATTTATTTGCATTAAATTAGTTTTCATTCAAAATAAAGCATAAACATTTACTATTTCGTTCATTATTAATATAATCCCTTTACTTTTTAGCTATGAGGGGGTCCACCCAAAAAAGAGAAAAGGGTGCACCCATCCTAAGAAGGGAAAAGGGGTCCATGGGTAAAAAAAGGTTGAGAAACCCTGGTCTAGAGCAGTGTTTCCCAACGTGGGGCGGGGTGCAATTTGATTGTTGAGGGGGGCAATTCAAAATGGAGCAATGTTGTTGGGTTTTTTTTTTGGATGTGAAAGTTAAAAAAGTTGATTTTTTTTTTTTAATTTTTCTTTTTGACAAATACTTAATTTGATGGGGCATAGCATACTTTAGATACTTTAGGTGGGGCATAGCACAAAAAAGGTTGGGAAACACTGGTCTAGAGCTTCTCAACCTTTTCTGCTTCACGGCGCACACTTCTATATGTGCAGAAATCCCGCCAACACCAAACCATGCTCCTAAAATTCCGCGGCATACCAAGCTTTTTACATTGCTATAATGTAACCCCTTGAAAAACATCTATAGCTTACAAATGAATGTAAATCTATTTTAAACATTTAAAGATACCTGATATAAAATAAACTCAAATTGATTTAATAATTTATTAATCTTAATATATTGTTAGAACGAAATAGGATGTATTTCGTAGTTTTGTTCAAATTATTTGACATCTAGATTTTCTACTAGAAATGAGCCTATGAAGCAAAATGTTGATTCCTGATATATTCTCAGAATTTTCTTGCGGCACCCAGAAGCTCTGGTCTAGGGCTTTAGCCGCGAAGATGTTAGTGTTCTTCTTTTGAATGGTCCAAATTAGTCAAATCAATGGGTTCTCACGCTTTATTACATCTAACTCATTTAAAAGAGGTCTGTAAATCCACGTTTACCTAGGATCTCGCAAAATCTAAAAACGTCCCAAATTCTTTTAACTGTGGAGTTTTTTAGGTCTTCAAATATCTAAATTATTATGTATTTCAAGCTATATATTTACCTATTTACTGATGATAATTCAAAAAGCGTGAATTAATAAGGAAAATAAAGTGGTTCCCAAACGTTAAACGGTAAAAAGAATATGTAAGAATGTCAGTTGTTACACTGGCCATTCTTAAATATAGAAATGCTTTTATTTTATTTATTTATTACTTTTTTTTTCCTTTCTTTCTACACTGTTCTCTTGAGCTCGGACAACAATCGTCCAATGATATGTGAGGGGTCTCCAGATACAGGTCAAGGAGCTCAGTTGAGGCCACCCGAAGTCAAGGTAATCAACTGGTTTTCTCGATTTCTCCTCAATCCCTGCCCCCCACTCCCCTTTTTCTCTGCCCCCTTGTGGGAGCGAAGTGGTGGTTACCACAATATTTACCCTGTAATTTCATGCATAGTCAAATATAAAAGGATAATGTACAAAAACCTGGATATCTATCGAAACAGTATAATTTCCTAGCTTTGTCCATCCGCCATAGCAACTGTAATGCATTAACGTGAAGCGTCTAAAGAATCGGTTTCGAATATAAAGCGCTTTAACTCTACTTTACACAGAGTACTACCACAGTGTAAGTATATTGTGGTACTACTGTATTTAACAATATTGTATTATATATATAAACAAATGACGAACTGATAATAAAACCAAAAAAAAATCCAAATTTTTTTTATATATATTTATATATAAATATAAAATTTGGATTTTTTTTTTTTTTTGGTTTTATTATCAGTTCGTCATTTTTATTATCGACAATGATAGATTTTAAAAGTTATAGAAATATATGCATTTAAATCGAATTTTCGATCATTATCCCATCATTTTTGACGGAATTTAATGGTATAATACTGATACTGAAGCAAGTGGTAACAATTAAGAAACGATAATTTATATTATTTCTTGAAGTGTGCGGGTTGAAAGATTTTTTTAAACATGGACAATATTAAAAAAAAATTGAGTCACATAATAAAATTCATAAATAATGAGTCATTTAAAAATTTAAAAAAGATACTTAAAAAAGGACCGTTTCAACCCGCTCAACTTCAAGTTATCTTCAGCTCAAGATAACCTGCAGTTCAGCGGGTTGAAACCGTCCTTTTTTAAGTATCTTTTTTAAATTTTTAAATGACTCATTATTTATGAATTTTATTATGTGACTCAATTTTTTTTTAATATTGCCCATGTTTAAAAAAATTAAGAAACGAGGCAAAGATTAAAAAAAATGTATAATACCTTGAGTTTCATAAAACTACCACTGTTACTTCCTCATGCTATTTAACTCAGTTGTAACAATATAGTTGATCTTAATATAATTCCCTGAACAAAATGGCGTACTTTAATTTCACACGGTAGAACTGAAAAATAACGGTCATTAATTTTTTATTAAGTTACTATTACTAAAGAATTAAATTAATTACAAGAAGATAGGTGTATTCTTAGTTTTTTAAATTTAAGTTTCAGTTTAATTCTTAAAGATAAGGTGAAGGAGTGGACAGCGTAAGTGAAAAGTCCCAACAGAATTAATAATTCTGAAACAACTTAATCGTTAGGGGCTGTTAGGAGTAATTATAGCAAGAACAAATATCTTCTCATAGAACTCGTAAAAATCCTCAACCACACGTTTATCGACAGATCGCCATTTAAATGCCATTTTTGAAGAAAATGCTTTCTGTAAAAAGTGCGATGATCTACAACTGACTTTCATCTCAGTGCCATATTGAATTTGTGGAAAAAAAAATTTCTGAAACTGACCTACAAAAAAGAGGAAAAGAAACAAGAGACGAAGTTTTACGGAGACCTGTTCGTTAGTTCATCACTTATGGCGAAGCGAAGACATATTCTCACACAAGACAAGGTAATTTTCCTTTTCCTTCGAACACTTAATAAATGTATTAATCAATTTTCCCGGGTAGGGACGGTTCTACTTTTGACCAATCTTTATTGTGCACGAATGGACAGATAGTATGTATGTCAATTTTCAAAAATATCCGTTCACTGATTCAGAAGTTCTTAGGGGAGAGCCTATAAATAAGGTGTACGAATTTGCCTGTGTTCATCAATTTGATGAATAAAATATGTAATGTCTACATTCAGAAAGTGTTGGTAACAATAAATATGAATTGCACAGTGTATTTAGAATAGTTGCTTTTTTTAAAAGTTATGTGAGAATAAGGACAATGTGCACCCAGTTTCCGTTAAAGTTGTTCATATCTCCCCTTATCCTGCATTTGCTAAGCCCCAACAAGCTGAAGAATCAAAATTTAGCTGCCCAATTTTCTTCCGCTAAATCATCCTCAATTAGAAAACTATCAGCCCCCTCCCTGTTCACCTTTTCTAAGATGGCCGACATAGACTCCGATTCCTGTGACTCTGACGATGAATTAGACTATACAGTATATACTGTACGAAAGTTACAAGAATAACTTTTTATAAGAACTACTCCACTTGAAGAACCTTGTCTTCCAGAGAAAATTTCGGCCCAACTTTTTAGGCTTCTGAAAGACGCCTTATATCCCCGGTTTGTCTGTCTGTCTGTGGACACATATCTCACATTGCTTCGCAACGGCTTCTGTTAGCTCAGTTGGTTAGAGCGACGTCCTAATAACGCGAAGGTCATGGGTTCGATCCCCTCAATGGGCAATTCTTATTCTTCATGTTTTTCTCCCCATTTTAAATCTTTTCACAGTTTCTCAACTTCCGTTGTTTTTTTTAAATCATTATTAGGAATTCAGCGTATCAACAAGGTTTGAGTTAAGAATAACGATTATTCCATATTTAGGGGTGGGCAAGATAGGAAGGGGTCGCAAAGAGACTCGCGCGCGCATTTTCTAGACCACCCCGGCGCAGTCAAGGTGACTCAGAAGCCACTGTGATTGGTTTACTAATCATTATCCCTACCTTGTTTTTTTTCTTCTCCATGGAAGCCATTGTGAAAAATGATCCGAAGTGACGTTAAATATTTTTAACCAATCGCAGCCCCTTTTTAGAAAAACGACACGTCATCAACGCCTCATCAGCAAATTATTGTCTTAGTTGTGCTTGGTGCACACCAACTGTTATTTGAAGACCTGTAGACTTTTGCATATTCTTAGGGAATATCTCTAGCTATCCAAGCTATATATCTAGCTGGGAAAGGACCCAATACCTGGAGTACGAGCAGGCACCATTCGGCCGTCCTTAGGTAAAAGGAAGCAACTAGCAATTTGGAAACTGATTATTTGCTGCCTTTGACCGTAGATATAAGCATATTGTGAATTCTCCTTTAATCCTTGAATTTTTAACGTTTTATTAAGTTCCAGATGTTATCGATAGTTTTCCAGCTTATTACAATTAGAATTTTATCGGAGATTTCTAGTATTACAGTTTATGCTTTTCTTATTTAAAGTTGAATTATTAGTAATTGGTAATTCAATTCTAACTTATTACCTCTAGTATTTTAGATCCAAGAAAATAACCAATTTTTGAAGTTCTGACCATTCAATCAATAATTTTGTTTAGGCGGTCCTCGAAGAAAAGGATGAACTGTTTCTGCGCATGACTGAACAGCTCCTGCTTCTGTGACGGTATATCTTATTAACTACACTATGTTTGAAACTATCAAAGCAATACTCTTCCCAAGTTTACACAAATACTCCAACATTTAATATAAATGTACGAGTATTTGTGTAAACTTACATACCCAAACAAAACAAAAAAATTGAAATATGTCACGTGTGATTGTAAGTATAAACATTCGCTTACTTACGATGTGAATATAAACTGACGGTATATCAACAAAATCTGCGTGAATAACTAAACAGGAGAGATTTATCGAGATACTGCTTCAGCAATTCTCCCTTTGAAGGTGAAGGAGGAACTGATATTCTGCAGTTATAAACGCTTCCTTACTTGCACCACTATTTGGCAAGGATCCAAAAAATAAGGAGAAAGAGGAGGACAATGAAAGACTCCATTTGTCGTCCAACAGTACAAAGAAAATGAGCGCAATAGACTGATGTACTAACTGACAAAACAAAAGTAAACTAGAAAATCAGAGAAACACCAGCTCAAACGGCAGGAATGGAACGCCCAAGAAAAATGTCCAGAAAAACAAAAGACCGAAAACAGAATCTCTTCAAACTGTGTTCTTTGGGGGAAAAAAAAAGAAAGAAAAAAGATTGTAGGTGCTTAGTTTCGCAAATTAAATAAAAATAATTCCGTTTAAAATTAAATTACCTTCTTTTTAGATGACAACAATATCTCAAAATACTAAAACAATTTTACTTCATTTTTTCACAGGAAAAAAAAATAGTTAAGTTTGATAATCCAAAAAATTAACAAATATGTTTTTGTGTGTGTGTAATACTGAAAAACCAGCAACTGACCTGCCACTTTAGGCCCTATGGTCACTGACGGGAATTTTGGTGAAAGACTGGTTTACAAAATGATTATGCATATTAAACAAAGTTACTGTTGTGATGTTGTACGGTATGTCAAATACACCATAATTACAACCTAAAATTTTTATTACCTAAAAATTCAAAATAACTTAAAAAAAAAAAAAACACCATCCAACCATAAAAAAAAGAAAAAGATTTACGCCTAACTTCGTTTCTCATGGGAAAGGATTAGCTAATACATGTGTGTGTGTCTATATATACCTAAATTTATATAAACCTAAACCCTAAATATATATAAAAAAAATAGGAAGAAAATGTGCTCTTAATTGGCCCAAGCAATATTAAAATGGTAAAACACGTATTTACAAGCATAATAAAAACGGTATCATGTTAAACAGAATAACTGGAAATGTATTTACATCAATTTTCAAAAGTAAAGAGATAAGAAAAATAAATTTGACATCCTGGAAATATGTTTTGGTTTTTTTCTTTATTTTTATTTTCATTTTCGAAATTTCAGAACAGCGTTACTGATATTAGTAATAGAATTTCGTGTAAT
Organism: Thereuonema tuberculata; assembly: GCA_023159025.1. NCBI lineage: Eukaryota > Metazoa > Arthropoda > Chilopoda > Scutigeromorpha > Scutigeridae > Thereuonema > Thereuonema tuberculata. The sequence continues at coordinate 13,281,528 of JAFIDM010002131.1, forward strand.
TATATGGGCAAAAAAACATCAACTGTTTTTCCTCTGAAATTAATCTACGTTCTTAAAAGAGAAACTACAAAAAAAAAAAAAAAGTATGCCTAAAAAAACTAAACGGCTAGCGGTGTTCGTGTATAACAAAAACGGAAGAAGAATCAACTGTTTATTTCCACAAAGAAAAAAATAAAAAAAATAAATTAAACTGCCTTCATCATTTTAAGCATATGTAAATAAAACAAAGTATCGATACATCTAGCATTTCCCCTCAGTAAACCCAAGAGACAAAAAACCTAGGAAGAGTTTTCGGATCTCCAATAAGCCATCCTGAATGCAAGCATTTGGAATCTTCGACTCAGGACTTTCCCATCTACTTGATAAGAATTCATCGTAAGGATAAGGAAAAACTTAAAAAGCCTACTTTTCTTAAAGCGTTCGTTTGTTTACTTTTTTTCCCCACTTCTTAAAAGTAGTTGCAACAATACAAAGGAAAAAGATTTGGATTTGTCAAAGTACCCTTAATCTGTGGACATTTCAAAATATTTGTTTGATTAGCAGTGGCAAAATCTTTAATAAAATATCGATTCTCATTCTTCTGTGATTTGAGTCCCCTAACTAAATATTCAATGGTCGAAACGTGGTTTCATATCGTACACGGAATCCACAGTGACACCGGACGTGTTTCATATCTGGTCAATTCATGTGATAAAGGAAGTGACCGCAGACCGAAACTCCTATTTTTGCTTATTTCTACAATTCGTAATTACAGCTTTCCAGAAGTTCTGTTCTGTTCGACTTGTAGTTTAGGCTGTGGTGACGCAAGGAAGGACTAGAACCTTCTTAAGCTCTCCCCCTAACCCCCACTTTGTTTGAGGGGTAGCTAAAACCTCAAGGTACGTTTCTTAAATTCCTTTTCCTCAAAACTTTCCGATTTTTATCCTAATGAAATCAGTTATTATACTCTCTTTTGATTCACATACTGTTGAAAGCATCACTGATTTCTTCATATAATCTTGCTAATACAGTGATCCCTCGCTATTTCGCGCTTCAAGTCTCGCGGCTTCAGTGCATCGCGGGTTTTTCTCCAAGATAAAACCCAGCTACACCGTCAGCGACTCTAGCAGAAGAGCATCCGAGTGGGAGTGAGTGAGTGAATGTATAATATTAAGGTTTTATATTAAAAAGATCTAAGTAAAATATACTGTACATACATATATATAAAGTATAAATATACATATTTTAAACATTCCGGTACCCACACACACACATACGAAAATTCCTAGGGGGGGGGGCAATCCTACTTCGCGGATTTTCACCTATCACGGAAGGCTCTGGTCCCCATTAACCGCGTTAAACAGTAACAATCCCAGTCTGCCAGCGGAAATTAATATTAATGTCACTACCACTCATAACAGGAACACTCCCTCTGCACGTACCAACCATCCAAAAAAAAAAAAAAATCCCCTTTTAATCGGAATGTGGGATGAATACAACCATCAGTGTCGTAATCTCTATGGGTAATACCTATACATTAGCAATTATGTAATTCTTCTTTTTATACTTTCTTTCTCTATCTTTCCATTCTCTCTTTTCTCAGACTTCATGACTTTTAACTTCTATCTTCCTATTTACAGTATCGTACAATTTCTTTAGTTCTTATTTTTCTATATTTCTGAATGTGAAACATGTCCTTTTTTTCTAGATAATGTAACTGGGCATCCGCCCGTTGCATATTGGTTACTAAAATAAAATAAAACTGCTTAAATCAGCAAATACTAACTTAAATCGCCTAAATCCTATTAATTTGAGTTAAATCAACGCAGGACCAAATGGAAATGAATGGAACCGTCAGACATCGACTGAGGACCTTTACAACGCTTCAGCAAGAGCTAACTGTTATGCTTCAAATGCTTTCCTGTGCAAGTTTTACCTCCTTCAAATTTCTCCACAGGTATTTTCACAAAACATTAATCAAACATAAAAAGAAGGAGTGTGTTCTCTTGTCAGTAAATGTTTGTCAAGTTTCAAGCATTTGGACACGCGCGCAGACATAGCGATTATTATAAGCCTAATTTGTCTCAAAGAAAGGGAAGAATTAGTCGTATTCTAACTGATAATTATGATATTCTGTACACTCTTTATTTAATCGTTCAATAAAGATGATTTGGTAGATATTTCGAAAACTCAACGAATTTTCCTCCTTTTACTCGATTTCAAAATGATTTTCTTTTAATTGGGACCTTGAGTAATTGTGTTAAAAAATTAGATTAAAAATAATGATTTTTTTTTTTTTTTTTTTCCTAATAATCTGCTGCATAACAGCTGGCAGGATGTGACATATTCTTTCAGTTACAAAAACGGAAAACGTATTTATTTTTAATTTAAAGAAAGACTAACTGTGATGTAGAAGTAATACAGTAATTTACATGTTTATTGATTTTAATGGTTTTCTTTTCCTTTATTTCAATTTATTCATTATTCCCTTTTAGTATTTCTGGAACATTCACAATTAACTCGAACGTCAAATAATATTAAGAGTTTCTTTATTATAATTTTTTTTTTAATAAAGAAAATGCACAAATTCTTAATGGGAAAAAAATTAATAAGATAGCTATATTTGAAAATAAAATAAGAACTAAGTAACACAATAAATAATAATAATAAAACAATGTGAAGAGATCTCAATTCCGTAAAAGATTTAGAAGGCAGTGATTTAATCAAAAGACGATTTCTGGTTTTTAACTGAAGTAGATCTCAGTAAGTTACGTTATAATTATATATTTTACCTACTATTTCTGAAGTGTTGTGGTTTCTTAATGTGGATTAAAAAAAAAAAGAGATAAGGTAACCAGCTGTTAATGATAATGCTACAATCGTAACCTTATCTTCGATGGAGATAACGCCAATGTAGCACCTTTAAACGACCCGTCATTTCCAAAAACGATCTAATGGATGACTTAAGAATCACATTAAAGCGTTCCTCGACTAACATGAGAAAACGAACATTGACTGTCAAGTGTCTATTACGTATTTATTTACTTTTCTTTTAAGCAGAGATATGTTTGATTGGAGGGAAGAATATATTGCCAAACATTACCTGCAATGTGGTAAGTCAGTTGAATACATAACCCAACGTGATCAACGAAGGTAGAATTTAGACCAACCCGGATGGTGAACTGTTCTGCAGATGGATTTACAGCCTGCTTAACCAATCTACAACGAAAACAGCTTACCAATCGATTAGTTTTGTAGATATACTGTACACATGATTGGTGCAGCAAGCAAAATAAAAGGTATTCAGAATTAAAATAATGAAAATATATTTAGCGATTGTAAACGTGTATGTAAGAGGAATTCATCAAAAAAAAAGTATCACATCCAAACAAAATATGAATTTCAATCTTCCGAAAATAAAAAAACAAAAACAAAAAAAAAAAAACAGCTACTCACCTACTGTCAACAACTATCCTATTCAACTGGTTCTGTTCGTCAATTTTGATCTATGGTTAAGAAAACTAAGGACTTAAGTGTCTTAAAAGCAAGAGAAAGTGCCCAGGAAAGTAAAAAATTTGGCAATTCCTTGAATTTGGAGACAGATAATCGATAACAAATATTTCCACATGGTTGGAGTAATGAATTTTGCTCTTAGATCGTTCAGCTATCAATATTTTATATAGTAATTATCTGGAATTGTAGGAAAAGACTGTACTTACTAGTTTGCCAAAAAAAAAAAATAAATAAATAAATAAAATAACTCTTAAACTTGTTAACACTTTAAATAAAGAACGTAATGAATGATATTCCATATGAATGAAAGGTTTCTTTCTACAACATAGTACAGTAGAACCTCATTATAACGGACTAATAGGGGCTGAAGGTTGTCCGTTGTAATTAAAGTCCGGTTTATAACAAATAATTCTTACAGGGGTGTAATGCAGCAGAGTGTACATCAATGAAAGTACAATAGTTAGCTATAAAAAGTGTTTATTATATATCAAATAAAAAAACAGCCTTCAACATAATAGACTGAATTGAAAAAGATGTGTACATATACACTGCATTCATCTTTAGAACAAGAAGGTCCTGGTTCATGTTGATTGCTTACATTCATTGGTTTGAAAAAATAATTTATTTTCTGCTGGGTTTGTTCGATCTATGTTTAATCGCTTCCTTGGAAATGTAAAACTCGTCAGATAAAAATTAGCATCCTTTATTATTATTACAATTTTTTTTAAAACTGTCCGTTATAAGCGACGTCCGTTATAATGAGGTTCTACTGTATAATAAAAATACACGCTATTTATAAATTCAATTGAGTAGATTGTTGAGAATCGAATTTAAACTAATGGAATTAGCTTACATTTTGACTAGTTTCTGCAAACTTTAAAGCTTTAGTCACTAACAGCCTTCTTTTACACACATTATCGATTCTTGTATCAACGAAATAAAATTCCTAAGTTAAAACCTCGTGGAAATTGAGATAGCTTATTTTACTCAGCTAGATTAGAATGAATTTAACTTTAATTTTTGGAAATTACCTTATGGTAAAGAACATATGTTAAGATTTATATTCATCATTCCTGAAATTATTAATAATTGCTACAAATTTTATTATTATTTAAATTTGACTCAATGCATTTTGAATTTGTCAAAGTTCGAAATACAGCCACCCAAATATTATTTAATCTTTTACAGAGACGAAATGCCTACCACTGAATCTGGTTAAAATGTGTTATCTTCATTAAAATTTAGCTTATATAAACAAGAAAACTACTTAGCCAGTAAACATATTGGCTATTAACAGCATTTAGTTTAAGTATCTACAAAAAAGTAATTATTATTATTTTAATCTAACTAGAATCCTTTTTTCAGTAAATAAGTACTAATAAAAAAGTAAAAATAGAAAACGTATAGTTGTCGTGCCAATTTCTGAAAATTTCACATAGTAAGATCAAAGAATATTTGTGCCATACGGCAGTATTATTTCAAATCTATACTTTATGTATTTAATTATAAGCACTACCTTTGACGAAACTCAAATATCTATAATTAAAATTTTGTAAACAATTTTACGATTTAACGACATTATACTATGTTTTTCTTTTATTCCATACAGCAACTTTAGTCCAATATTTATCAAAATTAATGTAGATCTTTCATCGATTTTTTAGCTGGAAGGACATGTAGTTTTTGAGTACAAACGCAAATTATTATTTAGACTTAAAGCTTCATTTTAACACTTTTTTTTTTTTAATTCTAACTCATCCCCTTCTTTTATTTTTCTCCAGTCATATTGCTGAGATGTTACAAATGTTATAGACTAAACCTCTTAATATGCTGTGATAACTATGATTATCATGTAATTGCTAAAAAACAAAAGAAAATACATTTCTACCGTACCTAAAGCCGAATAGCAGCTGCAAGCAATACATCTACTCCCAATTCTTATTGACAGACGTCAGAATTAGAATGGATGTCATTCATCAGAAATCTAAGAACGCTAACGACAATATACATGGCGAGAGAGATGTATATGGGAGCAGAAGTTCATGAATTTCGTCATTACGAATCACTTCTACAAAAATTCAAATAATTCAAGATAAGATTTTAAAATGACTTAAGACTGGCGGAAGTTGGAATAGCAAAATTTAAATCAAAACTGTCCTAAAGAATTTCGAAAGTTTTGTCATAAATTGGGTGTTTATACAAGGTTCGGGTAAAAGAATTACATTTAACTGACTTGATCAATATTGGCATCAGAGTTCAGTGTTGAATTACGGTTTTCTTACAAAATATAAAACAACACGATTAAAAAAAGCTTACTTCAAAATCAAACTAAATAATAAACTTCTACGATTAAAAAATAATAAAATAAATAAGGCTTATATTTAGGAGTGTTTTCTAACATTTTTAACGAAATTTTCTTCCCAAATCAAACAAATTTTAAGAATTTCCTGTTTCCTTTTTATATTTAAATTTGATTGAACACCAGATTTGTCAAAGTTCGAAATTACATAAACATTTACTTTTCTTAGTTATTTTAATTCGTGCGAAAAGCTTAACTACTGATAATACGTTGATAACAACGATACAAATCTTTCTATATGTTATTTTAAGCTTCAATCTTTGAAGCTTCGGTGAGAAATTACATCAAATATCAGTAATAGTTCAAGTATTTTGGAAATAAATAAAGGATCGACGAAATTCATTATAATTATATTCAGAAATAATGAGGCTTCTTTTTTTTCTGCCAAATTTACATCTACCTGTATTTCAAATACAACGAATATATATATATTAACTTATTATTATACAAAATAAATAATATAGAAATTTTAGAAAGCATGCCACAGTTCATTCTCTATTGATATTTCAAGTCGTTTGAGCCTTTGTAAATAGATCCCTGCGTCATCCTTTGATTTGACTCCTAACGCTCATCTCATATTTATTATGACTGCTTATAGTAACAAAAAAAAAAATACCTTTTGTGTGAGATCGCAAAGTCAATATATTTTTAATTTAAAATATTTTCCAGTTGCTAATTTACTTTGCTAACTTTTTCTATGAATTCCATTTTGACTTAATATAAAAACCCGTTATAAAAGTTTATAAATCAAAATTGAGATGGAGCAAAAAGAGGAAAAAAAAAAACAAGACTAAAACGGAAACTTTTTTTTTTTAATTATTTCATATAATTTCGGAAACTTAAGTTAGGGATAATTATTTTTTAATAGTGAAAAATATAAGAAAAATTTCGAATCTGAGAGAGCGCAAAAAAGTCAAATTCCACAAACAATACCTTATAACCTTGAGTTTTCAACTAATATTAAAAATGAAAACTAAACATTAAAAAACATGTAATTTTACTTCACTGATCCTGAATCCAAATACCTAATTTCTTAAATTCACAATAGTTTAAAAAAAAATGTAAGGATAACGGGAATTTTTATTTGGAATTTATGCGATAATTACGGTAGCACATGGGAGGAAATAAAGGGAAAAAAAAAATGTTGGGAGAAAAAATTAAAATCTTATTAGGATATGATTGGCTAATTAATGAAAGTGTATTTGCTTAAATTATCTTAAATATACATGGACATTTAGATATTAATTTAAATAGTTTTTCTTTTTTTTTTTTCTAGGGAAAAAAAAAGGCTACAAAGAATTTAAATTAAATGGTTGGAAGTTAGGCCTAATGTTTATAAGTCGGCTGCGGTGATTCGATCATGTAAACATTTGTGACAATACATTTCAATCCTGGCTGTAAGCCAAAACAAATGCTGACAATTGCAGATCTTAATACTAATTAAACAACAAAACACTGATGACAAATTATCAGCAATTGTAAAACTCACCAATTAAAACGAAGTCGACAAAGAAGTACCTCGCGATGGTGTGGCCACCTCTAGCAGCAAACATTTATCGAGTAACCCAACCCAAACGTCATGGGCTAATCGTCACAGGAGCACAGTTGTGTTTACGTCAACCTCACGAACTCTGTGATTGGTCAATAGTCAAGGCGGTGTGGTTTACGAAAGCAGCATGGTTCTCCACTGAATCGACAATAATCAATATATCGGGAATTCAGTTCGCAAATTTTTTGTTCCGTTCAAAGATATTTCTTAAGAGAACCGTTTCTGCGAATTGGATCCTTGCGCATTGAAAATACTAATTTATTTAAAGTAAAAATAGAACATTGAGTATCTGTGACGTAGAACGCATACGTTGTTCCTTTTACGAACTGCTCTGAACTCGATCATCGTACATGACGATGACGTCACAATGTTATACGCATGTCAGGAAGTGCGGCCATTGGAATCCAGATGTCACTGTTCAAGCAGTGGCGGCAGAGTAGCAGTAGTGTATTGAAGAGCGTGCGGTAATGGAACACAGCTGGTTTCCATTTCTTAAATTTTTCTGAATATTTTCAGTCGTATTTTTTTATTGAAAATTAGATGCAGTCTTAGTTATTTACATCATTGAAAAAATAAAAAATGCCGAAGATCGTAGAATGCGTTCCAAATTTCTCAGAGGGACAGAATAAGGAGGTTTGTATTTTTCATCGATTTCTTTTTTTTTAGAATTAACGTTTTATTTTCTTTTAATCAATAATCCATTTTTTCTGATTATAAGCTTAAAGAATTTAGGAAATTGTAAGAATAGCTTTTTAATAGAAAAAAAAAAACGGTGTTCGAATGGGAAATTTATACTGAAATTTACCCTAAAATTATTCGAATTAATGTTGGCTTAAATTTAAGAAAAAAAAATCATTTAAAGAAAATTTTTTTAGTCTTATTTAGTTACTTGTATTTAAAGTAACGATTTATTTATTTTAATTTTTGAGATTGATTTATTTTTTTATTAAGAATTAAAGTTTTTAAATAGAATTAGGCTTGCAGTTCCTTTAGATCCAGAATCTTAAATGTGATTTAAAATACGATAAAATTTGTCCTTGACTTAAGATGCAATCGAAGAATTTCGAAAGATTTTTATTTTTAATAGTTTTATCGTAATTTTTACTTTGATTTTTATTTTTTAGTATCTTGTTCTAAGAAAAAGGTTTAAATGAGTCCTAAGTGATTGTTGTGATGTAGTAAAATTTTATTTTATCTTTGCGTTCTAATCTGCAAAATTTAAATTCCAATTTTTTTTTTTTTTTTCTCGAAATCGAGTTTTTATCACGAATTAGGCTAAACTTTCACTCCAAAATTAGAACATTCTACTCAGTTGGTTTTTGAAATGAAATTAGTTTTTAATGACATTTACCTTTTTAAAAATATTAATTGTTTTAATTAAAATTACGATTAAATGATTTACCTTGTTAATTTACTGATATTTTAATTTTGTTAGAAATTTTATTTAAATTAGAATTCCTGATATTGTAGAAAATGAAAGTAAATTGATAATATTCAAGTACAGTTCGATTTGACTTAGAATTTGATTTAAGTTTATAGGGATTTAGTTTTAATTTAGACTAAAACTTCAGTGATGGATTGTCACGAGCTGTTCTGGTTAGGTTTAGGTAGATGGATATCTTTTCGAACATTGTGAAAATTCCGCAGAATATTATTCCTTTTTGATTTTTAAGATGAAAGATGGACAATAACGAGTTCTTAACGACTTTTAAAATCTTTTACAATTTTTAATTTTTTCAAAATGGCGCGTTTTAGAATTCAAATGGTCAATGCTAACCGAAGCCATTGGACAAATTGATAACATGTCTTTAGCAGACCTCGTGTTAATTACCATCGTGTATTATAATTCTGTAGTAATGTATTAAATAAAATAAGCCGTTGCTTGACTGTTCCTTCTACATATTTTAGATATTCATCCACTTTATTAGCATTTTTAAGTTTCGAACTAGGAATGTTTGTTATATAGCTTCATCCATGGCACCGAAGATAAACGGATTTTTTTAGGATTAGACCAATAATAAAATCCATCCAGAGCTTTTATACATCGAAAGATTTACCTTGAAAACTCAACACGAGAATGGTTAATTTTTTGTAGACATGGATGTTTTTTTATTTGAAAAGTCTTAAGGATTAAAAATTGTCTTGCTATTTTACTTCCAAGCAATCGGAAGTTCTATGAATACCTAGAAAATCTCAATTTCTAAATATATCCTTGAAAGATTTATGGGGAAATTAAAAATAAAATTTGTAGTAAGGCGAAGAAACTTTATTATTAAAAACCCAGTCTAAATATAATATGGAAATAATTGATTTTGCTGAAAGTTTTAATTCATATTTTCAGAAATAAGAATTTGTAGTATGTTTACTAAAGTGATCCTCATGGAATAACGTAACATGAAACATCTTGAGGGACAGATCACTTAATTATTAGATAGAACGAATAATATTTTATTTGTTTAACGAAAATTGTTCTGAATAATTGATATGTCTTCATAACAATTTAAATAAAAACACACCGCAGATAAATTTACTAGTGTATTAATGTAAGATCGTATCTACTTTAGAGAAGTGGCAGCCAAAGAATGTGAATCAAGAATAGTAATCTCGGGGATTAGAATTTTAATCTAATCTTAGTCTTAATTTGGAAGTTGTGATTTCGACTGAAGTTAACCTTCAACCTTGAAAGCAATTCAACCTTTGATCTACTTAGCCCATCCCCGTATATTGATTGACGTTTCTTCTATAAAGGACAATGAAAAAAAAATCTTTACTGAGTTGTAGTAAGATTTAAATAGGACTTTGGAAAATCTCAAATAAATAAATAAAAAACATCACTTTGATCATGGGAAGCTGCTGGATTTGCTTAGTAACAAAATGGATTTTTTTTAATTATTACATGCGGAAACTTATTCGAAGATATGATGAATTACTGAAAAGTTAAATTGACTGATCTTAAGAAAATGAGAGCTCTACAGCTTAAGCTATGGCACAGGCTTAGGGGACAAAGACAAGGCAAGATGCTAATTCAAGGACCAAACAATAAACGTGCCTCCGAACTTTTAATGTTACGGAAAAAGGAACTTGGCATTGTTGGTCTACTTACTGGGCATTGTCGGCTCAATAAGCATTTATGGCTTTTGAACTTAAGACAACCCAGTCTGTAGGAGATGTGATTCAGATGAGACTTTCTCACACATTTTATGTAACTGTGAATATTACACAGCGCTTAGACACAAAATCCTAGGATCTTTTTTCTTAGAACCAAAGGATTTGATTAAGGTCCCTATAAACAAACTACTGGCATTTGCCGTAGCTACTGGTCTTTTTGGGGATTAAGGTTGGGGAAAGTACAATAGACCTTAGGTCGCGGTGCTAGGTATATTTACCACTCATTTCATACATTACATTACATGTCTGTGAAGGCAAGCCTAACTGATTTCCAAGAGGCTTATAGAATGCCGCAAATCTAGTGACGATTTGTTTCAACATATGGAATTAAGAAATTGGAATGGTCGCCTGTCCCCGATATGAATCCTATTGGATTCGAATAGAATTACATCACTTGTAGGTAATCGGTGGTGGATGGGACTAAAGGAAAACAAACCATTACAACAACAGCTGAAAACTTCAAACCAACTTGTCCGGAATTGGATAGTCATGATTTTACATCTTACTTGCAGTTACCATATCACAGGGTAGAGAAATTCAAAAATATCACCTTTGAACATTTTTTTTCTTTTTTCAGTGAATAAAATACAAAATTCATTGATTTTTAATGAAAAATTAATTTCTTGGTGGTTAATCAAAAGCCAAAGGAATTTCACTTCTAAATAAGTTGTCTTTGAAAGTATTTTGCATCAAGATTTTGATGCTAGCTTTTTGGAATCTCTGGCAGTCAGCACACCCCGAAATGATACTTCTCAGTAGAATATATGTTTGAAATTGTAGAGGGCCTATAAAACAAATTCAGAATTAACACAACAGCTGTAGTCAATTACCTTGAAAATACGTCTAGATGTAACAAAGTTATGTACTACATTGTTTGAATTGTAGCTGTAACTGATTCTTGTTGCTTTCGTCAATTAACTTTTACTTTTGAAGACAGTTAATACTTTTTTTTTTTTTTTTTTTTGTGGAAGTTCAGATTTGACATTCAGTGTATTGCCAAGGGTTGAGATTTTAGTTTAATGAAACGGTAGTAAATAACTCAACCTAGAAGTATGCTACTAATAGTTGATAAATTGATTTGAGGACAAAGGGATCATGACAAGTTAAGCAGTCTTTAATTCAGTGTTAACTACAATCTTAGTATGTATGTGTCGGTTTATTTTTAAAGGATTTCAGTGGAAAGTTTACGAATATTCTGATCATTAGACAGAAAATAAAGTATTATATCAAATACTTTTTTAAAGACAGAGCAGGGAGATGGATGGACGGTGGTCTGCTAGGGTGGGAAGCAACTCTCCCCAACCCCCTCGGATTAGATAAAGTAGATTTTCTCAAGGACATCACTAATTGGCATCCATGTTATGACCATCTTAGTGGTATATTTGATTTAAGACTTTAATATTTTTCAAGTTTCTTTATCGAGTATTTTGGTAACAAGAATCTCTTAAAAAAATTTAAAATTACAAATTCTATTTTAAAGAGCATTAAAAAAATTACAGGACAATTTCTTAGTTTTTAATTGAATTGTTTTTTGTTTAGTTTAAAACTTTCTTTCTAAATTAATAATTTTTAAGTAAGTTAAACGTGCCTAAGAATTTAAACAAAATAAAACAAGAAACAACATCAGCACAAGCTTAAACAAATTGCCTTTCTGATTCGACTATCGGGAACGGACGTTCCCGATAATCGTATCAGAAAAGGCAATTTGCTAAAGCTTGTGCTGATCTTGTTTCTTGTTTTATTTTAATTTTTTTTTTAATCAAAATCTATTTTATCTGAATTCATTGAAATCTTTAAATTTTTTTGATTATTCAAAACAATGATATCCTATCTTAATGTTAAATTCTTAATACACTGGTTTGGTCTAGTTGAGAAACCTTATTTACTGGTGACTTCTCCTGGCTGATTATCACCCACGATCGTGAAACAGCTGTTCCAGGAAGTCACTTTTAAATAATTTGGTCTTACCCGTTGTTATGGAAAAAGTTTCTCAATTTGACCAAAAACAACGTATTAAGAATTTAATGTAAGACAGATGCATTTCAGTTTTTTTTTTTTTTTTTTTTTTTTTTTTTTTTTTTTTTTTTTTTTTTTAGGTAGTGGAAGCCATATCGGCAGCTATTGTCCAATCCGAAGGAGTCACACTCTTAGATGTGGATCAAGGGATGTCCACCAACAGAACAGTGTACACTTTCGTAGGAACACCTGATTCTGTTGTGGAAGCAGCCCTTAATGCTGCCCGAACAGCATGGAACTTAATTGACATGTCTAAACAAAAAGGTTTGCACTTATTGAGTTGGCATTTTAATCTGGCTTTTTGGTTTAGTATAGTTAATTCCTTTAAATTCTCGCATTCTTAGATTTTTTTTTTTTTAAAGGAAAATTTTTCCTGCAGTTTTTTTGCAGTTAATGAGTATCCAAAGGCCTGCAGGGTCTTTAGTGGTTTAACTTTTAATCTTTTTTTTATTTTTAATTTTAATTTTTAATTTAATTGAACTTGTCATAAATTTGATAATGCCAGTTTTAAGTATCCATATATAAATATACTGTATTTGTAGTAACCCCTCTATCAACGTAGGATTGTCCAATCTTGTGATCAAGTATTAACACAACTTTTTGAATTGTAACTGACAAGATTGACAAAGATTCGCATGTCAAATCGAAACATCTTTATGTATTTTTGTATAACGATCTATTTTTGTAAAATAGTGATTTGAAACCTTTTGTTTTTTAAATATTTTCAGTTTTAAGTATGCTAATGCCTGTTGAGTAGAGAATTTTTAATAGGAAACAATGTTAAATGGAACTTCATTTCAGTAGATTGTTTTGGTCTTGAGAAAAATATATCCTCTATTTTTGAATTTCATAAAACTACTTTCTTTGACAAGATTAGAATAAAAGTATAGAACAAGTTGAAAGTCTTAAGATTTTGTTTAATATTTGAATAGTAGACATAATATGCTTCCTTCTGAAACTGGTATTTAAAGCAAATACTTAAAAAATGATGCGTACGAATCTTATCGCAGCGCCAGCTTTAGACTTAGAGGCATCGGCCTAGTGGTGGGGTGCCAATATTAATAATAGTATTTTAAATATGTTCTATTACAACATATCGCTTTTGTGAAATTTATAAAGCTTAATTTAAAAAAATATCAGGTGCCACAACTGGTCTACAAACTCAAGCTAGTGCCATCTTTATCGTGAAGGGAACCATTTTACTTAGTTCGTCCAATAAAGCATTTTTTTCAAAGAATTTTTATTTTTTTTGCATATCCAGATATTTAAAATTCTCTACTAAATGAAAAGATATAGTAATGGTCATTTAAAGAGTGGTCAGTATCAATTTAAGGTGTTTTTTGCTCATCTCTTGCTGAAATGTGAAGAAATTAAAAATCTTACTAATGCTGTAAAACATAACTAATTGTTAATTAAATGCAATTTCAAAATTTTTCGATGAAACATTGCTAATAAGTTGTTTCTAAAAGATGTAAACTAATTTTTTTTTGCTCTAACTAAACTGATTCCAAAATTAAAAATTTTGACAAATAGCTATGAGGAAGATGAATACCTGAGATAGTTAACATACACTGGCAAAGTAATGAAAAGAAATGGGTAGAAAACTACTGTTAAATTTAAATCAACTGACTACTACTTATCAAAAATTATGAAAGTATTTTTCTTTCTAGATGAAAGTTAAACTATTATACATTTTTTTCCTTTGAACCTTTCCCAAGTGCAGAATAAAGTTTAAATTCATAAGAAGTTTGTGGCCTAGCTCCAGTATATCATTTGACTTTAGTGGCATGGTTTCTATATTGATATGAAATTTCCTTTTTATATATAACTTGCCACCTTTGTTCGGCCAACATAACTCTGTAATGTAATTAAAACGCCAAGGGTTTTTGGTTTTCTGGACATTGCAGATGTAAATGCTTGAGTCATTTCGAAGAATTAATGCTTACCCGAGTCATTGACATAAAAATTTTTAATTGTTAAATTTAAAAATTAAGACTTCTATTGTACTGTTAATGCCACAAAGTAGTTCAATAAAATGTTTCGGGCATAATTGATAGCTTCTCAATTGATTTAACTCAGTTGATAGCTTCGGGTTGGGACGAAGGAGATAAATTCAACAATCTCTATCCAGGAGTGTAATAAAGGATTGAAAATTTGTAATAGTTTGCTACTGAAAGTGAAACACTAGACTTGGTCGGATAGCAGTGCTAATACATCTCCTGGGCTATGCCACTTTATTAAAAGCTTCAATATTGCTATATAAACCCAGTAAAATCTGAAAAGCTAGAAAAGTTCACAATATGCTATTATGTTACTGAACAAAATATTTTTAAGTTTTGTAGCAGTGTTAAGTCTGCTGAACTTTGTTAATCGTGCTTATTTACAATAGTGTGAAATTGGTGGCAGATCTTGCGTTTTGATTGTGATGAATAAACTTTTGCGAATGAAATAAAATAAGTTGCAGCTATAATCGTATATAATACAAGCAAAATATTTCTAGCACATATATTAGATGCATTTTTAAAATAACTTTCTGTTAAATTTTCCCATGCTTGCTATTGGGATATACTTTTAGTAAATCTACTATAGCAAACTTAAAATGTTTACCGTGGCCATTTTCAAAAATTCATTTACTTCACAAATATGTGAAGTCACATATCATATTTAAGTGAATTTTTTTTTTTTTTTTTTTAAATACTTCTAGCTTACATAGAATAGTAAAATTTCTAAAATTTAAGATTTAAAAGTAAAAAAAAGTTTAATGTGCAGGCATATAATAAAGTGAAGAAATACGAAACTGCACATAAGTAAACAATAGGTTCTCGTGCGAGAACCTCACCCAGATAAGTCGTCACTCCGCTTAAGTCTGTCGTTTTCCTTTGGTCCCGACAAGGTCTCATAGACAATAATGTAAAATAACCCTCTTTTACTCGTCACCAAATTTAATTCTACTCCTGATAACTCGTCACCCTCAAAAATGGCGAAAAGCATCTTCATTCTCAATTTTGCCTGCTATCTTTTCAGCCCCGCCCCTTCACTCTAAGAAAGCCTAGCCTTTACGGGGAATTTTCACAAGGGAAATTCACTTGGAAAATTACACACTTCTCGCTGCGACTTATCAAGAGTAGAATTTTTTCTTGACCGCTACTGAGTGTGATTTTATTTCATAGCGAGTAAGCCCCGAAAATTTAAAAGCGATCGAAATTGTTTTTCTTCCTCCAAATGTAACTGCATTTCTTCAGCCTTTAGATCAAGGGATAATTCTTGACTTTAAACAAAAGTACAAAAAAATGCTTGTAAAGGACATAAAAGCCTTGGATAGGTACCAAAAGCTAGAAGTTTCGGTTTTAGATACGATTAACTATGTGCACAAAAGTTTGAGTTCCATTTCATTACAAAATGTTTCGAATTGTTACCAGTAATCAGCACCTTCATCAATCAACACTGTTGAATTATTTTAATGCCAGTAAAATAAAATAAAATGTGGTAAGTGTAAAATGTGTTTTTTTTTTCAAAAAATGTCCACTCTGCTTAAGTCGTCACTCCGCTTAAGTCGTCAAAAATGTTCGGTCCCTTGAGTGAACGAGGTTTTACTGTATTTAAAAACTTAGTTTTTTTTTTTTTTCCTTTTTTTTTTTTTTTCTAATAGAAGCAAGATCAAAAGAATTAAACATCAAATTTAGTTAGTTTTCTTGTATGAGAAATTTAATATTCTAATAAAACTTGATTCCCTTAGGTGAGCATCCTCGCTTTGGAGCTTTGGATGTTTGTCCTTTCATTCCTGTTCAAGGTGTTGAAATAGAAGAATGCATTTACTGTGCAAAAAAATTTGGAGGAAAGTTGGCTGCTGAATTTGACATCCCAGGTAATTTTTGAATTTATAAATTT
>JAFIDM010002131.1:13305545-13348255 GCA_023159025.1 Thereuonema tuberculata
CCCAATCAAAATGCTGAAATTTCGCTTATGTCTGCTTGATTTACTTCCGTTAGGCAAGTTTGGCTTTGTTACATTTGGAGCTTTGAACAGCTTCTGAATTTTAAGCAGATTTTTGTTTGAAAGGTCTAAGATATCAATACCAGTTCTTCATTGTTTCTAGGGATTTTGTTTGTTACACCCCCAAAATAGTCATAGCTCAATTTGTGAGTTGAGAGGCAGGAAGTCAATTAGTTTTGATGTGGAGAATTGTAAGTACTTATTGAGAATTGGCGAAAGATGAATAAAATTAAGTGGGACTGTGGAAAGTACTTCAATAAGTGTCAGGAAATCGAATTAGAATTGAATTTATCAGTTATATACTTTTCAGTAAAATCTGCACCAAATCAGCTTAAATTAGTAATATCATTGATATATTTGGGATACAAATGGTTTCAGCAAAGATTTGGATGAATAACTGGAACAGTAACAACTGATGAAAATTTGTGGTTAAACCAGTTTTGAAATTACTGGAAAAAAAAAAAAAATTGAATGGAAGTCTTACCGGTAATCAAGGTCAATTTACTGATCTGGAATATAATTTTGAAAAAAATTGTGAAATGCATTTACTGAAATCCATTATTCAAACGGGTTTTCTAAGCAATTGTTTGAAAATGAAACGAGTTAGTGGTTGATGTAACTGTTGCACAGTGACATTACTGTACTGTAAGTTAATGTAAATATTCCGATTTTTCCTTTACTGCAATGTGAAATTAAAAAAAAAAAAAAAATCGGATACTACAGAATCAGAGGAAACTAAATTGTAAGCAATTTGAAATTTCACGTTTGTCACATTATTTGTAGATTATGACAGAGTTGTCGCCTAATATTTTATAGCCGAAGTTCATTTTAACTTGTGTATATGGAAAACAAAGATAGCAGTGAGAAATGCGTTCTTTTACAGTTTGGTTCTGAAGGATTGGGGCGTATAGACACTTTATATAGCATATACTATAGACACTTTTTTTTTTTTTTTTTAGGGATTTTCCCCACTTCTGATGGATTATCTCGATATTTCGGCCCGATGCCTCGGCTTCCTTCGGCGTTCTTTTATATACCGGTATATTTAGTTTTATACCCAGTACAAATTAATTGAAGTTATCTCATTCGTAGCAAAAGAAAATGGATTATATAAGCTCAACGATTTCAAAGTTTTATACAAAAATGAATGGATTATATTTTGATGAAATTAAATCTACATATCGAATTAAGCAATATTTAGTAAAACGGTATAATGTGGTAAGAATCCCATAATATTAAATGTCGTCCTTTTGATTCCAAATTTAATTTGCTGCTATCGTGAGAATTAGTATGGATCTGTGGAACGAATATCCTTTTTCAATACTAAAGAATTTCATGAAGTCCAAGATGCAGTTTTGTCAATTTGTGATATGACCTTTTATGGTTGATCTTTGTAAGAATTAAAACGTACTTTGCATAGTATTTTTCAACTTGCTTAGCAATATTATTAATGCCCAAGGCAAATAACTTGAAAAGCCGAAGATCAATAGTGATATTAATGATTTATTTATTTTATTAAAATAAATTATTTTTTTAAAATTAACTAGTTGACCCGTGCGAATAATTCGCAAGGTATCTTGATCAGTCATCGAATGGAAATGTGGAAATAAATGCAATTATTTATTATTGAAAGGTATTTTATTTTGAAGAGTAAAACATTTAAAAAGCAGATATTGGCTTTGTCAGATAGAAACGTTATCATATGGCGTACCGACAAAAAAACACCTTTGAGAAATAACTCCAATAGCTGTCGTTCATGTTAAACATTGTCAATAGATGGCGCCTTCTACATTTTTATAAAAAGGTTTTTAAAATAGTTTTTTAACGAAAACATGAATTTTAAACAATTTGTTTATTTTTCGTCAAAATCTTCAAAATGATGTCTGAATCATTGATTTTGATGGAAGTATTAAGGGAGATATGGCGAACCGACAATAAAACACCTTTGAGAAATAATATATAGATTATAATTTCACAAAAATATTTGAACGGAAATTCCATTTTATGTTTCTTTCTGATAGCAATTTTAAATTTTTGAACTTATCGGCCTTCGAAACTTTTTACTTACCTTTTATTTTGCTAGATCTAAAGTGTAGTTCAGTAAACTCTGGAAAATATCGTTTTCCCATTTCATAGTAAAAAATATTTGAAAGGGAAGAAGAGTTGAAATGAAATGTTGGATACATCGCAAAAACAGTATCGTCAAATACCAGCAACTGTAAAATTTAGGGCTTTTCCCGCCTGCACATAGGATTGAACTATGCACATCTTGGACAAAACAAAAGATAAATCTATGATAAGTTAATAATTTTTTAAAGCATTTAAAAACCTGAGGAAAACAAATAATATTTTTGTGAATTAAAGGCAAGATGCATTCAAGAAGTTAAAATAATAATAATAAATAAATCAGAAGTAAAATCAGGGATATGATTTATAATCTTATGGCAACTGCAGGTGAGGAGAATTTGGATATCAGCCTGCCCCGTATTTACTTGTGTTTCACAATACCACATTTGTCCTGTATAATAATATTTAAGAAAAGAAAGAATGACCGGAAATAATAAAAACTATAAATTTGGAAATTATAAATTTCAAATGTATTTAGTTTTAGTGATTTTTCCTTTCCTTTTCAGCACAAATCTTTGTTTTTTTTTTGGTTTTGTTTTTTTCAATTGCAAATCTAATTAATAAAATTTTTATGAATCATTAAAACAATCACTTGATTGGATTTCTTTAACAAAATTTTGAACTGTATAAAAGTATCTTAAAAAAAATAAAAATAAATAAATCTAAATATATATTTTAATGATGGCAATAATGTATCCCTTATTCCATTGAATGAGACAAGACAATCCTAAGATTACCCATAAATCCTGGGATTTATCTCATGCAAAAATGAATCCTAATATTGACAAATAATTAACCAAGAATTGTAACTGCCATTTAATTCAGTCTCGTTTCCCGCTATAACTTTTTCCGTCGGTTTTTTCAGAAGGGCTTTAAGATGGTTTGAATACAGAATACTGTTCTTAGACTATTTAATTACGGTACTGTCATTTATCAAATATTTTAAGTAATATTAGCAAAATTACGTTTATAACAAAGTCGTGGTAAAAAAAAAAAAAAAAAAAGAAATAAGCGACGCACAAAGGCATTAAAAAAAAAAAAAAAAAAATAAAACTAAAAAAAATTTTTTTTGGTATATTAATTTTTAAATTTTTTTTTTTCTAATCCTGATATCAATGATATATTTTGAAAAAAAAACTGTTTAATTTGTTTTAGGATTTAAAAAAAAAAAAACTACATGCAGAAGCTTGAAAATTGATATGCATACAATTTTTTTTAATAGTTGGACGTTTAAAATAATATTAAAAATTCCAATTTTTTAGTTCGGACCCTTGCATCAAATTTCGAAATACAGAAAAATCTGAAAATTTTTATTTGTTTCCATTTCCAAATACAAAGTCTTATTTATTTAGCTTTCCAATTACTATTTTCAGGAAATGTTGATTAGAATCATTGATGTATTTAAATTTTGTTTTTCGTTTCGGTGGGGTGGTTGTCCAAACTGATACTTCTTCCCTTAAATACATTAATGTTTATAGAATGTTACATTAAGTTAACGAACTAAGTCAGAAACAAAACAATAAAAATAATAATAATAATAATAACAACAACACTGGTCTGATGCCTCAAACATTGCACCACAGCCTCATCACACTAGGACTTCATAAAAAACACTTACGCACAACTGCAGAAGGCCTGTGGTACTCAACACAACTCACATAGTTAGCAAATTTATGGACACAACCACACATCCCTAATCATTTTTGCAGATTTCCTTACTCTTGGCAATTAATGTGTTTTGGTCCTTGACCAGCCATGTTGTCTTTGCTGGGGAAACCCAAGGTTTGAAACTTTTACATAATAATAATATCCTTTATAAATGATAACTTTTGAATCGGAAAATTCTGTAGCATTATTTTGTTTTTATAAATTAACAAATTTTTAATTTTCTTGTTTTTCTTGCTCTGAGGGGTCACAGCCAGGTTGATCGGTGGCCACCAGAAAGTGATCTTGGCTCTCTGGTTGGGTTATCAGGGGAAGGCAGGGTTGGGCTGATGAGTCCGCAAAAGGACGAAACGGCCGTTCCCAACTCATTCCCCATAACTAAAACAGAGAGGCAATTTCAATTTTTATTTAGATTTGTACTGGTTTGTTTCATTAGTATTTTGTTTTATTTAATATGAACAGTAAAATATAAATTTATCAACACAAAGAAACTAACTGAAAAAAAGGGAGAAATCATGAATTCTATGATATTTAAACATATCCCATCCTTAAAAAAAATATTAAAATTATTTACTTAAATTTAAAATTTAAAAAGAGAATAAAAAAAAGTAATAGTAATACATGTAATTGTATATGATTAAATACAGTACAACCCTGGTTAACCGAACTCGGGCTATCCGAAACACCTCCGAAAAACGCAAATCCAAACAATAATACTGTAGAAATAATTATAGGGCAAGAGTGTTCTGGGTGCAAGAAACAAATAAAAATTACTGAGTTTTTTAAATTAGTAATTCATATGCTACAAACTATTAAGAACAGAATACTATATATTGATGTAGCCTATTGTAATCCTAAAAATGTAATTTAACTTTAATAAAGAACATAAGTGTAGCATATAAAGAGATTTTTGAATTCGTTTGACCTTCAAAACCTTTCAAAACTATGTACTGTAATTACAATACAAAACACTGTAGCTATATTAGATATTCATGGCTTAACAGAAAAAAACTATTATCCAAAACAGCTTCCTCCCCTTTAGTTCAGTTAACCGGAGTTTTACTGTATTTATTTATTGCTTTTTTCTATGCTTTCGCCCCATTTATTGTAAAAATAGAATGGGTTTAAATTATTAAAAAAAAATAATAATAAAATAGCTGATAAAAGTTTTTTCCTTCTTTTTCCTTATTTGGAATACTTAATTTGAACATGGAAATTAAATATTCAAAAAGAAAAGAAAAGTAATAAAAACGCATACAAATAGGTTTTAGTTGTCATTTATTTGATCATCTGCTGTATACAACCCCTATATGAGTTCAGTCTTTTGACTTATCATACCGTTTATCCATCACAAATTAAACAACAATTACTCTGGGATGCTTAAAACATTTTAGGAAAGATTCCAAAGAGCACTAAGAAAAATTCAGGGATTTTAGGTAGCCTATGTAGAATATATGTGATATCTACTTACATATGGCATTAACAAAAAATACCATTAACAAGGAATTTAGGACCCGATCATCTCAACCGAGTTGACAAAACATCAACAACAAACTTAAAGATGTAATAAAAACTTTTAAGTAATACTTAAAAAATTGTTTACATCCAACTCTATTCATTTTTATTGCTAAGTTATTGCTAAGGAATGTAAATCTATTGGAATTTAAATTCAGTTCCTTTAATTTATTATTAAGCACTTAATAAAATTACCATCAATACTAACCTAAGCTCTACTATTTCCAGAAATAATGTTATTTTCGTGAGCAAACTTAGACATTATCTCAGATGTTTCTATGGGATATGATATCCATATTAGATGAGGAATAAAATAAGCCTAAAAACTGATTTCAAAATGACATTAAATAAATAAAGGGTTGTGGTATAGTTCCTAAAAGATACACAAAGATGATCTTTTAGAGGACTATGATAAAATAGCCAAGTATAAAACAAAAGAATGGTTACAACAGAAGATTAATAGCAGTGATAACTACTGTTCTTCAGAAACTAAGATATTATTTGATAAAAACTATCAAACATTACGTAATACTGCTTGGTGATTCTCCAAAGCTTTGAAAATATTTTTTTATGTAGGAATTTAAGTAATTTTTCAAGTTTTAACAAGTCACAAAAAGGAAGATCTCTTAAAACAGAAACAAAGCACAACAATTTCTAAAAGAACTTGCTACATAAGAAAGCTCAAGTATTTTACAAGAAAAGAAGCACTTAGGTGGTCTTGCTAAATCATATATATTACTATTTTCAACAAAATGATATTTTTTTTTCTTTCATTATATGATGAAGGATTAGTGAATTTCTTAGTGAAAAATCTCAAAGAGTACACTTTCTTAACTGGAAGACATTTTATAAAGTCTATGGGCTAAATTAAATTACCCCAGTAATACAGTTTATTCTGTTCTTCCAACATGGCCATTGGGTATGTGATTACATAATACAGTTGTCTGAATTTCTGATGGACGATTAAAATCATCAACTGCCATAGCGGCCTCTCGAAGAACCTGCAACAAAAAAAAAAGCAAATATATATATGTATTTATCTTTAGGTAGATCCAAATATAAAATTAGCATGTTATATTTATAAGTAAATTATATTAAGCAATCATATTTTTATTTTTTTTTATTTCAAATTAGTATGGTTGACGATATATTTTTTTTTAATATACGAAACTGATTTATTAATAACTATAATTCATTTCTTCCAAAATGAATAAGTAATTTAATAAGCATGAAAAACAGAAAAACAATGAGATGAGCAATTGTTTGCTTTCATGCTTTGAGCTATCATCAACAGGAATCTGGGACAGCTGTTATTGGGACTCATCAGCCAGAATCACCCTCAATGATCAAGCTCCAATAGATAGATAGCAATAGAAAGCAATAGATTGTGCATCTCATCGTTTTTCCATTTTTCATGTTACATTTCATGCATGTTAAACCTTCTTATTTATTAATTTAATAATCTTATACTTATTTGATTATAATTTAAATATGAATGATACCATGCTAAGTAGTAAAGTAATGGGTTTCACATGAGCTGAATGAAAGACAGCAGGAAAACCGAAAAACCCCTTGTGAAATGCTGCTCGCCAGGTACAAAAGAAAGTCATTTCTCCATCGAATTGTGACTGGCGATGAAAAGTGGATATATTTTGTGAATCCGAAGCGTAAAAGATTATGGGTTGATGCAGGCGAACCATCGACATCGACTCCAAGGCCAAATCGCTATGGACGGAAAACAATGCTCTGTTTGGTGGGATCAGAAGGGTGTGATCTATTACGAGCTACTAAAACCTAGCGAAACCGTTAATACTGAACGCTACCGACAACAAATGATCGATTTCATTCAAGCTTGGCTTGAAAAACGACCAGAATATCAAAAAAGGCAATACAAAGTGATTTTGCTTCATGATAATGCACCATCACACTCAGTGAAACTGATCAAGGAAACGATTGAGGCGTTTAGTTGGGAAATACTTTTGCATGCGGCTTACTCACCAGACTTGGCTCCGTCCGATTACTACTTATTTGCATCGATGGGACACGCACTTGCTGAGCAGTGGTTCACTCCTTACGAAAATATAAGAAAATGGCTCGATGCATGGTTTGCCTCAAAAGAGCAACATTTTTTTTAGCATCCACAAATTGTCAGACAGGTGGGAAAATGTATAGCTAGCGATGGGCAATACTTCGAATAAAATATTTTTTTATCATTTTCGTACAATACACATGTCTTTTCTATACAAAAATTTCGGTTTCATATTTACAGACCTGTATAGGCTAATGACGTTTATTCTCAATTTCTAAGTAACTATCGAAACATTAGTTCTTCTTAAACCATTAAGTGGATACAAACTGAAAACTGACAGGGCATAGATACCAAACGACTACATTTTACCAAAAAAACAATAAAACGATTAATTGCAGGTTGTCTTGAAATCATAAGTGAAGCCGTACACCTGTTTAAGATTAATGAAAATTTAATTACACTATAAAATACAACTAGTTTCACCAACTTGAGAGAGGACTTTTTCACGTGAAAAAGACGTGAAAAAGCCCTCTCTCGAGTTGGGGAAACTAGTTGTATTTTATAGTGTAATTAAATTTTCATTAATCTTAAACAGGTGTATGGCTTCACTTATGATTTCAAGATATTTCAGTACCGGTAATGTAAAAATTTTCATATGCAGATTGTCTGTATGTATCTTATTTTTCCCTAATATAGGTAGATAAGTATTTTTCCATCAGAGTCTCCATGAATCATGCCAGAACTGGAGACAAAGACTCTGATATTTCATTGGTCAATAAGAATTTCTTGTGTAGGAGAACATTTTTAAACTGATAAGAATTTCAATTTGACAATTTTTCAGTGAAGAAAAGTCAAAATTAAAGAAAAAAAAGTTGAAATAAAACCAATCAAATGATTTTTAGAATGAGGTTTTGAACTTATGATTGAAAGTAAGTAACTCTTCATTACTTATCAATAGAAGAAATACTGAATCAGAGCATTTAAAGATTTGAATTATTATTTACAGAACACGTTTCAATAATACGGATGATAATCGTACCTTCAGATGATCAGCCATTTCTGCCAATGAACTGTCAATCCAGTTGATGGAGGTAATATTACAAACCAAACGAGTAACCAATGTTAAATGAGTAACTGATAAAATCAATGTGGTAGATCTGAAATAAAAGAGAAATTGGGAGGATTTTTATTAGATAATATTATAAACATATTCAAATCGTTGATTAATTAATTCAATTCCCCAAGGCAGAATGTTTTTTATCTTTCTGCAACGGTTGATGCTAAGACGAAAAACTTTCTGCGGGTGCAGGCGTTAACAGGGTATAGACGAAATTTTCGTTTATGCTCCCCCAAAAACTATCATTCTATATGATATCTTTCTGCAACCCTCATGTCGCGCTGTCGCTTGATGTTCTGCTTTGGGGAATTCAATCATATATGTATAAAATCATAATGAAAAATATCTTCAGAAAATTAATAATTCTTTTCAAGTTTCAGTGAAATATGAAATGTAAAAACACCCCTTTTATAAGAAAGTTATATGCAGGAAACAAATTTTATTTTATTTTTTTTGTCGGTATTATAGTAACTGTATTCCCTAATGTAACTCATTTTCTGACATTTACTGTTATTTCTGTCAGTTTGCAAGGAACGACTTTAAATATAATATTGCTTTTCTGGTTAGCAACCAGGTCTCTGCTCCATATATATAAATAATAAATAATAATAATGCCCAATGCATTAGAAAACCTTTTTTTTAATACTAAATGGTCACTACATTTCGAGAATCCAAGTTCATTTCTTGAAACATGTAATGACCGTTGAGCATAAAAAAAAAGAAGTTTTGTAATGCATTGTGCAACCATGATCTTTTTCTTTATTTTTGTTTACTATGGCAGGTTACAGACTACTTTTGAGCTCAAATGGAATTGGGTTGGCCATGTAGCAAGACTTGAAATGATAACAGATGATTAACAGAAATTCTAAAGTTGATTGAAAGGAGGAAGGAAAGGAGGTGGAGAAAGTGTCCACAAGAAAGATGAATGGATGAAATTAAAAGTTTTATTGGATTCGATTGGAAGAGGAAAGTTTTCAACCGAAAGAACTGGAAAAAGAAAAAAAAAAACTTGGAGAGAGCTTCATCATGCTGTGGATTGAAAATTGTTGAAAATGATGATGATCATACATACAGTAAAAACTGGTTTATACCCAGTTGTATATAGTTCTGGTTTGTTTGTAGGTCCAGGTGAAAATTGTATTAATTACATATAAATTATTTGTGAGATATACATAACTAAGTGATGTATATGTAATATATTTTTGAAAACAAGATTGAATTATACGTATTTTACAACTATAGATATTTCCCTGGTGCACTGATATACAGCTTGGCATTCCATATCGATTTATAATTGTCACGTTCATGAGATTTCTGGGCGGCTTTTAATGAAAGGTCAGACAGAGACAAAAACTGTGGGAATCCAACTGAATGAATTTTCGCATTGATGAAACGTGTGTTCCCTTCATTTATTTCATTCTCTCTCTTGTAGCCATGGGTAATGGAAGGAATAAAAGTTACTCTTTAGAGGAAAAATTGAGATTTATTTGGGAAGTGAAAGACAACATGCAAAAATCAAAAGCAGAAATAGAGAGTAGCTTAAAAATAAGTTACACTACATTACATGCAGTCATTAGTAAGAAGGAGTCAATGTTAGACGAATGTTGAAAGGTAGGTTCAAAATCTGTAAAGCGCAGCTGTCAACAAAAGGGAAAATTTGCAGATATGGAAAAGTAAGTAACAATGTGATGGAAAATTAGAGAAAATATATTTCTTCATTAACTTTTAAGTCAGCAATGAATTTTTCATTAAATATTTTAAAAAATAAGTTAAAATTAAATAAAACCACATAAGTAATTTTAAAAATTTGTAATATTAGAAATATTTATTGTGTCAATTATTTATGCTTGGCCTTCATTAACATCTTTGCCTTGAAACACTGAAAAATGCTCAGCTTCTTAACCAAAACTATTTATATTTTTAAAGTTATAAGTTTTTTTTTAAATGTTGCTTTGATTTGTGTTACAATTTATGTTACAACTAAACACCAAAAGAAATATTATATAAAGTAAATTGGATTAATGTTATTGTGAGTTTTTATAAATTGTGAATCGCAGTGATAAATGCAACAGTTTGTTTGTAAATATACCTGGCTTCTAGAAGACGAGGATCCAATGGAGGGTACATTGATCGTACAACATCATCAACTCTTGGACTTATCTGTTTTGCTACTTCAATAATTTCTGAAAGCCTTTGATGAGTGTGAGGAACACTTCCAACAGTCATAGCCACCAGACGCTCAGCTAATTGGTGACACATTTTCAGAATTGCTAAACAGTGAGGAATGAGGCCCCTGAAATTATAAGGTTTTTTTAGTAATCTTTTTTAAGCACCACAAACAAAATATAGTATTATTCCTGGCGAAAACAGTCTTCAAGAAATATTTATTTCTAAATATAACAAGAATAATACACTTGTATCCTCATAGAAGAATGGTCAGTATTAGAACAAGTGACAAAAAAGAAAAAAAACAAACAAACAAACATAAAAACCTTTACATAAAAGCCATATCCATACACTTTCAAATATCCATTCTTTCTTCTAATGTCTCCTGCCATACTTACCATCCACTCCATTAGTCACATGCTCTAAATATAAGATCCAAATGTAATGACTTTTTCTTAAATTAATTGATAAATAAAGTTGTTTTGAGCTCAACTCAACTGTTTCAAGCTTGTCCAACTCTCATTGTCGACTTTTACTGTTGTGTTAATTTTTCTCATCTTTATTTCAAGAGGGCTTACTTTCTGTTTTTATCATTAATCAAATAAATAAAAAATCTATATTGAACAAGAACTGGAATGTGCTTTTCCCTGACAGCTTTGTTATTTTGTCTTTTGTTGTAATCATTTTGACAATTAGTCTTTCTGGAACAACATAAATTCAGTGTTATGGTTATAGCCATGTAGCCTTAGTTCAGCAGCTGGGAATTGATAAGTCATGAAATGTAATGGTGGTGAATCAGAAGTTTTTCTTTCTTTTTTTGTTTGGTTAGTTCGAACCTGAACCTTGTTTCTGATACTCTGAATTTTGGTGAAATTTTGAAAAAGCAGCAACTCTTCATAACAATAAGATTGCTGACCCCTGCAATAGATGGCAAGAGGCAATTATACTGTGTGCTTATTAAGGATTTAGAAAAACAATCCATTTTTGTGATTTGTTAAATTTACATAAGAATAAAAAAAATTCTGTACCACAACAGGCCATGCAGATCCTGAGGTGTAGGGAAAGTTTAGGCTCCCAGCAATTCTCAACCAACAGAACTAGTTGATAGTCTGACTGATGCCTGCCCGCTTTCAACCCCCCATTAAGAAACCCAGTACCCACTTGGAAGAGGGCTGGGTGAACCCTAGTGTTCATCTGGAGGAGAAATATCCGATGTGGAAAAATCTCCAACCACTGCTGGGAATTGAACCTGAGCTCTTCCAATCCACAGTCCAGCACCTAAACCACCAGGAATACCGGACACACCATATATAAAGATTACCAATTTCAAAAAGGATTCTATTGGAAAAAAAAAATACTGTTGAAAACGTTAGATAATCAATTATGCAAAGAATAGCCAACACACCTGGTTTAAAGATGAGAATTTAATGAAGATTAAAAACTTAATTACAAAATGACCTAGGTTTCGAATTGACAACGCAATGGATTTTTTACAGGCAGGTAATGTGGTTTTATACAGTGAGTAGTCACAATAGTTAACATATTGTGGCGTTGTACAGCTGTGTGGAGTCCTGGTGGTGATTGCTCGCTGCGATGGAAGGATCTCTTTCTGGAAATTAGATGCCCATGCCCAGTACAAGGTCCTTCCATCACAGCGAGCCATTTCTGCAAGGACTCCACACAGCTGTACGACGCCACAATATGTTAATTATTGTTACTTCATCTTTGTAACATCATTTTCCCATGCTCACTGTATATAAAACCACGTTACTTGCCTGTAAAAAATTCATTGCGTTGTCAATTCGAAGCGCAGGTCGTTTTTCAATTAAGTTTTTAATTTTCATTAAATTCTCATCTTTTAATCAGGCGTTCTTTTAACCGGCTATTCTTTGCATCTTTGATATGAGCAGCGCATGTAAAATCGTAATTGTGAACGTTAGATAATGTAAATTAAAAGTTACTTATAAATACTCAATTAATAAGAGAATAACTGTACTAACGTAGCATCATCAATCCACTGATCATCATCTAATATTTTTTCAATGTTAGGGTGAAGTCTAACATCGTCTAATTCCATGTCCAGGAAGTCATCGTGGCCGCTAATTAAGTGTACATCGGGTCTATAAAATAAACAAAGAATGAAATTCATTTTGTTTTAATTAAAACAAACAATCCATTAAACAACAGCAATAAGTTATTTAGATAGTAGAGGATGTGATATACTTACAATGTGATATACTTCACTTTGCTATTAAAAAGTAAGGCTATATATAAAAACGTGGTTTTAAGTCTACTGTCCTTACAATGTTATCTCTTAAATTGTCTTTTTTTTTTTTTAACGAAAACGATAAATACTTTAAAACCTACATTTGCAATCCTACTATAATATTAACTGAATACAAACAGTATAAATTATCCTTTTTTTATTTTGAAAGAAAACAAAAATATTAAGAACAACACATTATTTACCAAAATTACTTAAATTGGATTAATTTTAAAGGATCAAGAATGGACTAATGACTTACTATTCACTAATTAAGGCAGTGAGATATTAATAACAGTCGTATGGAAACCATTGTTTAGATCTCAATGCTTTTCTGTGGGAATTTTCGTTTTCATCTCTTGCTAATTTCTCAACAAAAAACCCCTCAGAAAAGATTTAAAAAAAAAATCTTAAGATTATCCTTTCTCGAATATGCATATCAAGTTTCAAGAAGATCATTCAGCAGTTCAAATGTTTAGAGTGGGACAGAGACAGGGATGGATTTGATATACTTCACTTTGCTATTAAAAAGTAAGGCTAATTAAGTTTGCAAAAAAAATAAATAAATTATAATTTCAGTTTGCAGTTGATTTTTAACTAAACTGACGTAGTTCCCAATTGGATTACTTTTTAATTTTGATTGCCTTTATATCTTGAACTTATTAAATAAACGCAGTATATTTAGTTACATAAATAGATATTAATCTATTCTGTGCAAACGTTGGCATGCTTAGGGCACCAAGTACTCTTGTACCGGCCCTGATAAGTTAGAAGAAAAGAAGAAAATGAAATGAATAAGAATAAAAAATGTCATCAACGTTAATTAAACAGACTTGAAAAATTGCAGAAAAGCAAATGTGCGAAATTCAAATTAATACGAAAACAATATAAGAAAAAAAAACAAGATGTAAAATACAACTACATAGTTTTGATACTTTTAAAGCTTTTATTTTTTACAATGGAACTTCTACATCGCTATCTTCTTTATTTATTTTTTTTAAAATTTACCTTAATTCTGCGGTTTGTCGTGATATCAGGTCCATACGATGACAATACCTGTGACGACAAACCAATATAAGGGCAACTAAAGACCCAATAAAAACCGTAGCAAGAACTACAATAGCAACTCCAACAACAGTCTCCATTTCGCCAAACTATCCAACACTCTGGATTCTGGATACTGGAAAATAAAGAGGCATTCCGTAAACTTAACATTTATATATATAAATCAAAAATTACAATTAAATTCACAATAAATAAATAAATAAATAAATAAATAAATAAATAAATAAATCTGTAATGCATGAAATTTTCGCTATAGATCTTAAAACGCCTGAACCTACCTGAAATTCGGAAAACTTACAATTTTTTTTTTTTTTCATGAAATAAAATCTTATGTAATTTGTTCAAAACCTTATTCGGTTTCTAGTCAGTTTTTCACAGAGCTGTGGCTCCTTAGGTCTGTATATCAGGTGAAAACATTTACACTGAAGAAATTAAGATTTATTTAAACTTTTCTTCCAACTATGGGACGTCCCATAGCTGGAAAAATTATTTTGACCATTGCACCAGAACTTCACAGCTTTGGTGCAAGGATCCTGGATTGGACTTTATTATTTATGTGTGTAATATGAGATAAATAATGGTTTTTGGTTGTTTTTATTTTTCAGTAATAAGATTACACTAAATTTAGTTTTAATCTGTACAACTTCAAGTTGTGATAACGTAAAGAAACTGCATTTTGACAAATAAACAGAAAGCGTTGTCATTCAGTTTTAAAGTTTAGTTGTGATCTAAAAAAAAAAATGACGGCGTGGATCAAATTACAAATATTCAAAACAATGTCCCTGAATTATAATTCACTAGAAGATACTGTACAACAGAGAATTTCATATTATCAATAAATCTGTTTAATAATGTGGAAACGTGTAGATGTGTGTTTTGTTCAAATGTTACTAAACAAGCTATTAACTGAGGAAGCATTTCACGCCTCCAGCAACAAGTGTTCATCGCAATTTACAAAGACTTCCGATGAAATCGAGCAAAGAAATTCGCAAATTCGATAAATTAGGTCTTGAGGTTGTTTTGATAAACTTTATAAAACTTACGTTGCTCGTATGAGGTTCACATCGCTTCGTCCTTTCGTAAATACAACAGGTAGATGCTGTGAAAAACGGAGGAACTTCAAGGACACGCCGTTTGCGAATTGCCTAAAGCCAACTTACGTCAAGAGGCGAATCCCGAGGAGGGATAGGAGTTTTTAGCCCACCCCACGAATGAAAACCACGAGCTATGTTCATAATTTCAGAGTGTTTATGAAGAAAAACTAATGAACGATGAATTATTTATTTATTTACATTTTTTAAAATACCATTCCATAGGTTTTTGAGGGCTCGGCCTGTGAATCTAGTTACATAGCCGGGAGCAGAATCTTATTAGGTTTCATTTACATAGTTTGTGATAGAAATATTAAAGAATTCTTGCAATGATTTCCATTATGCTGCAGATTTTAGAAGTAAACCGGGTTGAAACAAATTCTTTTTTAATAACAATGGATGAGACCAAATTATTTACAAGTGACATCCTGGAACAGCCGTTTCACGCTCGTTGGCGATCATCAGCCAGGAGAAGTCACTGTAAATAACAAGGATGTCACTTGTAAATAATTTGGTCTCATCTATTGTTATTATTATTAATTCAAACGCGCAGTTTGAATTTTATTGCATTAAAAAAATTCATTGAGGCCTGTACATTGATGGCACATGAATTTTCTCACTAATGGTTCATTGGTTAGTTTTTCATTGTTTATTTTATCCTTTGAGGCATTACTGCGCTTCCGATGTAAAATTCTTTTTTACTTCTTTATTTTACATCACAAATTCTCACAAATTACTTACAATATTTCGGAGGCCTCAATTCTCAAGTTTTACACAAAAACTTTTACTCTTTACTGCTTCCTAGATGTTGGCAAAATTTCATTTATTTACGCAAGTAAAGGAATGGCATTATGGAAATAGGACTTTCAAGAGGAAAGGGGACTACATCCTAATGTAAGCCACCAAAAAAAAAAAAAATCTTTTTTTTCATTTCGAAAATTTTGAGGATTGGAGGTCAAATTTCACATAAGTTACTATAACAAAAAACAAGGTAGAGAAAGCGATTAGTAAATCAATCACGATGCTTTGCAATGCCTTCTGATACATATAAGAAAATATAATTGATATTGCTTTAATTTCCTTATTATTATAAATGTGATTGCTGAGAATGCAAAAGGCGCAATTGTTGCGATTATTGTGATTAATGATATTTTAATGATACTTGTTCACAGACGGACAGACAAAACGAGAATATTAGTCTTCTGATACTTTTTAGATCAGAAGACTAAAAATCAATCAAGTACTTCATAACATAGAAAAAGGTCACCTTTTTCTATTGCCATTCACCCACGAAAGACGTCAATTTGGTAATTTCTTTTTCTTTGATTTATCCCATTTTCAAAGTTTTGCTGGCTACATTTAATTTTGAGTGATTTCATAGGACATTAAATAATACTAATGACAATGGAAATCAACAAGGGAAAAAAAAGCGATTATCATTGCTAACCAAAACTTGTACATTCATTAACAAAAAAAACGACGAACCTAGGAGGAGTTGTCCTATGGAGACAAAAATTGGTGGAGAGGAAGATTATGTATAGAATAGAAAATGATTAAAATTTCAGACAAATTGAATGATTTATTTCAGAGTTACAAAGTAATGAGCTCAATAAGGTGTTAACCCACCTCTACCCCGAATGCAAGCTGCCACACGACGACGTGGCATAGAGTGATAAAGCTCCCTGATAGTCCCCTGTGGTATTTCTTGCCAAATTTGCTCCAATTGTCGGGCTAGGTCATCCACATTCCCTGGTGGATGTAGTCGCCTTCCCATCATATCCCAGACATGCTCGATTGGAGAGAGATCTGGGGATCTGGCTGGCCAAGGAAGTGTTTCACAAGCTGCAAGACATGTCATAGCAACACGTGCCATATGTGGTCTGGCATTATCTTGCTGAAAAATAAGGCCAGGGTACTACAAAAAGAAGGGTAGCAAAACAGGTCTCAGAATGTCGTCGACGTAGTGCTGTGCTGTAAGTGTGCCGCTAATGACGACCAAAGGGGTCCGGCTATCAAGGGTAATGGCACCCCAGACCATAACTCCTGGTTGAGGGCGTGTGGCGTGCAATAGTGAAAGCAGGATCAGCAAACTGCCCTGGGCATCTCCAGACACGTCTGCGACGATCGTCAGAACACAGTTGGAAGCGGGATTCGTCGCTAAACACAATACGTCTCCAGTCAGCATCATTCCAACCAGATCGAGCCAAGCACCACTGTAATCTGGCCCGACGGCGTGCAGACGTGAGTGGCAGGTGGCGTAGCGGTCGGTACAAGCGTAGATGTCGCTCTCTCAGCCGTCTGTGAATGGTCATGGTCGTGTGCGGATCGCACGTCTGATGGTTGATAACGATGATTAGGCGCTGTGACAGCTGATCTGACAATCACTCTATCCTCCCGCTCTGCTGTGGCCCTAGGGCAACCGCTACCTTCATGACGCTGAAATCTGCCATTGTCCACCCATTCCTGCCAGCATCTTCTAATCTCCGCATCACTTCGACCCATATGAGGAGCGATTCTCCGATTTGCCCAACCTGCCTCTTTCGAACTCTGACAGTTGCACGTAATGAGCTCGAATCCTGCGGCGAGGCATTTTTTCAGTCGTTGAAAGGTATCTTAACTCGCAATGCAACAGAAATTTTGACCATCAGATTGAGAATCGCTTCTTATATACACCTGCTGAGTGTGCAGTTCTGATGCGCTGTAGCTCTCGCTATTCATTCATTGGACACCAAAGTTTAATCATTTGCATGGGCGGTCCCAATTTCTTTGCATACGAAATTTCATTGCAGTCGGACAACTCCTTTTTGATGCGTCGTTTTTTTGGTAATGAGTGTATTTCATTTTTGTTCAAACATACAATGAGTAGGCCTTCAATAAAACATGTAAAGCAATCGGTATATACATAAAATTGCAACGAAATAATGTTTTCTGATTTGGATGAAACAAAGAATCAATTAAAATGCTATTGTTTCATTCTGTGAGAAGCAATAGAGCTGAATAAGCAAACTTACTAATGCTGTTTATAATTACTTTGGGAACAACTAGAAAATCTTATGCAGTTTCTCCAATTGTTAAGAACATTGTGCTGATTTCTTTTGTAATGAAAGTTTTTTTTTCAGTGATATACAGGGTGATTCACGAAGATATGCAGAAACTTTGGGAGCTCATTCTACATGTAAAAGTAAAGAAAAAAGTTAAAGTTAAGGAAATGCTTCAGTATCGAGTTACGGCTAGCGAAAGATTTCGCCCATAATGTAGTACAATAATATGCACATGGACTATATCTCAGTTGTTAGCTCTCACAATAAATCAAAACAATGCAATTCACATTATTGTTGAAAAGCTGTTATCGTGTTGCCAACTTTTTTGTAGGTCCCACGTGGGATAAGCTTCAAACCACTGGGAGATACAGTTCTGCAACATGTTTTATTCGATTTATCAGGTCAACAACCATAAGAAACCACTGATTTCGCCCCTTAATTTACCTTCCCAGACTTCCAGCAAGTCTTCATTTCATCCAGGGTACTACATTATGGGCGAAATCTTTCACTAGCCGTAACTCAATAGCGAAGCATTTTCGGACCTATGTTTATATAACTTTGTTTCTTTACTTTTACATGTAGAATGAGCTCCCGAAATTTCTGCAAATCTTCGTGAATCACCCTGTATATATATAGCCACATTTATTTGATTTATAAGTTTGCGGTGCACATAAACTTCATCCATCAAATATTCACCGAGACAGAATCTGCATGGTATAAGGTTTGACATCCAGGATGACAGATTGCATAAAAAGCATTTCAGTTCACTTACGTTTTGCAGATACTGATCGGCAAAACATAAGCACTGATAAGCACCTGATAAGTACTGATAAGCACCCTTTGCTT
Source organism: Thereuonema tuberculata (assembly GCA_023159025.1). Classification (NCBI taxonomy): domain Eukaryota; kingdom Metazoa; phylum Arthropoda; class Chilopoda; order Scutigeromorpha; family Scutigeridae; genus Thereuonema; species Thereuonema tuberculata. The sequence goes on from JAFIDM010002131.1 coordinate 13,324,528, forward strand.
GAAAATAGTAGTAATGAAATCTTCATTTAGCTGTAGAAATGTCAAGTTCATCAACAAGTATACATAATAAGTTCTACTGTAGTTCCATTAAACAAGGCATAACTGAGGGGAACAATGCAAAAACACACTCAATTGCAGCCAATTCAGAACTTGTTCTACGATACTATGTGGATGTTAATGCCCCGGGAATGCAAATTATGAAGTTAGCATTTAAGAAATGTTTCTTTTTCACTGAAAATTTATTATCTTTGATGTCAGCCAAGTGAAATTCATCTTTGTCATTAAGCTTTAGGACTTGTTACATCATGTTTTCATAAACTCGTAAGATCCAGATGTTGATTTTCCTTGTTTTTGGCAAAAAATTGATTGGATTGAGTTCAGATTTTCTTCCAATACACGAGGACAGTCAGAGCTTTAGGTTCTTTTTCAGACAATCTACTTCTTGAAATGTCAGTGGTTAAGGTCCTGGTAGAGTGATTTGCAAATGGAATTATTTTTGCACCATTGTTAAGTTTAATAAATACAGAACCCAGAATGATTTGTACTCTCCATTTATGCAATTCCATGCTCCCTGGTTGCAAAAAAAATTGTTTATTTGTCTGTTCATTTTAAACAAACTTTAATTTTCCCTTCTATTTTTCTCTATTTCTATTATTGTAGTTGTCTTAGTTACATTGTATAAAATATTTGAAAGGGTTTCTATCAGTTTGAAACGTTCCCTAACTAACTTTACCTTTTCAAAATGACTTTTGATTAAATGGAGGCATACTTTCTCTAAGACTGATTTATACAGCGATGTAAAAGGTATATATTATCAAAGCCTAAATAAAATTGAGACAGTATTGGAAACATTTCACAGTAATTCGTGTTACATTGCAAGACAGAATATTTGGAACCTTGTTTCATAAGATTCGAAACATTCTTTGCTTTCACTGGTTTTATAAATAAGTGTATTTCCTGTTTCCTCATGAACTTTTAAATCATCATTTCCGTAATAGGCATTGGATCGAGTTAGAATCTTAACTGCATTCGATGCCAATGTTTGAAGGTCTCCCTCTAGACCTTTTATCCTTAGATTCTAGGCTTGTTTTGCTCATTGATCGTTATCCACCCTTTCAACATGACTTTTCCATTGTACTTTCTATTTATGCAGGAAAGTGGTTATTAATTTAACATTTAAATAAAATGGTATTGTTTCATTTCAAATCCCAAATCATAGATAGACTGCACTTTTCTGCATGAATTTCATTTTGGTAGCTGCTACACACTGTTGATCTCTCTCTTTCTGAAAGCCCTAGCCATATATTAAAGTAGGTGTTGCCAATATGTAGTATAATTTTAATCTTCTGATGGCATTGGGTATCAGGTTTGAAAGTGAAATTAATTATCCCTAGGACTTTAATGAAATTATAAATTTTCTGATTTATATTTTTCTTCTCCTCTATGAAATATGATATTCAAAGACGTTTTTAACTGTAACCTATTCTTTATTTTATTACCATACTTCTGATTGGATTTTTGCCTTTGAATGTCATTACTTTCGATTTATCAACAGAAACCTCCATATTACACCCTTTTAGAATTCAATATAATGAGTCTATTGACTGTTGAAGATCCTCCTCAGATGCAACTAGCAAAAAGAATTGTTTCAATTCTTGTATTTCTATTACAGTAAAACCTCATTAAGTCGTCACCCGGATAAGTCGTTTTCCTTTGGTCCCGACAAGGTCTCATAGACAATAATGTAAAATAACCCTCTTTTACTCGTCACCAAATTTAATTCTACTCCGGATAACTCGTCAACCTCAAATAGTGAAAAGCATCTTTACTTTGCCTGCTATCTTTTCAGCCCCGCCCCTTCACTCTAAGAAAGCCTAGCCTTTACGGGGAATTTTCACGTGGGAAATTACACACTTCTCGCTGCGACTCTTGTCAAGATTAGACGTTTTTCTTGACCGCTACTGAGTGTGATTTTATTTCATAGCGAGTAAGCCCCGAAAATTTAAAAGCGATCGAAATTGTTTTTCTTCCTCCAAATGTAACTCCACTTCTTCAGCCTTTAGATCAAGGGATAATTCTTGACTTTACATGAAAGTACAAAAAAATGCTTGCAAAGGACATGATAAAAGCCTTGGGTAGAAACCAAAAGCTAGAAGTTTCGGTTTTAGATACGATTAACTATGTGCACAAAAGTTGGAGTTCCATTTCATTACAAAGTGTTTCGAATTGTTGCCAGTAATCAGCACCTTCATCAATCAACACTGTTGAATTATTTTAATGCCAGTAAAAGAAAATAAAATGTGATAAGTATAAAATGTGTGTTTTTTTTTATTTTTTTATTTTCCACTCATTCATTTGCATGTATTGATTTCTGAAAATCTGTTTTTCTCACCAAATCCTACAGCAATTCATAAAAATATTGTATTTTAGTGTTTTTTTTTTTCTTCAAAAAATACCCACTCCGCTTAAGTCGTCAAAAATGTTCGGTCCCTTGAGTGACGACTTAACAAGGTTTTACTGTATTTGGGATGAATCTTCTATTTGAAGTTTTCCTGCAGTTATGTATCCTACAGTTCATATAAATTATAAACAGTGACAGAGAAAGAGGACAGTTCTTCAATTAAATTTGTATTATAACAATCTCGACAAATTAATTTACAATAAATAAAACTAGTACCAATTTTTTATTTTCAGTTTGAGAAAACAAAATTTGAATAGCATCTTATACAGAAAACTCAGAAACATAGTAACATATTTATGACAGTTTGCCTAAAATAAATATAGGTGACTGAAATGAAACAAGGAGATCCTGTATATATGATTATTACAAATATATATATCTCTTTCCATATTGAGTCACAAATATAAAGCATAACTTCCACTTATACAGTATTTACATTATTAAAGGCAAGCACATGTGTATATTATATAAAAACGTTCAATGACATGCTAAATTATATATTTACACATACATTTTACCAGTTTGGGGGAAAAAAACAAAAAACATTATACATTTCAGCAGTCTATTGGGGAAAAATTCTAAATTAAAACAAAGTTAATTTAGAATTTTTTTTTTTGCAGACTTTTTAAGATATTATTAGAATACAACATATTCTAATACTAGCTTTAAATTATACATTACAATCCTAACCACTTTCTACACGTATTTACAAAAAACAGAGGTTAAAGATATGTTTTTAAATGCTGAAAATAAGAAAAAAAAAACAACTTAAAACAAAAATGCATTAGAGCTTTCATAAAATAAAATTTTATCTTAAAAAGGAAATCAATAATGTTTATTTATCCAAAAGTAAATACATATTAAAAAAATATTTTATCAATTTAATCTATTCAGTTTTTTGTGCTTAATTTAGCTGTTTAAAATCTATAGAAAATTTATAATGCTTAACAAGAAATGTTGTGCAGAAAGACTAAACACTAACTGTCAAGGCATTCCTGAAATTTATGAACTAAAACTCCAGGAAGACGACAGAAGGAATTTTAGCCACATTTGTAATACATGGCTATATCTATATCATTATTCCCTTTCACTGAATGCTAGAAAACAAAATGAGTGGCATTTCCAGAAAAGAAAATAAACCTAAAGAGTTGCCTTAAAAAAAAAACACACAAGAAAAAAACCACTTGAAATGCAAATAATAATCACGATTTTTTTTAAAATATTCATGTTGCAGTTTTTTTACTGTAAAGAACAAAAAAAAAAAAAAAAAATCTTCTGGAATGTTAACTTTGGTAAATCAATGATAAGATAAGAAATGTTCAAATGAATGACATAACCTTGACAAGGAGTCACTGCAAAAAAGACAACTACCTACTCCCTTCAAATTTTTTATTTATTTTTGAAGTTTATTATTATTATTATTATTATTATTATTATTTTCATTTGTTTCAGATAATTCTCATTGAAAATAGTAAAATGTAAAAAGATGGGAAGAATTTTGCTTGTAATATTTGTTTTCCTTAATATAATTTTACAGTTTACTTGTAATTTATTGGCATTTGTGGGTTTCAAAATTTCTCAAATTTCTAAAAATTTTGAATGAATGAATGATGAAAAAAAAAAAAACAATTTCAGCAATACCTTACTTTACTCTTTTATCGAAGAAAAAAACAAATTCAGGAAGATCTGAACTTAATGTAATTTAGAATACTGAACTCTAATCAATGCTCCAAAAAACAAAAAAATAAAGCACTATTACATGAGTGTTTTACATACTAGTAATAATAATAATAAATTCCTGAATTAAACAAAAAAAAATACTTTATTCTTAATTGACAACTAAACATTACTTTTGTTTGCATTGTTGTAATGGGTTTTTTTTTCCCTCCTGAATAATATTAATAAACCATTTTTTTATTATTAATGGTTTTATTTCTTCCAATAGTTTTGTACTGCTGAGTGAAAACAAATGAAGTTAGTTAAAATTTTGACAACATGAAAAAGAAAAAAGATTAGCACGCTACAGCTCTAACAAATAAACAGAAGACTGACTTAAAAAGTATATCAATAAAATAAAACCAACAACATTTCAAAGCTACACCAACCTTCAAACAAACATTCGAATTCAAACAAAATTTGAATTCTCAATTCTGCTGAAGGTTTAAGTAACAAAAGCAGATTCATTTTGAATATGCAAATTTGAATAATGCTCACAGATAAAGAAATTGGATACTCTTTGTTTTTCCCTCCTTAAATGAGGAGTGAATATCTTTACTATTATTCATCGTGACAGCCACGTGTGTGTCTTTTAACCACACATTACAATTTAGATTATGTAAGACACATGGACGGATAGGTGAGGATAAACAGCTAAAAAAGTAAACTCATAGCACCTTCTATTTTTATAGGGTTTCCCTCTGTAACTATTAATTACTCAGAAATCAGCTCAATGCTACAGCAATGGAATGTTAAGTATTTCATTCGGGCAAACGGTTGGAACTACAGAGTAACAATTTCACTATACAATTTCTCATGGGCTACCAGAAGTTTATAGAGAAGCATGCTAACACAACTACTTTTAAGAAGGCCACAATATCATTAATTTCCTTGCAGTAATCTAAACAATAAGTGGTTATCTCTACAAACACTCAATGTATCGAATCTAAAAGCTGGCGATTTTTTTTTTTTTTTAATTTACAGTATAATGAAATGGTTTGAGGAAACAGTAGTTTTCTTTCACACTAGTTCAAGAACATATTTATCTGCCATCTGTAGGCCTTCAACAGAACAATGGATTTCTATCATTTTAGGCTGATTTTATTCTCTTCAAAACCCCCAAGCATTCATGTAACAAAAGAGTGGCTTAATCTAGGGGTGCCATGGAAAGGAATTGAGGAGGATTGCGAACTTCAGTGAAATCAAAGTTCAGATGCAACAAAACCTCACTCTGTATCACATTGTCTAATCTGTGGTAAAGCTTAATATCGCATTAAAACATTGTTTAATAACGAAATGATTATTGCTAATAACATGTAGAAACATCGTATAAAATATTATAATAAGCAATAAATTAAAATCAATAATGTCAATTTAATGCTACTTTTCTTAATATATGAGGAAAAAGAATAAAGTGGTGGATTTTTAAAAACTCAAAATTAAAAAATAAGCAATAATGAAATTAGAAGTAGACAAATGACAGTGAATAATGCGTAAATTACGACACTGCCTCACAAAGCTAGTAAAAGCTTTCTGACAACAAAAGACTGAAGGTAAAATAAACTGCAATGCTGAATCAGAATCGAGGAAATAGTATGATTAATGAAAGGTCAGGTTTTCAAGAAGTCCAACTTAGAAGTAATGAATTAATGTAAGAAGGAAATTACGGAGTGCTTCATATAATTTTTTTTAGAACGAAAACATAATCTCATATGTTGCCCAAATACAGCATAAAATAAAAGGGAATAATGAACTATTTATCTTTCTGTTCATTTATGAAGTCAATTCTTCCAATGTTCAAACCGACTCACTCAATTAATACTGTTATAGTTTAGTTGAATGCATTTTTTTTTTTTTTTTATAGTAAACACTTAAAGACTTTTCATATAAGAAATATATATATGTATAAAAGGATAACATCAGTTTCAGTTAACCAAATTATACAATATCGAATTAAGCTATTATTAATTTTTGATTTTCTTTCAAATTAAAAAAAATATATAAAATTCAAAGAATTAAAATATATATTTCCAATGTTTGTAATACAAAATTAACCATATTCTTATGTTTGGATGTAATTTTCAATTTTTTTTATCACAAATTATTCAATACCTGCAAATCACAGAAACTCAGATTTTAGAAGCCAATATAAAGTTTACAGCACTTTTAATGCTAACATTTTGACGTTAATAACAAGACTTGGAAAACCATGTCTACGAAATGCCAGGCTATAAGCTCGTAACTAATCTGGAGACGACAACATTTTGTTTTAAATAATATATAGTTTTGGCACTTACATATATATTTACATATATTCTTAGTCTGCACCATCAACATTACAGATACGTTAAAAATTTATAAGAATGTCATAACAACACCATTTGTATATTTACATGATATAAATATTGAATCAGATCTTTCATTCCATCAGAGACGAATGAAGCTCACAAAAATATTTGGTAGATACAAAAATTTGTTTACGATTTATAATTAAAAAAAGAAAGAAAAAGCATATTCTCATTATTTTATGCTAAACCACCATGATAATCTACTACATAATAGAAAAAGATAATCCAGGTTTACAAATTTAACCTCCACTGATATTATAATTTTCTTTACTGAGCTTTGTATTGCAAGATCTGAAAAATCCCCCAAGATAGGATTATAGTTTTATTTTTAATTTTATATAAATTTCCTGGTTCCACAAAAATAATTATCTTATTCAATTCTTCCAGAGTACAGGGATTTTTTGCTCACTTCTTATTGCATAATCAAGACAACTGCGTTACTTACATTTGTTTAAGTTTAAAACAGTAATTTATTGCAATTTGATTTTTTAAAAAACAAATTAAAGAAATTAAAAATCTACACTTCAAAGCAAATGTGCATAGTGTACTTTATATAAATATATACAGAAATAAAGTTATAATAAAATTTAAACATTTGCCATTTTTAAAAATTGTAGTTGTTTCAATCACTTACCTAGGTGATATCAGTTTTAAAATATCTATCAACATTCATTTGTGGTCACGAACAACATTTCCATAGTCTTAAATAATGAAAGCAGTTCTCTATTGCAACTTGACCACTTTTTTTTTTTTTTTTAAACATTATCAATTAAACAAAGGTACATCTATTTTTTTAATGTTACTTTTACATTGCCTGTTTCATATTCAGCTCAGGACTAATTGAGCAGAAGGATAGATTCTGCTCATTTCATAAAACTTGCAAAGGACTGTAATCTTATAGAAAGCATTTCTGTTTTTTGTATTTCAGTAAATGCAACGACAGCCTCATTTCACAACGTTTAATTCATTACCTTCAAAATGATTCGATACATAACTTTAAGAGATATTCTTAAGTTATGGATAAATGGAATAGTTGAGTTTTTGCTCTGGCTTTATGGAGCCCTTGGAACCTACGCTGGATGCAGCAGAATAAGGTGGAGGTGGACCGGGTGGTGGAGCATAGTTGCGCAAATTGGAGCCTTTGAAGCCCAAAGAGTATCTGGACTGTGCTTCAATATCATTTCCCTAAATTAAAAAAAAAAAATAGAATAAATAAATAAGTAAATTAATTTATACATTAAAAAAACAAAAAGAACTTATTTTGATTCTTCAATAATATCTGCAAATATCTTTATAAATATATTATTAACACAATAAAAGAGCCTTGTAGATCAAGTGGAGTGTCTTTGTCCAGACAGATCCTAGGATTCACCCAAACTTCTGTCAAATGGGACGGGATTTCTTTCCCTGAGGTTAAAGACAAATAAGTCTACCTGTTAGTTGCTTATAGCCCTTGTTCTGCCTATCTTTTTTTGTATGAGGATATGGATATGCTTTTTGCTGTAACCAAACAACCCGACAAACATATGATTCCAGACAACTAATTTATTACTTATTTACAATGTATCAGGGATAACTCACATTTTGTAACAAAACATAATAGTACCATAGAAACTTTTAATGGGCTTACTAACTTATGTTATCATGGACTTGTCACCTCCACTTCCTTCTCTGAACACAGATGTTTGTGCTCATTCTCCTTATGCTGCTTTTCCTAACTACAGCCTCCTTTTCACAGAAGATTTTTACTTCCAGATGCAGTTCACCACTTCTTTTGCAGAACAATAATTAACTATCATACGAGATACAGTGGACTCTTGTCCATCGTTCCAGTTCACCTCATAAATTTTTTTTTATATATGTAGTCAGGTGTAAATGAATACGCATTTATAAGCTTTCAGGGCAAATGAGGGGGGGGGGGTTTAAGAACGAACCCATGTCTGAAAATAGACCATTTCCTTGTTATAGACACTTAAAGTCTCTTTTGGATAGTTTGAATGGCAAAGCTCATTTTTTCATCGTGCAAGACAGGACGGATATCTTTGTTTTTCACTGCATAATGTTTGCTACAAAAGTTTTTTTTTTTCCTTCAATGCCAAGACTCCTGGCAATTGCCTCGGCCTCTACGAGTGCCAATAAATGGGAGTTATTTATTTGAAGAATCGAAGAGATGCTCGGAGTGATGGCCACCATCTTGGATGCAAGTGTTGCACCTACAATGCAGTTCTTATACCTTCTCAAAAATATCTGGACATGTTTTGGATATTTTGCACCAGGGTGTGAATAAGTGCAAGGTTCTCATAAACAATATTCTTCATGTAGCTCAAAGGAAAAAGTCCACTGGAGTTGAATCTGTTGAGCATGGAGCTACTGGTTCACTTGTTGTGATAAGGTGACATGATGTCACCACAACAATCTCTTGCCCTTCATGATGAAAAATGAGATGCACAGTTCAAACGATCCAAATAGGGCAAGGAGGGCCTGTATCAAGAAATGGTGCATTTTGGACATGGGTTCCTTATCAGAAAATGATCCATTATGACTCCAGTATTTGCTCTTAGAAATTTGTAATATGTATTCATTTACACATATTGGGTTGAAAACAGATTACCATGTTTTCCAGTTTTTAATGAAAAGGTGCAATTTGAAAACAGAATATTCAGATTTTGGGGGGAAACAATAAATTAAACAAGAGATCTGACTGCGTTACAAGTATATGCATGACATCATTGCCCATTGGCCAAAAAGAAAACCAGTTCAACCCAGTTAATCAACACAACAAACATATTTACAATACAAACCTTATTGAAAACAAAAAGTTTAAATTTATATAAAAGTAACCATAATGCCCAAAATCTATCAAAGATTAAATATCTTAAAATAACAAAAATCCATCCACCAGAAAATAAAAACCCTTTTTCTCATCTTCAAAAAAACCCTTGTTTTTTTGACATGAAGAACAAAGCTCACAGAAAACTAGAGTGTATATTGGATTAAAAACTAAAATGCATATATTTCAGACAAATATGTCATACCCTAATATTTGTTTAATAAATGCCCTCTTTACATTCAAAAGAAAATTCTTCTTAACAGTAATGTTTACTGAAAAACAACACGGCTGAATACACTGCCATTGATTACAGCAATTTTTGAACTTTTCTTTTCCTTTAGTGGGTGTTAAGACAGTTATCATTCCCTACAACCTGTTACTAAAGTGAAATCAATCATTAAAAAAAACAGAATCCCATTAATGATCTTATATCCTTGCATGACTCCACAGATTAGACTGACATGGTTGAACTGCAACTACTATCAACTGACCAAATTTAGAGATAAGAGAACCTTATCATTAAACAGCCCTGAATTAACCATCACAGAGCACCAATGCCGTAGCTGTAGCCATAGAATTTTAAGGAATTCCCGATTCTTAGAAAGGGCCTAGCGGTGTATTCTAAGTCACCAATTTTTTATTATTTCTGCTTATTTTTTTTTTACACTCAATCAACTAGCTTTAGGATCTCTATGCCTAAAGCAGAATGTTATCTGACACCTAAAGATAAATTTCTGACAGTCTCTTTCTCAACTTATATCTAGAGTTAAGTAAGTTTTACTGTCGTATTAATGTTATTCTGCATGAATTTCAGTTTTTTTTTTTTATAATCATTATGAATAAATATGATCCATATTAATTTGTGTGTGTTTTTTTACTTCTTTACTTTTCAGACCCCAACATGAAACGTGTTCAATTAAGTGGTGCGCACACACAAACTTTAGGGAAAAAAAAAAAAAAAAGATATGTTTTGCTCGGGACAAATAATGATACCTCTCCATAAGTGAAACTGCACATTCAAGAGCCTTCCTGTATTAGGCAGCATATCAATGGTTGCAAGAGCAGTCTGGGTCAACCGTTGGGAAATTTGGTCAATAGATGTTGCTAATGCTTGTCCAATTGGAAACTGATTAATAGATCAAAGACTATAGAAGTATGCAAATTTGATGTTCGGAGTGCTGAAAAAAAATGAGGAACTTTCTAAAAGTATTCTAAAATGCAGAATCGCTAACGAGACTGTAGCCTCTTCTCCACTGGTTTCTGCAGTGCTCTAGGCATTGGAGTTTTGTATGATGCAGGAGGAAAGGAATGTATTGCTTCTCAAAGTAAAGACTCGTCCAAAACCACGTAACCTAACTACCATCTTACCAGAGCCAGACAATATTTAATGTAGTTCTCTGTTCTGGTGGGAGCGATGGCTTCAAGAAAACTTTGAATTCTGAATGCCTTATTTCACCTTCAGTACTTACTAAGTCTTCATGTGCTGCCAGCTAGACAAAGGAAGGGCCGTGGGGACATCATCACTGAGTGTCATATGGCCTTAATCCGGTCCTGTCTCTAATTATATGCTTTCTTTCAAATACTGTAATTTCATGCATATACATTTGTCTTCTCCATATGCCTGTTTATTAGGTCATTTGAATTCTTTCCATTAAAATTTCATTAAAGATCTTGCCTTTTTATTAAAAAAAAAAAAAAAAAATACTAAGAAATTTCAATCATTAACGGTTATAGAAGTTAGTTAAATTTTTTTAAGGTTTTTGATTTTTTTGAATGGAACACTATAACAATAATAATAAATAGCAAATGTATGAGACACTTTCAACATCTCCTCGGAATATAATTTTAGGAATCAAGTGAAAGAGATTTAAAAATATTTAATAAACCTCCAATTGTGAATTATCAGTTAGGTTTACTAAATATGTTTGATCTTTTTTAAATTTTTATATGATAAGAAATCAGTAAAAAAAACAAAACAAAAAAAAAATATGATTGATAACTACAGAAGTAAAAGTCTTTTATAATAAAGCAGTAAATGATGGTAGCAATATTTGGACTCTTTGTAAATCTTCCTGTGACCGAAGACAAACAAGTTAAATCCATCATCATCATTGGGGATAACTAAAACTGAAAATGTGTGTATAATTGCTTTTAAGAAAATTATACAATTTCCATTAACAAAAAACTTGTTGCTGTTATTTTTTAAGGACCAATAACATCTTGGATACTAGCGAAGCAACTTATTAATGTTGGAATAACTAATAACGAAGGAAATTTAATGACTTCCTACTATTTCTGACTAGGACCAACAATCAAAATGGGAATCAACTATACAGATTCTGCAAAGAGACAAAAGTAATATACTTTTATAAACCTACATTGTGAATCAAATAGAAATGAGATTGAATCTAAAATCAGACGTAAGTCGACTTGTTTCCATCATCTATTGGATCAGAAGTTTTCAGTGTAAAAATTAATTTGCAAAACTTTTGATTGTAAAGCATCATTGAGTTTGATTGACAATTTAAACTCGGCAGCCGTAGTTTCCCAGTAACCAACTGCTGAGGTTAACGAGTAGTTTAGGATTCGAAGACTGAAGATTAAAATGACAAAAATCAAAACACTGCAGTAGAAATGACATAGATTATTTAATATAACTTTAAATGCCAGTCATATACTAATCTATATTGCGTTCAAAGTTAACTGTTGATATCAATAGAGATCTTTTCTTTTCTTTCTTTTTTTAGCAGCTTTAAAAAATATAGTTAAGCAGGGCAAACATTCATAAATTGAATCAAATAATGCATGAACTTAGTGCACTGTTTGCAAATAATCTAATTTTAACTTCAAAATATAAATGTTGTAATTATTAATGGGAAAATATATGAAATTTATCATCTCTGCCTAATTATAACACATTTCTCCTTATATTATTCATAAATAGAGCTGCGTTTTTTTTTTTATGCTGATGTTTTAAGAATGGGAAGATATGATAATTCATCACAAACAACCAGCAGACATTCTGTTTAGGGGATATTTAGTTTCTAAATAGGACAAATGAACACTGTATTTCCAAAATAATTTCCGATTTAATGTAATTACAGTTATTAATTTTCTATTTAACATTACATGCAGAAATAAATAAAATAACTTCCTACCCCATGCAGTTCTTCCTCTTCATCTGAATTTGTGTTAGGCACTGAAGCATAAGCATGGGTAATACTGTGTGATGTATTGTAGTAGCAGTATCTGAACAGACCTCCACAAGCAGACAGGATTAATATCACAAACATAATACCAACCCTATAATAGAAAAAAAAACAACAATAATTTAACAGTCATCAGTATGTTCAGCAAATCAATTTTAAAGAGATTAAAAAAAGGTAGTAAAGATGATGTTCTTATCATAGTACAATTGCAAAATGGCAACAAGAGCACCTGATGTTTGTTTTTGTTGTCATTCACAAATGTTGCAAATTACATTTTATTCACTTCCTCCATCTTATTTTGATGGCCGAAAGAATTTTGAATCACAACTGACAAAGAAGTGAGCTTCTATAATTCTGGATTACAGAATACACAATTAGAGAATTTAGTACAAAAACGTTACACTATCACGGAGAATATCCTGTAACAGGATAACTAAGACATATAAGGAACTACTGAAGTTATCAAGGATGGGAATTAACAATTCATTGATGAATAATTTAAATATTGCATGAAAGGACTATAATTTTGTAGAAGAGCAAAGTATTAAATACAGCCGATGCTTGTAGCAGTTTTTATGTGGCTTACTAAATGTAAAGCAACACAAGATTATTTATTCATTTTTCTTTTAGTGTTGACACAAATCCAAAATTAAACAGTGGAGTGTACTGTGTTCGAAACTAATGACTTACGAATAAATATGATTACTACAATATCAATCAAAGCAAATGGGAAGGGATTAAAATACAAAGCATGACCAATAAGATTACAATAACTTATATGAAAAACTTACAAATGAGGCACATTTACAACCACATCTTGAAGTTATCACCAAGCCTCATTAATTTTGTAAGTAATGTCACAAATCGGTGAGCCAATGACACATGGCAAAGTTGACCACTAGCTGCTATTTCTTGTTAGAACTCATCAGCCAGATTTGCCTATTTGATGACCAACTCACTGACCATGAAAGGCTATGGATGGAAAACTTCAGAAGTTATGCTTAAATGGATCTTTCTTATTTTTAATGTCCTACTGAAAGATCTTTTGTGCTGGAGCACAGCCAGCCAAGAATTTGTTACTACAACCATTGCAAGCAATTCTGTACTTGTCTCTTGTAAGTGGAATGAAACAACTGTCCCAAATTCTATTTGGTGACAATTCAAGACATAGTTATACAATTTGTATCATTTGTAATTTTTTTCATGTTTCATAAAGTTAAACTTAATTATTTACAATAATATATAAAACAAAAACACAAAACAACATAAGCATTAACAAGCCCAGAAATTCTGAATGAAGGAGCTTTTATGAATATTATGTAAAGCTCATCGAAACTCCCCCCCCCCTCCCGCCTTCCAAAATACGGAATAGGTTGGATTTCTTCCTTTTTTTGGGAAACAAAGATTGGGGGGGGGGTCCATCAACATCCATTTCCTCTTCTCCTGGCATGAAACTGAATTACAGACAACTGCATGAGATCTCATTTATACTTTAGAAAGGTTATTTATTTTCCATGAAAGCTACAAGCAAGAAACTTATGCATAGTTTACTTGGATTAAGATTTCAGTTTAATTATAGAAAAAGAAACTTTTTGTTTTATTTTTGAATAAGAAATTGAAGACATACACAGATTTTAAGTCAATACAATACAATCTAAATCAACAGCAATGATTTTTTTTAAATCTTATGAAATTCTTCTTCATTTAACTTTTTATGCAGGCATTGCCAAGTTATATTTCGTTCTACTTCATGGACATTGAGAATTCTACAATTAGAATTAATATTTTTGCATTTATGGTTCCCTTATATACAATTATAATTCTTTGCCTGATTACGTGCAAAAAGGACAAAAATTTTTAAAATCGAGTAACATGGAAGGAAAGGTGAAGTAAAACCATTCTCAAAATGAGATTAGGTAAGATCTATGCATTGCTGTTTCATCCAATCAGAAAAGAAAAGAAAAAAAAAGTGACTCAAAAATAACAACATAGTTAAAAATATAGCATACAATAAAAAAGTTTAATAAAAAACAAATTAACTATTTTATACCAAAAGCAGTCAAGTAATAATTTCATCATAATTTTTTTATTGATTAAAGGTATAAATATCCGTATTTATTTCTTGAAATCTCTTGACAAGAGAGGGTAGTATTGGCATTGCAACCTTCCATTTGTCCTGATTTAATCTCTCCAATCGTCTTCATTCATTTCCTAAAACTGTAAATCAAATACTAATTTAATTTTAATTGTAAGGGTGTTATTTTAGTATCAATTTATTTACCGTTTTTAATTTTGTCAGCATCTTGAAGAAATCATATGATTTTTTTTTGGGAACTTTGTTGTTGAACAAAAACTAAAGCCAAAATCTTCTATATTGTTCACAGCAATTTTATAAAGGGTGTTTCGGAAATGGTAGACAAAGCGAAGAGATACAAGGTTCCGAAAGTCATTTTGAGTCGAAAATGTTCTATGACATTTTGTTGTACGAGCCATAGTTTTGGAGTTAGGACATGAATGCTTTGGGAATGGTCCCTAATCAAAGAAAGCTCAGTTCACATTAGGAAGTGTAAGTAAATAAGGTAAAGGTTTATTACAAAAAGCAATCCGGTTAACAAACGTGATGATTGAAAACAGGTATGATAATTAAAGAAAATGCTGAAAATGGTCGCTCCATGTTCTAAACCTAACTGCGCTCTGCGGATTATTGCTGTGCAAGATCGTCCTGTCTCTCCATATTCTCTTATCACATCGAAGGCATCAAAAATTCTTGCACGTAGAGCATCTTCATGGGGCACTTCTGTTACGTAAACCAACTCCTTTAGCGTCCCCCAACGAAAATAGTCCAGAGATGTAAGATCGGGTGACGAGATGGACCAAGGCATAGGTCCAGCTCGACCAATCTATCTCTCGCCGAACGTTGCGTTTAAATGTCTTCGAACTTGACGACCAAAAAGGGGTGGTGCACTATCATGCTGAAACCATAGACGTGCATGATCTTACAATGGTATGTCGGCCAAAACGCCATCAACTTTGTTCCATAAAAATTCCAAATAGCGATCCACATTGAGCCGACCTGGCGGTACGACTGAATCAACGAGTCTGTTGCCGAACATACTAGCCCAAATGTTAATTCTCCATTCTTCTTGAAAGTTGGAATTTTGCATTACGTGAGGATTTGCATGAGCCCAAACACGAAGATTATGAAGATTGAGTTCACCCCTTTTAGTAAATTGCGCCTCATCCGAGGTACATCTGTAGTACAGTGCGTCAGTGCAGCGACAAATGGATCTTGCATGGCAATAATCCACGAGCACAGTTATGTTTAGAACATGGAGGTGGCCATTTTCAGCATTTCTTTATTATCATACCAGTTTTCAGTCATGGCATTTGTTATCCAGATTGCTTTTTGTAATAAACCTTTATCTTATTTACACTTCCTAATGTGAACTCATCTTTCTTTGATTAGGGACCATTCCCAAAGCATTCATTTCCTAACTCTAAAACTACGACCCGCACAACAAAATGTCATAGAATATTTTCGACTCAAATTGACCTTCAGAACCTGTATCTCTTCGCTTTATCTACCATTTCTGAAACACCCTGTATAATAAAAAGCTTTTAATTATTAATAGTAAAACTTCCCCCACAAATCCTGAACTTTTATTTTTTTTTTAATTGTTAAAGACTCAAACAGAAATTTCTTATAATCTGACTATGCTCAATTTAGCATTTGTCTTCTATACTAAAAAAACCCATTATGTTTAAACAAGTCAAATGATATCAAAATGGGATGCTTACCAGAAATACCACAGTGAATATACATAGTCACAGCATAAATTATCTCCACAGCAATATTGGTCAGTTCCGCATTGATCCCATTCACAGTAGTAGGCCCAGACCTAAATCAGGAAAGAACAATATAGTGATTCACTAGCAACTAATTTTTAAGTTAATTTATCACTGATTTAAATTCAATGTAGTGCAAAGAAATTTCACAAAAACATTCACTCAAAAGATTACTACAGTTATTATTTCCTGAATAAACAAAAAAACAGTATAAATTTAACCCCTTTACAATTTGTTCAAACAATTGAGGTAAGATAATGAACTTTAGGAAAATTTAATATTTGTATCAAAAGTAAAACAGCCTTTTTTCACATGGGCAGTATTTGAATTTACCACTCCTGGAACTGATGAAATTTTGGCCAAACACTGGAAATGGATGGTACGTATCTCTGCAAAGTTTTACACTGCACATCTTTTTTTCTACTACAGAATACCTAGATTACAAGTTTTGTGGATAGCATCTGGTAGATATGCAGCAATTTACTCATTATCTCAAATTACTTGAGCACAGCCCACTTTTAACAAATGAATTTATAAACAAAATCAACGTACAAAAGTAAGTATGCTGAGCAGTGCAATGAATGATTGCAATCAAATGTTTAGTGATTATTTTATTTTTCATGCTAAAGTGGGTTGCTATTTTTTTTTTGGCCACTGTACAGCTTACAGTAATAAGTTAATGATGTTTCCTTTGAGAGATTTATTTAATGAAACCCTGCTAGAGTTCTCTTAGCCTTGCTTTTCCATTGGATGTAATACAACTTATGTTTGTCGTTGTGGGTGATAAATCTTATAATCATTTGGATAATCTCTGAAATATTCTGACTTAAGAGCATTTCTCAGTCAGGATACATTAAGATTTTTAAAGGGTTTGGACCAATTTCCTATCTTCTACTGTTTGCAGTGCAACGTCTTTCATTATGAACCGGATTACAATTGTCCAAGTAAAATAAGTAAAGCAATAAAGTAGTATGTCTCATCTTATTTTTATACTAGCCCCTACTTTCTGTTATCAAACAATTCACATTATATAGTATTATTCAGCCTACTACCCTGGTACTTGTCAACAGCTAAAAAATATCAATAAAAATGCAACGTACTTTTCGGAATATCAAATCATAATTCCTTTTTCAAGCTAAAAACCCCTACCTTTTTAAAAAATCTATCATCCCTTATCAGGAGTCGTTACTGAATGAGAACCGGCCTTGGCCTTTTTATAGGATGCGGTCACACTTCGAATACTTACCTTTTCGATATTGACAAAGAACATTCATGTGAAATTATCGTGTTTCCAACTAAAGTGGTTTCAGAAATGTGGGTACCCTTTAAGAAAGTTTGCCCCCCTGTTTACACCCTTTAGTCTGGATCCGGATTTTCTTTGTTCTTAATTAAGAACATTTATTTTTTTTTTTTTTTTAAAAAGTTAAGAATATTATTTATTTCAAAATAACAAAAACAAAAAAAGAAAAGAAAAGAAAATTCATTATCATAAATAAAGATGAGAGTAAAAAACAGGAAAAAAAAATATTGCCATCAAGCAGATTTGAACTCACTAACCATACCTTTAAAGGCCAGTATTTAAGCACTGCTCCACAGCAATAGCTCTGTTGTGAAGACAGAAGTGAGGTAATAAGCCATATTTGAAAATTAAACAAAAGTATGAAGGGGATTAAATTAGTGGGAGAGAGAGATGGGAGGGGGTTTCAATTGTAACCAGTTATTTCTGCAATGTCCTAAAAAGTAATTCTGCAAAGTTTGGTCCAGATTGGTCAAAGGGCCTAGGAGTATGTAGCGAACGAACAAACAAACATCCTCCTTTATATATATTATAGATATATTTATAAAAAAATATTTATTTCATAAATCCCTCTCATATGGAGCCAAAATGTTTCATACACAAGCTGGAATATTAAATGTGAAACTGATTTCTAGTCATGTGTGTCTGTTTAAATATCAATACAGGTGTTTTAATTTAAGGATTTACGTGATTCATTTAAAACCCATGCCAAACTTGCATGTTTTTTGCATTTATATGACAGGGTTTCCAAACTAATTAAGTTCCCACAAACATTCACTTGTAGAAAAATGTCTGTTAAGCCCAGCACAGAATAAACAAAGAGAATTGCCTTTTCCGATTCATTTTTACGGGGTGGATTAGGGAACAGCTGTTTCACTCTTCAACGAGATCATCAGCCCTAACCCGCCACCCTCGATGAAATGAATCAGAAAGGCGTTGCCTATGGTGAGGTCAACAGCCAGCCTGGCTATGGCCTCCCAAAGGCGAAAAGGCAATAAACAAAATTTCCAAAAAGCTGAGAGGCAATATTGGAAATATTCCCTACAACTAGTAGGCGAATAGCAATAAATAACAAAAACACAAAAAGGAGAAACAAAAACAAGGCTAAACAAGGCAATTCTCTTTGTTTATTCTGTGCTGGGCTTAACAGACATTTTTCAGTGAATTTGTCAGCACGTTAACCCTTCCTTTTGCATTCACTTGTATTTTACTCTTTTTAGAGCACATCCATCTACACTAATGAGGGTGGGTAGAAGAGCAGGTTTATGCTCCTTTGATCAACAATCTTACCTATTGCCCTCTGAGCTGTTAATTAATAAACCTTTAATTAACTATAGCTCAGAGGGCAATTGAATAACTGCAGTTTATCTGAATATCCTATTTCAGAATATACACAAAAATCTATATTTTCAGTTCTAATATTACATTATAGCATGAACTTCATATTTCATTTAACCTTGCAGTAAGCCTATCTGTAAGTGGGGTAGAGGATAAAGTTAATAATAATAATAATAATAATAATAATAATAATAATAATAATAATAAAAAAACTAGTTAGTTTAATAGATATTTATTATTATTATTATTTTATTTAACGATCCCAAATATTACTTACTGCAAATGTTATGCATATTAAGATCAAAAATCTGCTTGAATTGAGCACTGATTGAGTTTAAACAAAACTTATGTTTTGATTTCTATTATGAAGCACTTAATTCAAAAGTATTTTGCACAAATAATCTTTCATTTAACTTTTTTTTTTCTTATATATTTTGATGAAAGGGTCTAAAATAATTAGAGTAGATATTTAAAGAATTCATTTTAATACAAGGAAAATACTACTTTGTTCTTATTTTTAATACAGTACTCTACATAAACCTACTACTTTCAGTTTAGCATGTTATTGTTAAATGGAAATTTTAAGTTTTAGCTTGTTAAAACAAAAAAGAAACTTTTGAAAAATCCTATAACAGCTAACATTTGTAATTTTTTCCTTTTCTTGAAATTACTAAATGTAGTTGCATGATATTTATAAGAAACCTGTACACCCTGAGACCCAGGTGGTCTATGTAATGTATAGATTGTAAGGTGGCATGCTTAATATAACAAGTAAAAACTCTCCCTAAAACTCCCTGAGAGTTTTAATACTGAGTTTTAGGATCTTCATGGGGGAAAAAACTCAAATCTTAAAGAAATATTTCTACTTTTTTTTTATTTATTGGTAAAAGTGTAGAATGTATTTTACAAAAACCCGAACCGACTGAAATAACATTTAGGGTTTAAGAATACGAAAAATAACCAGTCTAAATGATAAGCCTTATTATTAAAATTCATCTGTTATTGTTTTTTTTTTTTATTTTTTGGATTACTTCAGTATAACTAATACAAGACTGAAAATATAAAAAACAAACATGAAATTCCATTTTTCTTTCTTTCCTATTTCTTATATTCTAAATAATCTTTTTAATTCAGCTTATTTTTTTTCATTATTTCCATTGCTGTTTTTTAAGCATATGTTTACTTGGAAAATCAGGCTTTAAAATGATCATGTCTTTGTAGAACTTGAAACTGTGCCAAATGATGCATCCCAATCTGACCATCTGCACAAAGATGCTTACACGATTTGTCAAAACAATAAGTAATGAACCTCTTAAGAGACCAATTATTTCTTTTTTTATAATGTATAATTAACATTCTTTTTTAATGACTACACTTTTCTTAAAACACTTTGCTGATTCCACACATTTTTTAAAAGATTGTATTTCACATTTCAACATCCATATTTAAAGTCAATATTACTAAGTAGGCATATTAAAGAAGAATTCTCTTATACCAATTTACGTTGCTAAATTAAGATAGTTAAAATTTATGATATAAAAGAATCCCAAAAATATTTTTCTTTCCAATTAAACAACAGAAATAAGCTATCAAATAAATGCTTTATTATTATTCTTATTTCAAACTCTTACAGTTTCTGTAAAACATTTTTATTATTATTGATAACGTATTTAACAGAATTGTTTAACTTAGAAATGAATCGTTTGGAGTTACTTTTCTTTATTATTATTAAATTCATAATGTTAAATGACAAAAGATTAATAAACGATTTCCTTTACTTAGTGATATTAATGCCACAGAGAGTATCACATTGGTATAATTTCAAAGAACATAATGCATAAATATCGAATTATAAAAATTACATACTTAATGATTTCAAAGGAAATCCAAAGATGAAGCTAATTATTACGTAAATCAACTAAAATGACGTATTCAAGTTCTCACATGAAAACGCCTTTTTTGTAAAAAAAAGAAAAGAAAATGGCATGATGTTTATTTACAATTTCTTTTAAAAATCATAACGAATGAAGCATGGAATTTCCTTTTCATTTGTAAAGGTATGTTTACAAACATTCTTTTACGTAATCTGCTCTTTTTTAGGCTTTAAAATTCCACGACAGTCTACCAGTTTACGTCTTTCTTTTTTTTCCCCTCGATATGATAAAAAAATATTATCTTAACATTTAGTCTAATCAATAAAAATTTGCCTCAGGAACGTTCACAGTCAATTTTAAGATATATGCATTGTAAAAAATTTTGTATTAATTTAAATAAGTTACATATGGTATTGCGAAAATACAAGAGCATTTTTTTCTTAATTAGAATTAAAACAAGCAAAATTAAACTGTTCGAATTAAAACAATTCGACATTCAAAACTGAAGCAGACTTTTTTTATTTCGGTTTTCCTTCAGTAAACATTTATGCTAACCTAATGGAACAGGGATTCCATGTAAACATCTGTTCTGCTCAAATAACTGGATAATCTTTCATTAGAATTCATTCGTTCTTAGACGAGTAAATGTTTGTGGAGAATAAACAAACCATAAAAACTAAAAATTCTTAAAACTTCAAAAACAAATCGAACGCAAAATCGTTATCAAACGCCATTTCAACATCGTTCTTATAATTTGAAATAAGATCTAATAAAATGAAGGGCATATCAGAAATTCTATAATCAATGACAATTTATTTCCAAAGTTATAAATATTTGAGTTGTATGTAAATATCAATTTTCAAAGTTTGTTGAGATACTTAATAAGGAAATGTGTGCATCATCGGTCATGACAACTATTCGGTAATGAAACCTTCAAATATTTACCATTAGTCAGTAAATATGAAATATGATTAATATTGTAACGTTACGTTAAGCTTAATACTAATTTTTGGCTTACCCTATTATGACTTATCAGAACCAAGAAGATTATTATGTGTTTATAAGTCAATGAACGCAATGCTGCCAGACTTCGTAACGCCATTTTGAAATTGGTTGTGACAAAACCCGAACCTCTGGTGTGTTAACAACACTTCCACAGAAAGTATTTCACAATGACTAAACTATCATAGAATTAAAGGAAAAAAAATTCTTTATAAATAGTAAAAAATTAAGTAAATGATTGAGAAAAATCAAAATGTATACTTGAAATAAATAAGCTTATGTTTGGTTCCTTTTTAAATAATTATAATAAGCAAACGGAAATTACCTGTATAATAATAAGAAAAATTAGAATAAGCATCTTTTATAAATATTGGAAAGATGAAATATAAGAACTTAAATTAATAATATTTGAATAAAATATTACACGATGTTTTTTTAATATGACTTTTTTTTCGGTAATGAAAAGCTAAATGCAAACGAATTTAATGATTTACTCAAGCTTTAACATCTTTTTTCTTGAAATTTATTATAAATTCCTTTGTCTTTAAAAAATAATCTTACTTGACTTTGAATTAAACGTGGAAAAAAAAACATAACAATTGTAATTTATTATTAATTGTATCAAAAAAGTAAAAATAACTTATTTATTATTATGTCTACTCTTCTGTTCTCCAATATAAAAATATGTAAATTATAGAAACATTTAAAATTATGCATTATTTTTTATTTAATTAATATTTTCCAGGTGTGCTCATCTGTTCCCGGTTTTCGGTTTAACCTTAGCATTTTATTTTTTAAAGAGACAGCAGCAGCCAATCAGATTATAGTTTACTTAACCAATCAGAAGGTAGTTTACTTAGCCAATGAAGGTGCACGAAACACTCGTTGGCTACCGATGGACAGATGATTATGGATTTTAAATGCTTTTGATAAATAAGAAATTTTAATTTGTCACCTTTAGATAAGTGATGCTATCAAGATGGATCCCCTTACAAATATTCAACTCTTACCCGTCTTCTTCAGTTTAATATTAATGGTTTGTTTATGTGATTTCTTTATTTTTTAGTGCGTTTACTTTTTAATACACCAAGCACATACTCATTACTATTACGTACCTCGTTAGCGTTGAGAATTGTAATTTTTTTTTAATAATTTTAATTAATTGCAATGTGAATTTTTCCCCTTCACAATATTTAAAGATGAATACTTCAAAGTTTCTCAATGGTGATTAAGTTTCAATGTAATGTGAACTTTGTAACATGATGTACTTTCAGTTATGGCAGTTGGTGTACTCGAGTTTTTGTTGTACTTTAAATTTTTACCAATTGATAATCTTAAACTTGAAATGAAATCTGATTTTAAATGTAGTTAATGAAAACTTCGAGGATTTATGAAAATCAAACTTAAACATTGACCAACTGAAGCCAGGTTTTATTTGAATTCGTCGATTCAAAGGTAGAACAAAATGGAGTTACTTTTCCTGGTATATTTGAATTTTTTTCCTTTTTATTACTTTCATTATAAAAAAATATTAACATTTTCCTTATCAGTTTAAAACATTTCATTTGTTGTTCATAATCCATTGTTGATTGTTAGACGCCAATTCATGAGCCGTAAATTTTATTTGAATGCAGTTTCACCTGAAAATTGAGGGGCATTTTTTCCTCTCTTTAAGGATAAATTGAAGAAATTGAAAACTTATAATATTTGCCGATGTTTCTGGAAATTTACTGAATCTTAGGATCGCCATCTTAAGCTCTCAAAATAACTTATCGCCTCCCAAAAGTTTATTTTATTTATGAAAGAG
>JAFIDM010002131.1:13358255-13373892 GCA_023159025.1 Thereuonema tuberculata
CTTAATCATACCATAAATAAAATTCTTAGAAAAAGAGAATCTCTCTCCTTTTCCCAAACTACAGAATTCAAAATTTTAGATAGCTTGAATGGAATGGCTTTCCATCATGCATGTCAAGGGATGGCTATGAGTGATGTCGCCTTATCACAAGAAACAGTGATCCCATGAAGCCATCATGTGGTATGTCGAGCTGCTTTTGCCTATCATTCTTTATCAATGTTCTGTGTAGTTTCATGATGGCCGAGTTTATTTCTGCTGAATGCATCAACATGATGTATTTTATGGTAAAACCAATGGCAGATGCTCATCAGCTTTATGAAAGAATTTTTCAAATTGTTGAACTCCATCTTGTGCCGCTTTTGGCAGAGTTTATCAGCAGCTAAGGGAAATCTGTTTATGCAATCTTCAATTCAAGTATTAAGTTGACATGCCAATGATAACTTTTTCATTTTAACATATTGAATACTATGTCCAGAGCCGGCGCTAGGAGGGTGCGGGGCCTCGGGCAAGATGAATTTTGCGAGACCCTTGACAATCCTATTTTAACAACAACAACAAAAAAAAGACAATCCTATTTTATCCTCTTTCTTCTAACTAGGCGTGGGGCCTGGGGCGACCGCCCCGTTCGCCACCCCCTAACGCCGGCTCTATGTCTTGAATTTTTTTATTTAACTAAATTCTTTATTCTATTCTATTCTGTCCTGTAGAACCTGATTTCATGATTTATATTTTCTAATGTTTCATCTAGCCTTCCATTTCCACATTACCTATTTTTTTTTTTATTAATCCAACCTCTTATTTGGTTCTGCGTAGACTTGATAATCAGGATTCTGTTACATTTATTTAATGTTTCTGTATTAGAAGGAAATCCTCAAGTGGTATTGTAGAAGTGGTTTATTTTTTTGTAATATCCCATAATGTGCATAGGAGAGCAAAAAGAATTTAGAGCGAAAAAAAAGAAAAGAAAAGAATGCAATTATAAGGCATAAGTAATCAGTTAAACTTAAAGCTTAAAAAGCTTCCCTACCTTGGGAAGGTGAAATTTTTGTCGAAGTTTACCTAGGAAATATAAGCATTTGTTTGAATTTGGTAGTAGGAAAGAACTAGAATGTGTTTTCAACCACTGCTCAATAAATCACTGGTGTTCAATTATCTATCTTTTGGTGTTCTGTGAAATCAATATGGATTATTTACTTGTAATTTTTTACTTTCAATTTGAAAATAATTCATTATAATTAATAATATATATTTTCTCAATTCTTATATTATTTCTTCCAAAAACTTAAAAAACATATATTCTTAAAAATTGCCTACCTTATATAAGCACGAGTGATGTGTGAATTAGAAACAACAAGTTAAAACACAACGTTTCTGACCATCTACTTCATAAGGTCCATTTTCAAGTTTAAACAAAAAACTAAAAAACCTCGTCCAGTACTGAGTCGTTAAATTTTAAAAAAGAAATTCGAAGATATATATAAATTCGTTGATATCTTCGAATTCTTTTTAAAATTTAACGATCACAGTACTGGATGATGTTTTTTTAAGTTTTTTGTTCTTTATTTTACACTTGAAAATGGACCTTATGTAGTAGATGGTCAGAAACGTTGTGTTTTAACAGAAACGTTGTTTCTAATCCACACATCACTCGTGCTTATGTAAGGTAGGCAATTTTTAATTTGTATTTAGCACGGTTTTCAGCAAACATATGTTCTTCTTTAATATCTTCTTTATTATTGATATTTCATTCTCTTTTGCATTTAATATATATTATTATATTAAATACTATTCATATTTAATACAATAACTTTTGTTTTATAAATTAAAAGTTTTAATTATTGTAAGTTATGACACGTTGCTAATTTCTAAAGACCATTAAGGAATTCTTGAAGAAGAGGAGGAAATAGAATTTTCCTGTTCTCATTGTGAGTCTGAAGAAGTTCTCTGTAAAAGAGAATGAAATATCAATTATAAAGAAGATATTAAAGAAGAATATGTTTTTTAAGTTTTTGGAAGATTCAATTAATAATGATAAGGGAGTAATTTTCCTTTTACTTGCAAAAGTCCAGTTAATCTGGACGAAACATGTCGTTCCCTTTTAAAGTGTTTAATGTTTTTTTACTCCTGAGTTTGTGTGTTGGCTTCTGTCTTTCATTTTCTTAACTTTTCTTAAAACTTAATAGGAAATTTCTTTTGATTATGGTTAATAAAAGTGGATCTACAGTAAGTGGCCTGGAATTAAAAAACCTGTCATGATATTTACAGTAATAAAGCAGTGTGATCATGATTACTTAGAAACTCTTTTTTTTTTTCCTAGTGAGCTTGTCTTTAGTAAAATACATATACAAATGCTTTTCTTGTGGTTTTCGAAAGTTGGCATGGCCATTATAATTTTCCTGTTTATTTTAGGTGTTCAGCATATGAATATTGTTGTGGGCGTAGCTGTTGTAGATCTCCAACGCTTACACTGTATCAGTTATGGTATTTCTGGTAAGTGAAATCATTACAACACATATTTCTCTTTTCAAAATTATAATACTATTCATAAATTCAAGGAAAGAGTTAAAGATATGAGAATATACATTCCTAATTTTGTTCTCTTCCTAACCCTATTTCAAGAGCAATGATAGACTAATTTTATAGGCTTTAAGAATGGAGTTCTTATTATGAAAACTAAATTTATACATTTAAGATGAGAATCTGCTGAACCATAATTGTTTCGTTTTGTCTTTTTTTTTCTCTTTGAGGGTTAAACAATTATAATGCTTCATTGTAACATAGATTATTCTAAATAAGGAAAAAGCATCATAAGTTCAATTGATGCATAAAATACAGTCCATGGGTTGAGAAAAATTCTCTAATCTAGATGATAGTTTGGAATATTTTGGCGCAGTCACCTTCTGTGACCTTCAGGAATATATGAAATCATTACATTAATGACTATGTGTTTTGTCCATTCCAAAAAATTTGAAGTGGACAACAGCTGCAGCTATTCTTGCTGGTGAGATCACAAGTAGTGCAAAACTTCATAACAAAAACTATGAGAGAACTTCTCCTGAAGGTGATGAAGCCAAAATACTGAAAATTATAGTGTGGAATAGGAGAATCCCTCAATCTTTTATATGTTGATGAACATGGCCTACACTCCTTTAGATTCATATTATGCGTAACTAAAATGAAAACTATTGCTAGAAATTTTGAGCATTCCATTTTTAAAAATTTATTTACAGTAGAGCCCCAATTATCCGCAAGTGGATGATCCCCGCCAGTGCCGCGAAAATTTTTTTTAATTACGAACCTCAAAAAAAACAATTTTAATCCAAGCTAACAACAGGGAAAATAAAATAGGCCCTTCAGTGCAAAGGTCGAAAATTACTGACAGGTTTATTGTGCGTCATGATCCTATAGGCCTTCATGGAATTTGTGGATTCTAACATAGAGCAAAGGTTTCTGCTTTACTGTACATATTTTAAAAGTTTTACATATTATGTTTTTTGTACAATAAAACATAGTTTTTAATGGTGAAATATTTTTTTTTCGTGTTTACACCTCATTTTTAGTCTTTTTTCGGGTTATCTGCGAAGCCCTTGCCACCCAATTCTGTGGATAATCGGGACTCTACTGTATTTTTATTGTTAAGATCACATCTGAAAATGACTTAGAAAGAATGACTCAGAGCACTTTGTCTGCCTTCATGATGAGATCACCCTTAAGGCAATTGGGTGTCACATCTCTAAATTACTGTATATTTGTAACAAAAAACTTATAGGCATTAAATTATTATTATTATGTAAAAGATTTACTTGGGTTTCCCCAATAAAAGCAACATGGCAGGTCAAGGAGCAAAGCACATATTGCCAAGTATAAAGACGTGTGCAAGAATGATTAGGGATGTGTGGTTGCATTATTGTTATTGTTGTTGTAGAATATGTTACAATCAGTATCAAAGAGCAGAGAATCTTTTATTACAGCTGCAAAGTGTTAAAAGAAAGTATTTATTGAAGAATTGATACAAAGCAAATCAGAGTCATTGTATAATACAATAACCATTGAAGAAACGCGTTGATACGTAGTCTGTTTTCTTTGTAATTTCTCTTGTTGTGGAAGGTTGTAATTATTGTAGTATTTGAAATTTGTTTCTGATGTGGAATAATATATAGGTAATGTGATTGCAGAAACATGCTCAGCACAGAAGTAGTAGTAGTTAGAGAGAATGTGTATACGATGGCTTCTTTTTGGTGTTCTATGAAATAAGTCTTAAAATGTTTAATTTACTATAGAATTTATGATAATTTTTGACAAACGACCTCATGAAATCTGTCAATTACATTCTTAATTGCAATATTTTATTTATAGTTAGGTCGATATTCATGCTTTTTTTTTAATATTGTTGTTTTTAAACCCAGTTGTAAATGAATCTGGATGCTTCTAAAAATAAATATTTATTCTAATTAAAAAAAAAAAAATGCTTTGTTGTTCCTTAGGTTATCAATAATTCTAATTCTTCTCCTGTGTTCTGGAGGAGGTTGGTGGTATCGTTTCAAAAACAGAGAGGACATTCTTTCTCGGCCAACAACAACTACTCAAGGCACAAACGTCCTTTACTGCCCATCTGCTGATAGGGTATTTTTTCCTAATTTTTACAAAGGTAAGTTTAAATAAGTACAGTAGAACATCAATTATCTGTAATAATTTGGATTAACTGTGTCCCCAATTAAGTTTTATTGGGTTAAATACAAAAAAAAAAACAACATTATAAAATCATATTCTTTTAGTATATAAATACTAAACAGAAACTTATTTTTAAACTTGTTTAGGTGAAAAGTTCATGGTGTTTGTTTAAACATAATTTTAAAAACTTTAAATTTGTATATACTACAGAGTCATGGTTAATTTTACCCCATGGATAATTGAACCCTGGATAATAGGCGTTTTAATGTATTAGCATTTGAATTCTTATTTGATCTGATATTCATTTCTGCCGGCACTTTTTTTTTGTATTATTTTCCATCCTCTTGGAAAGTATAGGTATCAAAGGATATCGCTGTTGCGTGCAGTTCGCATCGATGTGCGATCTTCATAGCCGAAGGGTTTTGTTCTATGGATCTCTAGTGTTCCCAAGATGGTGAACCCCTAGAAGAATCCATAGAATTTCAACGAAAAGATACTGAAGTGGTTTCCCGTTGCCTTCCTCAGGAAATCATTAAGGAATGAATTCAGATCTGAAGAGAAAGAGGAAGAAGCATATAAACACAGGAAAGAAATTTGTCACAAACAGCCATGCCCATGCCGGGGTTTGAACCTAGGTTCTGACGTATCTACCTCATGCGAGGCTGCCGCCTTGCACCCAAGACCGTGTCGGAACAGCTCAAAGAATATAAGATTGGCCTAATGTTTGTAATACTCCTTAATATGCACTGTAAATTGAATTGAAGCAAAAACCTTTGAAATTCAAGTGAAAGGAGAAATAAAAGTGAATAGAAGGAAACAACATAGCCGTTACTCATACCTATCAAAACATGGTGATAAATCAACAAAAATACCTTGCTGAATAATTGTCACACCACTTAATGGATTGCACTTAAAATTGTTTAAAACATTGTTGTTTTTTTTGTTAAAGTTGAATTACAATACCAACTGCCTGCTGCACTTATAGTTTGCCATTAGTTCCTTGATCTGCTATAGTTTGACAGTTCACTAGTTTTGCTTGCTAATTATGCAGTGAAAATGAATAAATACAATAACATTTCTAGTTTTTCATTTGTTTCAGATTTTCATTGAAAAAGTTTCAGATCTTCATTGAAAAATTAAAAAAGGAAAAAAAATCCATTTAAAGATTACTAAAAGGAATGAATTTAAGAAGCTTACTAAGTATAATTTAATAAGAGATTAAAGTTTTTTCTTCAAAGTTTAATCAAGAAGGAAATAAATTTATTTTCAATTTCGAAAACGGGCATTGGTTTAGATTTATTCAAAGATATAAAAGTTTTTAAATATTTTGAACAATTTGTATGTACGAATTTTGAACAATTTGGATGCATCATGGAGCATTGCACGTTTTTTATTGTTATTAGAATTCTTGAATGTTAATTTATTTTATTTTATGTTTGTATTGGGAAGGAGAAAGTTTTCTTTTCCCATGAAAAGGCTTGAGGAAGAACGTCCGATAAGGAGTTCGAAATATTGCCTGCACGAAGTTATGGAGTAGTAAAGAAAATAAAGTGAATTTTGTAATTTATGTGGTCATCATGAAGATTTAATGAATTAATAAGTGATGTTTAATAATTTTACTTGTCTCTATTTAAACAGTATAATTATTATTATAGCAAATACTTTTGCTATAAAAATGTTTAGTTTTGCAGTGAAATATGATAATTAATGTAGGAAACTGAAAGTTTACTGGTAAGTGCAGGTTTATTGAGTGTTGCTTTTAATCTTTTCTATACAAACTGCACTTGCGGGTAAAAAACCTGGGCAAAAACAACAATACTTTTGCCTTAATATGCATTTCACAGGGTTCAAAATTTTTTAAGTAAAGCATTAAAATAAAAAAATAAAAAAAATCGAATAAAAGAAAGCAAAATATACACTAGAGTTCTTCATCTCGTAACACACAAGATACTAAATTTTCCAATTCAAGATAATTTTTTTCCTTATTTTCATGCTTCAGTTAAACCTCTGTGAAATGCAAATGAATGGGGAAGCTTTCCTATGAATTAAAATGTACTGATGAAATATATGGAGAAATAGTGAAGAAAATATAAAACTGCACATAAGTAAACAAAAGGTTCTCGCACCCTAAGCTACCATGTCGGGAATGTGGACACCTATTTCAGCCTTATTAGGTTTCTTCAGCCAGGTATACTAATAAGGCTGAAACAGCTGACCCAGACTCCCGACATGATAGCTCAGGGTGCGAGAACCCTTTGTTTACTTATGCGCAGTTTTATATTTTCTTCACTATATCGTACGCCTGCACGTTAAAGTTATTTATTTAGATATGATGAACTGTTGTCTGGTTTATTTTAAAAATACAGTAACAGGAAAACATAAATTAAAAACCAACACTACTTTTTTTTATTTTTTATTTATACAATAAATTCATGATTTCATTTTTAGAAGATTATTAAAATTTGATTATTATTTCTTTTCCTTTGCTTTCCAGATTATAATTTTCCTCAAACAACATTCAGCCCTACCAGCAGTTCATATTACAGATCTGGTGGTCCTAACCAACGATATCAGGGCCACCCAACAGAAAGTACGGTTTCTTATCAACAGCAGACTGTACCAAGTCATCCAGGACATCGGACTCTCGACATCCCACCTGGAATTCAGGGTGCCGAGGGTGAAACAACAAGAAGTCCCCACCATTTTATTCCACCCCCTCCATATTCAGAACCTCCCCCGAGCTATGAAAGTGTCATTCGCAATGGAAAAGGTTAAATCCCCTCTGCCAAGTCTTCTCGATGTCTTGATGTTTCCCTACATTCAATTTCATCTTTCAATCCACCCACTTTTCAGATTTTTTAAAGACCTGCATGTTCTTTCTTCTGAAAAGGATAGTTTATTTTATTATGTGTGTTTTTGAAAGACAAAAAAAAGAAAGAAAAAAAAAAGAAAGAAAAAAAAACTTTTTATTATTATTATTATTATTATTATTTATAACTGTATAAATTTCTATTTTGTAAATATTAAGTTTTGAATTGTTGTTCAGTATGTAAATAATGGATGTGCTAATGATTTATCAGTTTGATTCATTGATAAAGAAAGTGTTTAACTGCTATGATTTTTATTTAATATTAAGAAAAATTTGTCTTTTATTTATAGTCATACAAAATGAATGATAATGATAATAAAAAAAAATATATATATAAATAAACTCTTATATGGAAACTTTTATATCGAAAGCTGTTTAACAATGCAAATTTTAGTTAGCATAATTGTGAGTCTAGGATGAGTGACAAAATATATTTTATAAAATCATGGATAATAATTAGTTAAAAGATCTTGGAAAAAACAAAAACAAAAAACAATTAAAAGATGTTGTAGAAACGATAAGATTAATAAAATAAGAATTTTAAAAAATTTACTCCTATATTATGACTCTTTCAGCAAAGTATCGTTTTTTATTCCTGCTTGTTATTCGTCAAAATAATTACTGGTATCAGAATAACTGAAAGGAAATAGAAGATTCTATACTGGGATCCTTGACCATTCCCCAGTTATTTTTCGTAGCATTTTTTTATTGTGAACATTGCCTTCTTAAATTGGGGAGGGGAAATTTCTTCAGACTATAAAAATAGCTAATGTTGATATTGATCTCATTGTAGATTTTATTTCTTTTTAATCAGGCAATTATGAACATTGATATGTAAAAATTATTACTAAATAGAAAAAAGAAGGTTAATAGATCTAAAATAAAGAAGTGTAAATCAAGTGACTTGGTTACTTACAATGGTCTTCAGAAATTTGAAAAGAAGAAATTTGTTGGGAATGTTTTCTATATGTAATAGCTAACAGTCTAAGGGCGGCCATTGTCTGTGTATCTTATAATTAACATCAAATTTAATTCCAAACAATGTTTTAGAGATTCTCTGTAAGAAAATTAATCTTTTGAAATACAATGAAATAAATGAAGATAACACATTCACATTTAAAATTGGAGATTTCTTGCATAATGATAACAATGTGACGAGTTTCAGTATCTTGCTTATTATCATGCAAGAGAAAAGTTTGTATCTTTATTGTGCTGGTTTTGAATATTATTGCATTCCCTTCTTTGTCTTTTTTATTCTAGTTATTTTCTTGTACCCTCTATTCCAAGCACATTCATCTGGAACACAACAGTCTCCAGTGCACAATCATTCCTGTATCCCAAAGTATTTAGGCTTGCTAATAATTACCATTTTTGGATTGCCTCAAGTACAAATACTATTATTAATAAGGAATTATATAAAATATTAATTGTGAATTTCAATATAATTTTTTATTATTATTTGGGAATGTTTTTCCAATCAATACTGCAGTAACATATCTATTTTGTAAAATAAGAAATTTTTAGTTTTGGGTATGATACCATACTGTACCATAGTACATTCAGTTGCATTTGATTCTTTGCTAATTAAATATTTTACAACAAAGCATATTAAAACTACATTTAACACAAAAAACAAATGTAAAATATGTATGTTTGAAGAAGAATTTCCTTCAATTCATTATTGACTTAAATGTTGGCATACCATATCAGCCGGAGAAGAATAAAAAAATTAAGTCACATTTTTGAAACACTTGTATCAATATTTCCCTTTGTCATGCAAATAGAATTATTGAACAGAAATGTGTGTCCTTTATTCATAAATAATAAATTTACTTTAAGGCATGTCCCATCTGTAATCATTGGACAGAAAAGGGTATAATCAGTTCGACAAGAAACTGTACGTTTTCAGGACTATGTAATGTAATTCATATACTAGAAAAGAAAGGAAATATAACTTCATTGCAAAAAGTTTGCCTTATATTGAAGTTACTTGTGTTTTGAAGGTGCTTTTTAATTGTTTAACTCCTTGTGTTTCTAAGTATCCATTTTGGAT
Organism: Thereuonema tuberculata; assembly: GCA_023159025.1. NCBI lineage: Eukaryota > Metazoa > Arthropoda > Chilopoda > Scutigeromorpha > Scutigeridae > Thereuonema > Thereuonema tuberculata. The sequence goes on from JAFIDM010002131.1 coordinate 13,367,849, forward strand.
ACATGAGTAGAGCTAATAGAAGAGGTTTTGAATATGATATATATGATGGAATGTTATGAGGTAACAATAAATTGAATGAATTGACTATTTAATGATCAATGTAATGGTGATAAGGGACCAGCAGTAAGAATGAGTAGGCATTACGAAAATAAAACACATTTGGTAATTTTTATTTTAGTCAACTAACTATTTTTATTAATTTATTCTCTTAATTTTATAAAACTGTTACAGTTTTCCTTTCAATCCTCATTTGTTAATCTTCATCCTTTTCCCTGAACATAAGGAGTGCACGTAGCACTTCAAAACTGTTGGAAATGCTTTCTTCCCTTTTAAGTAAGTTCATTTCTTACATTTTTCTCTTTTTGATTAATTCCCTTTTTTTTTTTCTTTTTTAGAAAAAATAAATTGGCAGTTATAAATATATATATATTTTTTTTTATATACAGTTCTTTTATTCAATTTTTAATTTAAATTGCTAGTACTAATTTTAACTTGATCTAATAATTTAAAAAATCTAATGCTTTTGATTTCTTTTTCAGGCCATTCTTGAAACCAGTAATAATAGCTACATAATAAAATTCATAAAACCGATTTTAAATGTAATTTGGAGAATGAACTATCAGTTGATAGTTATAAGCATTGCTTTATTTATTATGACTATATTTTATACATCATCATTTCTACAACACTTTTAATTGTTTATTATTTAATTTTTTATGTCAGATCTATAAGAAGAAAAAAAAGTATGTACCTAAAATCATTTTAATTTTCTTTGTGGTATTTGTTCGACTTAGTTAGCTAAACATAGTAACTTTCTCCCTAAAATTAAAGTAAAAAAATAAGTGATTAGTATAGTTGAAAAGTATTTTGAAGTATTATAAGTATTTTATATTTACAAAGATCTTGTTAATTAATTTGGAGTTTCATTGTTGTCATAGATCCATTTCTTTAAATTTTGTACTTAAAGGATCTTAACTAGTTAACATCTTCATCATTACTTGTTTCCTATAACAGTGAATGTTAATGTTTACATGGAATTAGAACCGTATTTCCTGGGAGTGCTAGAAGTATGCTGTGATGATTATATATATTAAGTTTTATGATAAGTGGAGAGAAACTCTCAAAGACTATTAGATTTTTCTGTGGTATTTACTGTGATTTTATGTTTAACCACATCATCACATTTTATATACAGTTTATTTTTATATATACAGTTGAGCATCCCTAATCCGGGATTCCGAAATTTGACAAAATGATGGTCTGCCTAACTGATGAATGCATGTGTGTGTATTCATTTTCCTTGTACTGAGGGATACATTGGTCACCTAAAAACATTGAGAAAGATAAACTGATGCTAATTGCTTGGGATCTTAAAGCTGAGGAATTTCTGTGGCTTTTAATCAATGGGAATCTACTGTACTCCATTTTTTTATTAGCCAAACCTAAATAAATTTATTATCATTATTTTATTTGTATTCATGTTTTTAGGTTAAGTAAAAAATAACTTAACGAAATAAATATTTTAATTTCTCTGTAACACCACCATGCTATATTCCAATATTCAGAAACATCCAAATCCGAAATATTCTTGGTCTCAAGCATTTCTGATTAGGGCTGTTCAACTGTATTAGCAGTGAATTGAAATTTTTCAGTTCATTCTTATTAAATAGGAACAACTGTTGTACACTGCAAAGGGCAATAGAAGAAGCTCTATCACGACAAAAAACAGATGATGTTGAAAGACTGTATCTGAAAACCTTTTATGATTAGAGTAGTTACAATTTGTGTTATAAGTTTAATATAATAATTGTGTTGAGAACTTAATTTGAGAAACCTAATTCTGTTAAGTGAAATTTAATACTCTCAAATCACTATTGAGATTAAATAAATAACTGTTTTTGGTGATTCAATATCTTGAAAGATGATAATTTGATTTGAAATCTGTGATTTCAAGATAAGGTGATGATGAAAAGAAATACCGTAATCCTCTTCCATATAATTAAAGCCAATCATTTCAGAGCTTTAACAGACAAAAAAAAAAAAATAGAATAAGCTGATGTTTGACTATCCATTTGGACATTTTAAAAACTCCTGGCTAATAAAATTCGAAATTTGACCAGGAAATGGAGTTTATCCTTTTTTTTTTTTCATCATGAAATAGTTGCATCTAACACAAAAATATTTTAATTAAAAAAAATTTATAGACAAAACAATTTTTTTACACAAGGTCTTTAGCATATTTTTATTATTACCGTATTTACACGCATAATTTCCCCCATCGCCTATTTTTCCCATCCCAGTTTTTGTGGACTATAAAATTCAATTTTTATTTTTATCGCATAATTTCCCCACCTCTACTTCCTCAACTCTATTAGCAGGCAGCTGATGCTGACGTCATGCGGTGAGCAGCTATAAAGATGGCGGGCTGCGCTGCGTGAGTTACGAAATTACGTCACAGTCGAACACACACTTCCGTGCATGCCTATTGCTTAACTGTACTTTGAAGAAAAAACAAATGTTGAGATGTGATTTTTTATATTTTAAATGTTGCGTGTTAATAACGTTGTTAAATATTGATTTTTAAAGCAAGAAATGTAATTAACATGGTATTCCTTACACTTTCACCATATTTTTTTTCCTCAAATTGAAAAACATCGCGTAATTTCCCCACCCACCCTTTTTTTGTCAAAATATAGATGAAAAAAAAGGTGAAATTATGCGAGTATATACGGTATTATTATTAGAGGATCAACTCAAAACCCATTCTCGTCAAATTCCATGTTTTTGGGACTGTAAATCACCTAATTATTGTCTTAGGATGAAACTGCATGGAAAAGATTCAAATCCAGAGGCACATTTTTTTTTAACTTCATTTATCTACTTGTATATTTTCTCTACAAATTAAAGGAAATTTATATATATAATTTTTTTTTCTAAGAAGGGAAGTGCGTGACCTCGAACACCGAGAAACACACAAAAATGTGCTTAGAATATAAATCGCTCATCCCAAAAACAGTGGTATGAGTCATTCCAATGCAAAACTCAGCTGTTGTCTGATGGCGCCATCCGATGGTGGCATGTTATACCTGCACTAACAAGTACTTAATCTCAAGATATTGCCTCCAAAGACAACAAAATATTGCCAACCTCTTGATGTGTACTTCTTTAGGCAAAATAAGCTCTACATGAGACGGATCGTTCATTTTAAATAAGACTACAATGTGAAAAACCACAAGTAAAAGTTACACGTCATTTCATCATCAGACTTCCCTCTGTGTTATACAATCAACTTTCTGCACCGAAGTACAAGCCTACATTACAATATGCTTGGCAAAAGGCAGGTTATGACATTGGCATACCAATATCATCGTTTGAAAATGTAATTGGTGTGGCTTTTGATATTGGACTGCTTGAATGCAGAAGTGATGTTGAATGTGAAAAAGTGGCTTTAGTCAGATGTGCATATTGTTCTGTTCCACTTTGTGCTTGCGTCTGCAGAAATAGTCACGACATTGAAATATGTGTGTTTTTGGTCCTATTATATCGATGTTTTGTTTCTTCGCGTTACCAAAGTTCCTCTCTTGGACCTTCAATAGGTGATCATTCAAATGTCTCTCATGGTAAGAAGTGCAGTTTTGCAGGAGAATGACTCATACCACTGTTTTTGGCATGAGCGATTTATATTCTAAGCACATTTTCATGCGGTTCTCAGTGTTCGAGGTCACACACTTCCCTTGTAAGAAAAAAAAAAAAATCTAACTAGATTTTTTTTAAGTAAATCATGTAAAGTGTATGTAAAGGTACCACAGAGAAGGATTATCCAAGTTAAATCTTCTCATATTTATTTTTATTTGAATTTTAATGGTGAATTAATATAACATAAGCAAAGGATAGTTTTGTGAACCATTTTTTCTGCTTGTCTCTCTCGTCGGTTCATTACTACAGAGCTAAACTTTATAATTTATCCTATGTAAATATGCCCTTAATTTACAAGGTGATCAGAAGACCCTACAGTTAAATATTGCCTTTATTCCTATCCATCATCTGTGAAGAAAACACTAGTGCATAATGCTTAAACCTATTAAAATTCGATAATTTTGTAAATAGTTTAAATAAAGGTGATCAATAAGACAACGGTTGGTTTTATAACCAAACAAACAAACAGTAGAGATTCTATTCTTCCTTACTTCTAAAGTTGCTTTTAAAACCATATTGTCATGAGGACTGTAGAAGAGCTATGAATGTAGTTGTATTCATTTTGATTTCCCTCGCTAACGTCATGTTCATAACCTCTTTGCTCATGAAATTGGCCGTAAACTAGTTTTTTTTTTTTTTTAAATATAAAATTCTTATGTCAGCATTTTATTACAGTATTTGCTTTTCTTTACTTATTTTTCACATTTATCCATTCATTACATATATATGTAGTGAAAAAAATTAGAAAAGAAAAAGCTGTAAAATAATGCTATAAATACAAAATGTATGTCGATATTCACCCACTCTTGATTCTAGAGCCGAAAAGTGCAACAGAGAGAGAGTGGATAGATGATTGGAAGAAAGCGTCAAATCATACTTGTGTCCCAACAGTTGATTCTTTGCAGAAAATAAAACATCTTTTTTTATTTTATTTTTTTAGAGAAAAAGTTTAGTTTTTTTTAAGTTTATAGTATACTTTCACTATATTTTTTTATTTTAGTTTTTAATATAATAATGACAACATAATGTTTAAAAATGTGAAAATTATATTTAAGGCAAACTATTTTTAAACATAATAATGACAAACTTAATGTGTGGAATATATATAATATATAGACCACGATCGCACAAAAACTAAAAACTATATTAACAAAATTAGCATCATTACATGTTTCGAGAGACAAATCGACCCTCTTTCTCAAATGAATAACAAAGGAAAACTTTATCCATTTTTCTGTATGTTATTCATTTGAGAAAGAGGATCGATTTGACCCCCGAAACATGTAATGATGCTAATTTTGTTAATGTAGTTTGTTTTGTGTGACTGTGGTCTGATTGTTTATTATTTTTAAATATGTTGACAAACATTTAGTTTTGAAACACGATTCTCAATAAATCTGCCTCATTGCCAATTTTGTTGTACATTAATGGTTTCAATTAAATTTGGAAAAACAAAATGATTTCAAAAAAATATGTTTATGCTTATAAACGCAAAAATTCATTGTAGCATTAAAACAAAATTATGTCCAATTGAAAAGTTAGTGAAGTTCTAAGACAGCCAATGCTCTTCTAAAGCTTGTTCATAGGAAATTGATGCAGTAACTAACATGTAATAGCAAGTTTTATAACTGTTTGCTAAATAATGCAATAGTTTTCTATTATCTGCTAAAAAGATTATAAAAGTAAAAAAGAAAAAAAAATATGTAATGAAGTTTGATGATGATGATTATAATTATTTATTCATTTTATCTTTTTTTTACCAATGTTTAATGTATAATTATTATAATCATTTAAGGGAATCCTTTTGTTTTCACTTTAATAGTAACATCCTATTATTAAATAAGATTTCCAAGAGAAGGATTATTTTGTGATATTGTAATTCTCTGTTTTTCATATCAGATTGATACATATATTGTATAGTATTTTCAAAACCACAACCTGTTCACTATTTAAAGAATCAAATCATGTTTTTTTTTTTCCCCCTTCTGTATTGTTGTTAATTTGCCAAACTCTGCTCTCATGAATTCTTTAAATCATTTGTATCATTAAGATGTACATTTATAATTGCTCTGGAATGAAAGAAATATTATTAAAGAAATTGCATTGTAATTTTTGAATATATTGTCTTTGCAAACAATATAATCCATTTGAGAATTTTTCATTTGTAATGCATTTACTGTTGCTTTTCTGTAAGTCTTATACCTCGTGACACATTTAACAATCTTCCCATTTTGTTTTTGTTGATTGGACTAAATTTCACAAATGAGGGAATTCATGTTATCTAATTCCCTAGACAAACATGGTCTTGAATCTCTCTTACATCAGTTTATATAAAGCTCAAGACCCTG
>JAFIDM010002131.1:13383892-13413083 GCA_023159025.1 Thereuonema tuberculata
CTGTGGTTTTCCATGAGGTCAAAATTCTCCTGTAAAGAGGCTATTGCTCTGTCAAGCACAACGAAAAAGGTTGACAAGAAACTAACAAACTCGTTCTGAATATTTTTGCTCAAGTAGTGAACGTGTGTCTCTTTTGAACTAATTCTTCTGACATGTTTGGCCATAAAACCATCAAACTTTGCTATGTATTTTACCAGTTTTAGAAAATTTCCATTATTACGTTCAAACAGAATATCTTTTTTCCCTCGGAAGGCCAATCCTTGAGTCCCCAGAAACTGTACTATACATAGTAAACGTTTTAGAACTTGATTCCAATGTTCAGTTTCGGCACGAATAAGTCTTTCATTTTCAAATCTTTTCAAGTCTTTCATTTTCAAAACTGCAACCAATGAAACGAAAAATAACTCTTTTATTCCTAATAGTTTGTGTTGTTGGTTTGGTTTTCTCTTGTCATAAACTATATTCACAAAGTTTACTGCGGACGCCCATGTTGCGGAAGGCACCTTCGGCGCCCCCCCCCCCCCCCCCCCCCCGCCCCCCCCGCGGCCGCATAGTTGGCTTATACCTTGGGCCGCCCCTGTTTCCAAGTTGTCCATTATTTCTTCGTTAAACATCTGCTTATTTTTCCACATTTCTTATTCTGCTCTTACATTGAGGTGATTATGTTTGCAAACTACTTTTCATCATAGATATTATTTTTAGCTTTGCCAGTTTTCAGTACTAAAATTTTTTTGGCCTATTTTTTGATATAAGGCATATTTTAGTGCAGATCTTCCGTCTGCTACCAGTGATTTTTTGGAAGTGTCTAATTATTATGTAATGATAAATGACTTTTTATCTTTAATAAACATAGACCAAGTGTTTACTAAGTGACATCCTAGAACAGCTGCTCTTTAGTTACAGCCAACACACAAATTAAGTTAAAAAAATATAACATATTATAATTACAAATTAAAACCATACATTCATGCTTTGGAGCTTTCGAGCTGCCTTTGCAGAGCTCATTTTTAACAATTTTACAAAAGACCCACTGCAACCCAGCCGGATCGGCGACAAGAAAAGCACTCCAATAGAATAAGACTTGTCATAATTGAGGCGCTCAGAATAATAACGGCATATCCCAACCAACAACGAATATTGGGATAGAAGCATGCCTGTACACTCATGCCATCTACCTTTCATGTGACAAAATATCAAACGAATTGAGATATGCCAAAGCCCTCATTTGCCGCCTTTAAAATTTGTCCGCAGTGAAAAACGAACTCATTCTCAGAGTGCTTTACTTAGTCCGCTATAAGTTCATGGCGTTGTAGTCAACATGGCATCGTCTGCAGATGTAATTCCTGAATCTCTGATAAAAGGTAAGAAGCGAGTGAGAAAGACAACTGAATGGGTGATAAACAAAAGAAAGTTGTGCAGAAATAGGGGTAAATCGTGTGTAACAAAAAATTTGATAGTGGTTCCAGATAAAAAACGTGAACAATTAGATTAATGCTGTAACTTTCCTGATTCAACTTGCATGTTTCAATATTTGTCTCACGATGTGAAAGACACATTGTTTTTAGAATTAAAATATGGTTTGAATTTTTAATGTTATATTTTTTAAACTTAATTTGTGTTGGTTGTAACTTATTTCTTCACTATGAATTACTGAGCATATGTAAAAACTTTTCCTTCACTATTTATTGATGTTGATGTGGCTTTCCTATTTGCTTTCAATGCCTTGTTAGGATGTTTCAACCATAATTCATTTTCTTGCAGGTTGTAATGAAATGACTATGAAGTGTGTGGCGACAACCTACAATACACCCGAGTTAAGCGGTCTGCAATGCTTTCCCAGCCACTTTCAAGTGATCTTACAATTTTAATTTATTTCTCACCCACATCATTATAACCCGTACGAAGAATGGGGATTTTGCTAATCTTTGTATATTTATTGCATTGTGAATGTTAAACAGCACATCTGTTCTACTCCCAAGAGAATCATAGTTTTCATTAATTAACTTTCTCAGTGATTAATATTTTTCTGAGCAACAACGTATTGGGCTAACTCTAAAAGGATTGCTAAATTTTAATTGTTTTTGTTCATATATTCATCTGAACAGTAATTTATTTAAGGAAAAAAAATTAAACATGCTGTAAGTATTAGTCAAAACAAGGGCAGCACAAGAATAAATAAATTACCTTTCTGAATCAAGTATTGTTCTTTATCGGGGAGGGTGGATCAGGCTGATGAGTCCCATGCAGGACGAAACGGCCGTTCCCGATTCCCTCCGATAATTGAATCTGAAAGGCAATTTATTTATTATTGTGCTGCCCTTATTTCCAATTTTCTTCAGTTATATCCTGGAGGTCTATTTTGCTAAGTGCAAGTTTCATTGGTCTTACTTGTCTTAAAGGGCTCTGGGATTGACTGATTTCTCTCCTATGATGAAAAGGTTGAGTGAGTATCAGATAATTTCATGCTATTGGTGGAATATTTTAAGGACTTACAACTGTCTTGAATAAGAGGACCTTTAAGTTCAAGTTTCTTTAAAATTTATGAAGATTCTTATCTGCAATTGTTAGGCCTATAGTTTTTTATTTTTTTTCTTATTTAGATTTATTGTCAAGTAACTCAAGTTTTTTGTTTTTTTTTTACCCTTCAGAAAGAGAAAATTTCTATTATGGATTACATTTGGCCCAACCCTTTTTTGTTCAGTGTTTAGCTTGATTTGTGAATCTGTTTTGATAGTTTTCAAAAATGCTTTTGTACCGAATTCTCATTAGCTGCTGTTTAATGGATTTTTAATGGCTTCTCTTTATATAAATATCAGAAAGCTGAAGCTTTTTCTCAGTGCCCTGAAAAGTTATCAGCTTTCTCTTGCTGAGCTCTTATGAAGAATAGTGGATTAGAACCTAGACATCAATGGGAATGTCAAATACATGATTCTTTACATCTTTTATATTGCTTTTACCTTGTTTGACTTTGATCTTCGTTGCAATTACTTTTCTTTTTCCTACTTGAAATTTTTACAAAGAAATGCATATAATTCAAACTATTAACCTGAAATCTGCAAATTAAAATTCTTCAGTAAACCCCTTCATCCTTTGTTAACAAGATAGAGAAACTTATAATTATTTGTAGGATATGAAAGGTCTCATTATATTAAGCTCAAGCAGGTCTTAATTGTCTTTTGCATTTGCTGTATTTATCTAGCCTTTTTGGTTTCTATCTTCATTGATAGAATTAGCAAACAATGGACCACTTGAGGATAGGCGTGCTTCGTAGTTACAAAATATCCCACCAGGCTACTGCTTGGCTTGTGGGATAAACAAAGCCATGTGCTTTGTTTTAACCCGTGTAGATATAGAGGGAATATTATATTAAAGAAGGATTTTCCAAGCGTTTTTACAGAATTATTACAATAAGGAACTGCACAGTACTGAACCATTCCGTCTTGAAATATCAAAAATCAACGAAAGTTACATGTTTTTTATCCCACAAGATCTCGCAGCATGAGCTTTACACGTCATATGTGACGTAGATAGGGGGCGTAAACATCAAGTGGTCCATTAGTCCAGTTATTACCAAAGAAATTACTTTTATTAACTGGATAGCACTGTACATTTCACGAGGCATCTTCTATTTAATCTGTTAAAATTTTACTGTTTTAAGTTAAATAATTAAAATAAAACAAAAGCAAAATTATTGTCGAAGTAAAATTTTATTGGATATTTACAAGGAAATTTCTCACAGTCTAGCTTATTCCATAGCTTTTCCTTTGGGAAATAACATTACATTGCTAATTGAAAGAAACAAGTTGCCCTACTATATTTACAAGGATTACAAAACTGGAAAAATTATAATACACGATACTTAAATATTATAAGTATCTTCCAATGCAATTACAACTATGAAATAACAGAATGCCACATTTCCTTAAAGAAAAAGTTTCTTTTTTTTTTTCCCTACAAAAGTTTACAATTATCATCTATGCTGTAATTAATACTTGCTCTCCATCTGTTTTGTGACCGCTTGTATACAACGAGCCATGGTTTGTGAAGCCCTGCTGATAGAATCAGTCATATAGAAATCCTTTAAATGTAAGATCTGAGGTGTAATTGGATCAGAAGATAACTTGATTTTGGCAGCCTGGAAAAGAAAAAGGAATAAGTCATTGTTGATAGAACTCTCCAACATGACTTCTTATTAAACATTGTTTTTACTTCAAAGCTAAGTAATGACCATCCAAATTTATTGAATAGTTATAAATGAAACGTTGGGAAAAATAAACTGATTGTTATGGATAATGAAATGTAAGTATGAGAAATAAAATAAACTTGTTAATCAAACGGACAGTGATGAATGCCAATACATAATATCTACATAAGAACGAATTATGAAAGCTTATTTTGAAGGGATAAGACTTGTGGCTTTTCTTAACCCCTGTGTTGACAATGATCAATCAGTAATACTGTTGTTGTAAGTTCTTGAATGTCTTTTGGCTGAACAGGAGACTGTGGCAAATATTCAAAAGCGCTTAAAGAATGTCTACAGAGACCAGGCAGTTGATAAAAGCACCGAGTCGTTGGGTGAATCGTCTGTCGTCGGAAGGAAAAGGGAAGTTGTCTGATCTCCCGTGCTCTGGCCGGCCGTACACAGCTGTGACTCCTGCAATGTTACAACGTGCAACTCAGAAGCCTATGTGAAGACTTAAGAAACTGAGGAAAAGATTCCAGCATGTTCATGGCCACAAAGACGTGAACAAACTTCTCCTGTTCCAGGATAATGCCGGATCACACAACTTCACTGGACTGTTCTCCCTCATCCATACTGCAGCCCTGATCTCGCACCTTTGGACTTCTAAAGGATGCAATCCGCGGGAAGCAATATGACAACGATCAGGAAGTTCTTGATGAAGTAAGAAGTTGGATGAGGCACAGATCAGTAGAGTGGTACCATCAAGGCACGCACACTGACATTTAGTGGCATACGATCATAGACTTGAACATTACGTTGAAAAATAGCTTTTTGTAGCTAAACAATTGAGGAACAAGGTGATGTATTTCAAACTATAATAAAACAGATCTACTTTGAGAAAAAAACTATGTTGCATTACTTATTGAACGACCCTCAAACAAATACTGTACAAAGATATCCATAGATTCCATTTTAGAATATAATATTCGATTTTGATTCTAAATTTTTTTTTTTCAATGATTAAGCATGATGGTTATTAATTCTCATTGATTGACAAGATCCATATAAGGACTGATTGAACTTTTCAATTCCCATCTGAAGAAGGCTTGGGTAAGCCATCACAAGTAATTGTTTTTTAAATGTTTTTAAATTTTAAAATGTGTTGCCTTTATATGAAGAACTATTAAAAAAAGATTGTGATAAATTTATCAGTCAAAAGTTAAAGTTCAACAATCAATCCTGTTATGATCTAAATCAGTGATATTCAAATAGGATATGTGAAAAAAAAAATCTGTTGGAGGTTTCCTTATTTTAAGTAAATTTTTTTGAATACTAAAAACTTTTGTTCCTTTAAAATTTTTTATACGATTAAAGGTTTTTAAACAAATCGCTTATTTCCTAAACTTTTAATATTGGATGTAAATTATATAATTCATTTTAGATGTTTGTCCTGAATTTTATTTATGTACAGATAAAATGAATATTTCGAATTATGCAACAACAACATTGGGGGTACAAAAAAAACACAAAGTTGAATATCTAGATAACTGCACTTTCTGAATTCAGTGCCACTTTTTAGGTTAACCTTGATTTGCTTTACTATTCCACAAGGAAAGAAAACCTACTGTGTTGCCTGACAGTAGGATAAGAATTCATTCTCTTAATCTGCTTCTTATGCCATTGTCTCAAACGGAATTTTTTTTTTTTTTTTTTTTTTTTTTAATAAAACAACTGTTTATAAATTGAAAAACCTGGTTTCTAACAATTTGTTTTTATAGCTTAAAATTTATTAGCACTGAATCCTTCATTTTGAAATCTCTAATTCTAAAATCAAAAGATAATTAGGATACAAATCATAGTGATACGTTACCATTGCATCCACATCTAAGGCTTTGGCTAAATCATCAGTTGTCTGTATTTCCCCATAACAAGACAAATGTGGACAAATTTGAACCATTCTTTGGCGGATTTCATCTAGAGTGTTATAGGCTAACTTCTTTCCAGCAATCTACAGAAAAGAAAGAATATAGTTAAGACCGGTTTTAAAAATAACAAAGCATTACCTTTTTGTGTGGTATCTTTATTGTTCTAAATTTATATTAATACTAAATGAGACCAAACCTTGTTTGAAATAAGCAGAATTTTTTTTGGAACATATTATGGATTCAGTGTTTCGTGAGTGTTGCAATTATTCTACACTCAACAATTTCAACATGTTTCGTGTTTTTGAAGTCCTTGTTGAAGATTGCTACATTGTTTCACTTTTTTTAATTTAAACAAAAACTACAATGATAATAAATAAGGACTTGCAATATTTGTATCTCTCAATTTAATATATGTATTTAACTTTTATCAGGGATTTGAGGGGAAAAAAAATAGGGAAAAAAATTAATTAGATCAACACGGTTCCAATGTAATAAATATTAATCCTTCATTTCCACTTTTCCCCCTAATAATATTATAAACTTATAAAAATCAAAAACAAAATTTTGATTAGTAATTACAGTAAACTCCCCGATTATCCGCGGACCTCTCCTGTTCCCATTTTTTTTTACTGTACAATAAATTACGAAATTAACAAAAATATTTTAAATCTAGAATAAGGTAAACAATAAAAGAGGCACATTTAGTGAGGTTCAAGTAACGGTTTTTCGTGTTTTGACACGAAAAAAAACAAAGACAATTAACCGATTTTTTTTTTGTTAAAAAGTAAGAAAATAAAGTAAAATAAAATGTTTATAATGTATGTACTGCCATTTTAATGTAAATAAAACATGTTAAAAGCATTTTTGTGATGATTTTCGTTCTATTTCAGATTATCTGCGGTTGCCGCGCCACCTAATTCCACAGATAATCGAGAATTTACTGTATTATTATTATAGATTAATGGTTTTGTTTTGCCCTTGTTTTGGAGAGAGATAAGATAATCATTGTAAAAAAATCAATTTGTTTCATTCTAATACATTTACAGTACCTCTGAAAGGGCACGTATTATTTTCCAGTCTTCCCTTGCCATTCCAGGAGGTGTAACAGCAACCAATGTTTGCTGAGGACGTCCCTCGGTGTTTACATAAGTGGCCTGTTTCTCTGTATAAGCTGCTCCAGGCAAAATAATATCAGCCATTTCAGCTCCACGATCCCCATGGTGACCTGAAAACAAAGATCAAAAACTAGTTGTTCCCAAGCTTTTCTAGATTTTGGGAATTCTTAATTGATTCCCATGCATTTTCAAATATTCATACAAAAAAATACTACAAAGTTGCCCGAATTACAAGAAATCTTATATTACATGAAAAAAAAAATATCAATTGATTTTAATATTACAATTTTTAAATTATTCCTTAAACCAAACCTCTAAATCTAGATTCTGCACAGTTCTTTGAATATTAACTCTCAAGAGCCAACGTTAAAAGTACAGGATTAAATTTTAAGACAAGTACCGCGACTTAAAAAAAGAAAATATTCCAGAAACTGTAAAGAAACAAAATTAACTCATGGAATGTTGTTTTGCTCATTATAAAATCATCCTGCTTTTTTATTTTTTTTTTTTAACTCCCGAAATAAATCCCAATTTCAGAGTCTTAATTTAACGTACATCAATAATAATTCAGTCTAAACTACTAAAGACTATTGGTAATGAAACAAAAACATTTTTATTTAATTTTTAATTTATAACTTAATTCAAAATTACCTTGATATATTACAGTACAATCTTTTGGTAACTTATCTCTACTTATAACTCCTTCATCAGCTCCCAACAAATAGAGAACTTTAGGGGGATTTTTAAGAAGACTCTCGGGATCTCCTTTATATCCTAAGTCCAAAGCTGCAACCTGACTTGCAACCTAACATTAAAAAATGATAAAGAACTTTGAATGCATGGAATGAAGAAACGACATTTAATCGTGTTAGGGATATCATTGTGTGTAGTGAAAACAGACAAGAAAGCTTTTTTCTTTTTTTTTGTAGTTGTTGGTTTTTCAATTTCTTATTTTCAGTTTACTATACAGGATACAAAAGCTTTTATTGAGCTAAAAACCATCTCTGGCTCTTACCCTGTCCAAAGATCAGAACGTAGTTCAATCAGCCAAATAGCTTTGGCTTCAATTTAGAAGGAAAAAAAAAACCCAACAAAATTGTGTGTGTGATAATTCCTGAAGATACAGACTTTTGGAAACCCACTGCTTTACTGTCAGTGCCAAATATTCTTGAGCATTGGTTGTTCCTTTTAAGAAAAATTACAACAATTTGACTTGGGTAAAAATGAACTTCAAATTCACCTTCCTGCAATTATTAATAGTCAGCAGTTTTTGCCATTAACCAAATGCCTAAGCTAAATTTTTACAGCAAAATTTTTTACATTTTTTTTATACGTAAAATATTCAATGGATATTTTTGCCCATTTTGTGATAATTAAAAGTCACAAAATTACCTTAGTAAGTTGATAATTTATCATTTTTAGATTTGTTTGTTTTTGAAAATGACTTGATGGTTGATTTACAACAATTCACCACTAAGCTGGTAGCTGTCAAATAGAACATTTCCAAAGATCCTAATCTTATTTCAAAATACTTTTAGAACCATCTGACACAGGCCCGTGCTGGCCAGAGGGGATAGGGGGACTTGCCCCCCTGCGCCCTTTGCCTGAATGGCTTTTGGCGCCCCTGTGCTAAATCGTGAAAAAAATCTAATAAACAAAAAGAATTAAAATTTGTTTTAATGTAGTCAACAAAACCAAAATTAAATTCTTCACTCTCGGAATGAATAATATTAATATCCTTATAGAAGAACATATTGGCTCGAAGTGCCGTGCCGTCGCCTTGCAAGGCGGCAGCGAACTTGGCAGCGGGCGCCTCTGCTCCGGTCGTGGAGTCAAGTCAACAAGCGTGGTTAGAAGGGAGGGAAATTCTGTGTTGTGAGCTGTAGGGTGTGGGGAGGCTGGGCGCAGCCTTGTGACTAAGTCAACAGTGCAATGTGAATGGTATACAGTTCAACTTCGCTCATGCTCTGTAGTGGTGCTTGAGTTCCTATTTCCAGTGACTAGTCTGTAAAATTCTTAGTATTCATTTTGATTTTTGCATCAGTGCACCCAGGGCCGGATTAGCCAAACAGCAGAAGTAGCAAATGCTGCGGGCCCCGCGCTTCTAGGGGCCCCCCGCCTAGAGCAGAAAATGCAAAAGAAATACTGCGCGATTAAAATTATCTCCCCAGATATTTTAATTTGCTTGAAGCTTCTCTGCTAAAGAATGATTACCACCCCTTTTCACTTTGAACACTGTAGAAGGTGTCAAAATGCTCCCCCCTATAAGTTTTCTTCCAAATGTGCTTTGGATATTTATCAATTTTTGAAATTCGGTTTCTGTATTAATTATAGTTTCGTTACCATTTGTTAGAACAGGCACAACTAATGATTTCCACAATATTCTACCTAGTTCTACTTTATTGTAGCTTTTATTACATATGTTCCTTATCCGTCCAATTAGTTTATTTGCTTTAGCTATTGTGTTGTTAGTGTGCTTTTTAAAGATTTGTCCCGCATTTGTTATTAATATTCCTAGATATTGATATTCATTGGTTTCTTTAATTTCTCGATTATTAATTTGCCAGAAGTTTTTCCCAACTACATTAAAATTTATTACTTCTCTTTTGTTGCAATTGGATTTCATTTGAAAATCTTTTGCAATGCTTCCTGTCGTATTTATTAGGCTCTGTAAATCCTTTTTATTATCTGAGAACAGAACAATGTCATCTGCAAACAATAAGCCTGGCAGGGTTTCATTCCCAACTGGGATACCCAAGTTGCTCCTTTCGAGTCTAAACGTTAATTCACTCATTATTTATGTTGAATAGTTTTGGTGACAAAGTACACCCTTGTTTCATTCCTATTTCGGAATTTGTATCCAATTTGATTCCCAATTATGGAGTTTATATTTCAACTTGCTGTCTTTATAAATATTTTGAATCAATCTGAGAAATTTGCCAAATCAAATTTCTCAGATTGATTCAAAATATTTATAATCAATCAAAATTTTTCTTAATTGTAATATGTTCCACAACCCTTCTCTACTTATCGTATCGTAAGCTTTTTTAATATCCAAGAAGGCAATACAAAGCTTTTTTTTTTTTTTTTTGAATTTTTATATTTACCTGTGGTTTCAGTGAGCACAAATAAATTGTCTGAAGCTCTTCTATTTTTTTCTGAATTCATTCTGTAATTCTCCTAATATGTTGTTGTTTTCCATTATTGTATCCAATCTGTTGGTTAGTATTTTGGTGAACAGTTTACAGAGATTGCTAATGATCTTTATAGTGTAATGGTTCGATTATTAATCGGGTCCTTTTACATTATTTTTTTTATTGTAATGTTTGTGTGGGATGTAGATATGATTATTATTTATATAATCAGACTAAAACTCAATTCTAAAGTTAAGTTGTTGTTTTTTATATATCAAATAATTATACTAATTTGTATTTTTCCCGGGGGGGGGGGGGGGGGCGGCTCGTTTTTAGTTTATAATTATATTGCATCTCTATTATATATTAAAAAGCGAAAAATATATATATATTGTGAAGAAACGCGAAATTAAGCAAAATAAATACATTAAGTGCATATTACCAGCGGAAGATAACATTCGATTTGACTGAAATTTTGCACAGAAATTAGTTATTGATGTAGAAAAAGGTTGGTCACTATTAGAAATCTCCAAATGAAAAAGTTTTTTTCGCTCTACCCTAATAAACAGCCTATCTTTTAAGAAATAATTTTAGGTTTTTAAATTTCAATTCATTTTTATGCTCTAGTTTGTCAAAATTTTACTCTCAAAAGTTTGTTTAGGTAATATTGAACAGTTTCTATAAAAGAACAAGTAAACAGGAGAGACCAACCCTTGAAAACATACATAAGTAACATATACCAAAAGTCTTAAAAAGCTAATTTGTTCAACATTTTACTTACTACGTACTTTCAGAATATGTTTGTGAATATAGCTTTATTTTGGTTTCATTGGTAGTAGCCCTTAGCCGACTTAGATGTTCCTGGAGCCAGTGACATAATCCCTAAGTGTAGTCTACCCTAGGCTAGGTATACTATAATTAGGCTAGGTTTATGTGATTCGTTGATTGTTAGCTAATGTACAGCGAGGTTAGGCCAACTGTATAATAGTTCATTAAGTTTGAAAATTATTTTTGTCTTTTCCTTCCAGATTTGAATACAAAATGGACGGTAAAAAGAGGAAAAAGTGTGGTAATGAATTTAGAAAAGAAAAAAAAAGCCAAATAGTTGCTAGAATCAGCAAAAACTTGTTCGAAAATAACGACTTTTTGTCTTATGTTATGTTATGTTATGAATGTGGTTGGCAGAGAAGCCAAGCACTGCGACTGGAGGTCTGTTGTACTATCCCAGGGAAATAGGGACAGACGGAGAGAAAGACTGAGAAAGTATGGTGGGAGAATTGCAGGAGAAACGGGAGAACCACGAGAAAACCTGCCCAACGCGGATCGTCCACCATCACGAAACCCACATAAGAACCGAACCCCGGTACTCAGAGGTGAGAGGCCGATGTCATAGCGACAAGGCCAACCACGCGGCTACTTTTTGTCTTAAGCCGCACTCAAGATCCAGCAGTAACTATCCTGAAAATAAAAGAGAAAATAGTGAAACAGCAGTAGCAGATCGTAGTTTCTACACTCGGTGATAATAGAAAAGAAAATCCTAAAGCCAATGATTGTGACTCTTCAACAATAATTAATACTGATCCAAAACTGAAGGTCAATGAACAACTGATCCTACACACACACACATTGTATCCTATCCACGAGCAAAAATCATCAACCCCCCAACGTCGCCAAAACCAAGATTATCACTACCTTGAACTTCAACCACAATACTTCTTGAAGAGCAATCTCTGGAAGGAGGTGAACTCACAGAACAAAAAAAGGATTATTTGAAGAAGCCAAGTGACAACGACGTATCATATTTTTTGTCCGTTTCATCCTTGTCAACCTAAAGAAGGTCTGCCATTTACAGGGAAGAGATCTATATTTTTTTGAAAAAGATGATGGCCAGTTATTCAACAGACAATCGTTATATCTTACAATGAAGCTAACAAAAAGCTGTATTGTTTTTTATGCTTAGTCTACAGTAGTAAAAATTCTACTTTTTGTTCAGGATTTGAAGAATGGAAAAATGTTCACATCAGATTAGAGCAACATGAAACTTCAAAAGCTCATGATGCTTCTACACGTTTGTTTATTACAGCAAATATGAAAAAAATCTACTCACGACTTACTTTTTGACAAACAAATCACAAAATGGAGAGAAGAGGTGATGGAAAGAAGACATGTTGTACAAAGTATTGTTGATGTTTTGAAGCTTAAAGGGAAACAAGGCTTTCCTTTGCGAGCGTCAGTAGAGCAAGCACACACTTTACATGACAGTTTGATTAACCATGGTAATTTTTTTGGAGATTTTATTACTGCTCAGCAAATATGATTTAACATTGAAAAAGCACTTGGATGCTGTAACGCTAAAAAGTGAAGAACTTCACAAAGGAAGAGAACGTAAAGAAAAGGATACTGGCAAAAATTAAAAAGTAGTAGGAAGAGGAAGTTTTGTGACTTTTCTCAGCAATAACAGTAAATAAAATAATTTCAATCTTTGGGAGAGATTTCAGAACCATTTGAGGTGAAAACAGGAGTAAGACAGGGAGATGGGCTTTCCCCATTGCTCTTCAACTGTGTGCTGGAGAAAGTAATGAGAGAGTGGAGGAAAAGAATGGAAGAGGAAGGAATCAAGAAAATAAAAATAGGAAGAAAGAAAGATAACTTGGAAATTGACTGCCTGGCTTTTGCAGACGATCTTGCAATACTAGCGGAAAACATTGAAGATGCAAGAAGACAAATAAATATACTGAAAGAGACGGCAGAAAAGGCTGGACTACAAATATCTTATGAAAAGACGGAATACATGACCAATAGAAAAGATGCACCAAGACAGATCACAACAAAGTATGGGAAAATCAAGAGGGTTAATAAATTCAAATACCTGGGAGAAATAATTCAACCAAACGCCCTTGAAAAGAAGCGGTCCTAGCAAGAGCAAGAAAAATGGAACTGTCATTCCATTTGACAAAAAATATATACAACAAGAAGTCCATATCTATAAACGCTAAAATTAGGCACTACAATACAGTCATTAAGCCAGAAGGCCTCTACGCCTCAGAATGCCTTGCACTAAACACAGCCAGACAATTAGACGAGGTAGAAAAAAAGGAAAGAAAGATCTTACGGAAAATCCTGGGACCAAAATATGAAGACGGAAAATGGAAACTGAGAAACAACAAAGAAATCTACGCAAAAACAGAAAAAATAACTGACACAATGAGGAAAAGAAGAGTGGCTTTCTACGGACACATTAAAAGAATGAGTGAAGGTAGACTGACGAAGAGATTATTCACCTTCTTCGACAGAAACCCCAAGACTCAGATGACATGGATCAAGGAGGTCAGAAAAGACATGGAAGAAATGAAAATAGATGGAGAAGAGGTGGAGAGAAGAGAAGAATTCAGAAAAAAGATCAAGGGATTCAAGGGTTTTCAAGAAAAGGCAAAGAAGAAGACGGGAGCAAAATGGACGGAAGAAAGAAGGAAACAACATAGTGAAAGAATGAAAGAATACTGGAAGAGAAGAAAGAAAGTAGAAAAATAATCATGAGTTATTTCACGTGGTCCATAGTCGGCCAAATTCGAAGAAAGAAGAAGAATAATTTCAATCATTTGCTACAAAATGAAAGAAATCATATCAGACAGTGTAAAAGAAGCGGTGAAGTACTCAATATTGATGGACACAACAATAGATATTTCGGGTAGTGATCAATGTGCCTTTGTGGTCCGCTTCGTACAAGGATACGAGGTTTATGAAAGGCTTCTGGCGTTAAAATGTATAACAACTACTATAGGGCTTTTGAAATCGCTGACACAAATTTTGGAAGAAGTACAAAAGCCTATTGAAAACTGTGTAACAGATGCCTTTGATAGAGCATCAAATATGAGTGGGCCTTACCACGGACTTACTACCAAATTGTCAATTATACCAAATCATATTCATACTTGGTGCTATGTCCATGTGCTTAATCTGATAGTCTCTGATACAGCACAGGTCCTCCCTACCACTATTTCATTCTTCGGACTGCTCCAAGAAACACAGGTGTTTTTGAAAGAATCACTAAAGAGGCAACATATGTACACGGACGAAAGTCCAGTCTTTTAAGCTGGAAGCTATTGGTGCTACATGTTGGCGTAGCCGAAGTGATGCGTGTACCAAGATTTTCTTTTGATGCCTGGACATCAAAAGAACCCCACCAGAACCAGTCAAGTACATATTTTTTGAGCTGACGTTGGTATTGCAAAAAATGCATCATGCACTGACTTCAATGGTAAAGTAAGAAACGATGCTGCAGCTCTCCTTCATAAATTTGTTAGTTTTATATATTTTTTGAAGCCAGGTTAATGTAAAAAGTGATTTCTAGGGGTTAGATTTTCAAAAATTTTTCGGGTACCCCCCCCGCCTCCAGACCTCCTTAGGTGGCGCCCCATCACCCTACTTTGTCCCCCGCCCTTCAGAGGTACCCAGCACGGGCCTGATCTGACATATGAAAGAAGGTATATTCATGTCATGCAATATCCTTCAAATACCTCCTGGCTTTTGATGCAGGTTTAACTATTCAATACGCCTCAAAGAATGATCAGAATCAATACCTCTGTGTGCAACATTTGATTTACAGAGCTTTGGTTATAAAATGGGTGACGAGACAAACAAAAAATTATATGCAATTATGTTAATGATATTTCTTGTCCTTATCAATGCATGAACTATCTTCCTATCTTGTTTTAATGGATAACAGTTTACCTCCATTTCATAATCACATGACCTTACTGAATTTAAATCAATTTTTCAAGAGAGACTGCAGTATTTGTGGTTCCTTACAGTATTAATTTTAAGAGTCTGGTGTAAAAGATACCTTTAAATTTATATGTAGCCATATCAATCTACTTTTGAAGTTTGCATATAAGTTGCATCAAATTCATGCTTGTAAATTATGTATTGATCTATGTCATACTTTGTCATTTGTGGTGAAATAAGTTATCAATTAATCTTAAAAATAACTGGAGTCAAAGGCATATCAAGATGTTTTCATGCCCAGAACAAATCATCATATAACCATCATTAACAGAAATGATATTTAGAAAATCAAAATCGTTTATAGGTTTCTTTCTTTTTGTATTCATTAAATGCTGATTTTCAATTCCCATCCATTTTGTTGTCTGGGTGTGCAAGATATGTACCATTCACCTCCCTTACCTACACTACCACTCCTCGTTCAACATTATTTGCAATAAGGTTTTGGTTATTTCTACAACTTCAAAATTTTTTAAAATTTCGTGGAAAAAACAGAATTAAGAGAGATCTTTAAGGTTTATTTAGAAAATATAACTATACATATCACAAGAATCTTGAAATTTTACTATCTCTTTATCTGTTATAATACAAAAGCAGAAAAAAACAAGTTAGGGATAGCGATTAGTAAACCAATCACAATGCTTCGCAACGTCTTCTGATACGTATAAGAAAATACAATTGATATTGCTTTAATTTCCTTATTATTATAAATGTGATTGCTGCGAATGCAAAAGGCGCAATTGTTGTGATTAATGATAATTTAATGTAATTTTAATGATACTTGTCCATAGACAGACAGACAAACCGGGATTTTAAGTCTTCTGATACTTATCAGAAGACTAAAAAGGTATAAAATTCAGTGTGTTGCTTACCCTATGTAGTACATTGAAAACCTTCCAACCTGCATCTGCTTTACACTTTTTAGCTATTCTTGTCGCCATTCCATAGATAGCAGCTCCATCGTTTCTCTGAAGAGCAACACTACCTACAATCACAACCGGTCTTTTTGCACTATTTAAAGTTTTAGAGAATGGATGAGTTCCACTGGCAAGTTGTTCTAAAACTGAGTTGCTATCTCCTAGATGCTAAAAAAAAAATAACATTATAAATTATAATCAAAGCTTATCCACAGTCAACAATCGTAAGGTAAATTTATTGAAATAAACTACACCCCTGTCTTCTCTTTATAGGAAATTAAAAAGTATTCAACGAATAACACAAAATTCAATGAATATCATCAATTGGAACACTCAATGCTATCTTTAAAAAAACAAAAAAACAATGAACCACGAATGTAATGGAATTGCTTCAAATATAATTTTTTCCTGATTACCATATAGGAGAGATAAGAGAAAACAAAAGTTCTAAATTTATTGACCAAAAATTGTATTTCTATATATATATTACTCTCTCTTTCATACAAGTTATGTGCCAAGAGGGCTGCATTGTTTTCAGTCATGTTATTTGAATTATACATACAACAGGAATTTCACTGGCAGTTCAAACAATTTGATTGGAAAGTTATATGACATATTAAGCAAATTTGATATCATATCATATGCAGTAAAACTACTGCTGTTGCAAATTTTGAACCATTCACCAGAAAACCCAAGATTTAGCCCCCAATAATTTCCATCTACAGTAGAGCACCGTTTATACATTTTTATTATTTATACGTTTTTTTGAATGGTCCCGGCAAAATCCAATGCATATTAACGATGAATAATTTCATTTATACGTTTTTTTCAAGAACTCAAGAAGAAAGAAAATGCGCATTTCAACCTCAGATTCTCACCTGCTGATTATCCAGTCTTAGAAAAGGCATGCAGTCTCAGAAAATTGCACTGAAAAACCTCTGCCAAGTTTTCATCAAGCTTTGGCGGGTTTTAACACCATGCAAGAATACCTCATTAGCAGTGATTTAAATGATAAAGTTAAGATGGCACTTTTAACTGTGCACAATGAACTTTTTTCTGTGTATTTCAAAAAAGCCCTACAACTTAAAATAACAAAATATTTTGTAAATGCTGAATGAATATGAATAGTAGTACTAGTTGTACATTAAATCCGGAATAAGAAGTTTTGTATTACATACCTCTTGTATTTCATTTTCATGTAATATTTTAATTTACCTTTGACTTTTTATTGTTGGTTATTATGAAATTGTTCATAACTTTTGTGAATTCCGTTTCATTCATAAGTTTTGTTTTTTTTTCTCAGTCCCTTGAAAAACGTATAAACAGTGCTCCACTGTATTTCTTTCTTTGAAAGAACATTGATCAGATCATTGTTTCACTTACAAAGAGAAGTCAATTGAGCTGTGGCTGTTAGAAAATGAATGTGCCTTCTACTAGTCTGGAAAGAATAAACATATCAGATGCTACAATTAAGTAACAAAATCACCAATTAGACTGTGTTGAAAAAGGGTGCACTTAAACTGTACTATTGTTGTAGTATTTTGAACAAGTGATGGTCAACTGTTTCAAAGCTTAATTTCACTGAGAACCTATTAAGATTCCCTGGAAATGACATTTGTAAACAAACGTTGTCACTTATCAATAGGACTAATTATTCTTGTTACCAGTCATTGTTTGCTTACATCAGAAGGAATATCACATTACTAGATAATATTCACATCATGTATGGACAGTTTTAAGAGGCAACATTCAACTGAATGTTAAACAGTGGATTAAACATTAAATAGGTAAGGAATAAAAAGAAAGTGCTTTAAAAGCTCATAAATTTACATGTGAAAAAACACTTCCAGAGCAGTTGATATTTGAAGAAAAAAAAAAGGAATCCGTAGGCAATTCATGCAAACAAGATAGATCTAAATAAGCTATAACAATAGATTTTGCATGATTAAGTTTAAAAATTCACAAACAATTGCAATTACCAAAAATATTCACTGAACAGACTTACTTAAGCATTAATAGTGCACAAAGTCTATTAATGCTTAAGTAAATGCAATTAGGTTTGAATAAATAATTGAGGGATTTTGTGTATACAACTACTGCAAAAATGATGTTCATTTCAGGCTTTTTAATGTTTTTGTTTTCTAAACATTTTCATTTTGGCACTATGTTTTGTAACGGATGTATTTCAATGAAAGAATAAACTTATCTATTTACATCACAACATTCACTGCTGAAATAGTAAATAAGATACCAGAAAAAAGAGAGTAACTTTTCAATTTAAATATCAATATTTAAATCTAGCTAAAAACGAAAGAAATCTGAACTGTTTAGTTAATAACGTGATTTCAAGGAAAAAAAACCCGAACCAATTTCCTACCTCATATTCGTACGTCAAATCAAGTTTAGGTCCAACCAAAGCAACCTGAAGTTCATTATGAAGATAGCATTTCCTAATGCGGGTATTCACTAGTGGAGCCTCAAATCTAGGATTTGTGCCAATTAATAAGACAAGATCTGCTTCTTCTATTCCACTAATTGTAGTGTTAAATAGGTAGCGAGCACGTACGTCCTGGCCTGTTTGGACTGGGAACTTCTCCTCAGTGAAAAGGTTATCACTGTCTAGCTTGTTAAGTAGATCTTTCAGAGCTACCATTGCCTGCAGAAGAAAATTATAAAATATGAAATATATGTTTATATTATTTTCAAAATGCATGGTAACTGAAGCAATTAAATTCATACTAGACCCGCCAGTTTCAAATGATTTTAGTTGCTATTACTTTTTTAAAATGAAATGTTTAATGCTAGTAACTCAAAAAGAGAAATTCAGAAAAATTAGCTTTTATAGTGGTCCTTATTAAAAAAATTATAAAATGTATCCATTTACAATAAGTAAAAAAAGACTGGCTTAACAAATATTTGTTCGCGAAAAAAAAAAAAATCAAAAAGCACATAATGAGAGAATGTCATCTTTATTGGTAACTTTTCAAAGACAACAGGGAACCAGTTAGCGATACTGTCGAAAACTAACAACTGAAATGTGCTAACTGAAATATGAATTCTACAATTAGTTAAATATAACAATAATAAAAAACAAAACAAAAACAAACAGGATTGCAATATTTCACTTGAAGTTAAATACTTACCTCTGCATCGGCCAAAGATCCAACCAATGCTGCAACTTGATTGCCAGGAACAGATTTTAAGGTTTTCGAAGTAATGATAAGAGCATCCTCCCATTCACAAGGAACTAGAGTCTTAGTCTGATCCTTCACCATTGGTACAGTTAACCGCTGACGCTTCAGGCCATCATAAGAAAATCTTGTTTTATCAGATATCCATTCTTCATTAATGTCCTATATTTAAAAGGGCTATATTTAGAAACACTAATATTTACAACATTAAATTCAATTTAAAAATTTATTATTTTTCTAATCATCCCTAAGGTTAAATGAACACTATCATCATCTGTCATTTAATAGTTTCTCTTTTAAAAATGTGTTTAGTAGCTGAAATAGTGAATGTCACGCAATGAATTGTAAATGTTATTTAATATAAATTGTAAAAGTTTCATGTATATTTGTGCACATTAGTTGAGAAATTAACACTTAAGCTAAAGTACCTAGGTTTAACAGGAGTCAGGTGTGTCTGTTCTCAGCCAATGGGGATAAGCTTTTTTTTCTTGGACTTAAAGAAGGGCAAGTGTCGAACTAACCATCTGACCTACACTTCTATTAGAATCAGAAACCCCTGTACCCATCCCCTTATTAGGTAAAGCCTTCAAAGTTTGTTTAAAGTCCCTGACATGTTCAAGTATTAGATAAGTATTACATCAATAAAAAAAACCAAGATTTTTCTTTATGTTAATTAATATAGTCCGATTTTCATCAGGGAACATGAAAACCCGTTAACTAATTCTTTACCTCATTTACTCTTGGAAGAACCCTTAAAACTTCTCCGGTTCTTGTGGTGACAACAATATTACTTCCTACGGCATCTAATACATCTACACTTTCAGTTTTCCTACAAAATTAATATTTAACTTTAATATGTAAGAAGGTTTAACGTGCATCAAATGTAACATGAAAAAGGGAAAAAAATATAGAAACGCACAAATTCGTTTGCTTTCATGCCTTTGAGCCATCATCGATGGCAATCTGGGACAGCTGTTTCGTCCTTATTAGGATTCATCAGCCAGATTTACCCTTGATGATCAAGCTCAGAACGCGTGAAAGCCTATGGATCCCTCTCCCACTCTTGGAAGTGGGACCCCCACAAAAGCAAACTAAGATAGAAAAATCACTGTAACTAGTACAGCATAATTACCTTTAATGCGTTTGGCTTATCCTTTTATTCAATGCCTTTTGTGCCCAGCACTTAGCGAGCTAAGGTAATTATGCTGTACTAGTTACAGTGATGTTTCTATCGTCGTTTGCTTTTGTGGGAGTCCCACTTCCGAGAGCGGGAGAGGGATCCATAGGCTTTCATGCATTCTGTGCTCGATCACCGAGGCTAAATCTGGCTGATGAGTCCTAATAAGAACGAAACAGCTGTCCCAGATTCCCATCGATGATGGCTCAAAGGTGTGAAAGCAAACGAATTTGTGCATTTCTATTTTTTTTTTCGTTTTTCATATTTAACTTTAAACAAACACAAAATTACAATCTTTGAAATTTAAAGAAATCAACAATATTTTAAAAAATAACATCTTAATTATAACATTTTTAAACATACTCTCATTCCCCCTCCCCCCCATTTTCTGATTATATCTGGCATTCAATTGTTTTCAGTAAAATACTACCTCGTTTCCCAGGGCCTTGCAGTGAATGCGTATGGCTTAGAAGTTAATGCTCCAACAGGACAAAGATCTATTATATTTCCAGATAATTCAGACATTAACATCTTCTCCACATATGTCCCAACTTGCATGTCTCCTCCTCTTCCAGTTGTACCAAAATCATCAACTCCTGCTACTTCACTTGCGAATCTGAAATTACAAAAATCAATGTTTTAAGCCATTCTTCTTTTCAGAAACCAAAAATTATATATAATGCTTTTAAGTTGTAATGATAATGCCAAACTTAATTTCTAAAAACAGTTGCTATTACAAATATTCAGTGCAAATGTTCTTGATATAAAGAAAAAAAAAAAATTATCAATTATTGATCATTGTTGTCTAATTTGACGAAATGGATTTTTGTTCTTCAATCCTATTTTTTTCCTTTGTCAAATGAATATTTCTAAGATTTTATGCATCTGTGGGGGCACTACTTGTCTTCTTGCAAATTAGTTTATTTTGGTGTAAACCATCCTTAAAACAGTTCTTACTTTCAGCTGTCCATTGAAACATTAACAAAAACTGTGATTCTGTCCATGACTGTCTTTGAAATGGGGATTGTGAGGTAGGGATTAAGAGGACCCTAAAGAGAGTTTGGTATTCTTCCTTTTGATAATTTCTATATATATCTTAAGTGAAGAAGGCCAAACATTAGTGTTTCAATCAATTTGATGGCTTATTTCCATTAATTGTCGAATCTTACAAGCCCAACACATTTGATTACCTCTGCACTGTTCATCTCTCCTGTTATTTTAGCTGGACTGTACTATTTCTTTCATGAGATGATCTTGGAGACTGCAAGCACCCTCTTTCTATCTTCTTTTTCAACAGGAAAAAGGTTTTCTTCTTTTGGTCCTTTTAAATTTTATACTGTTTTAATATGCTTCATCTTAGACTTTTTGAGAATCATCTCCAAGTCATCTTATTTGTTACCATTTTTTTAATCTTACAAAAGAAGTATGCTAATTCTGAGAGTTACTTCTATCCATATGATAAAATTTCTTTTTTATATACAATATTCAATGATATACACTGTCCGACCACTTTATTACAACATCTACCTAGTGGCGAGTTGGGCCTCCTTTAGCCCTGAAAACAGCCTGAATTCGTCGAGGCATGATTCTACAAGATGCTGAAAACGTTGTTGAGGTATTGTGAACCATGCAGACATGAGTGTGTCCAGCAGTTCCTAAAGATTTGATGGAGGTGTAGGCCTGGAGCGAACAAGCCGTTCCAGCTCATCCCACAAATTTTCAATCGGGCTAAGGATCCGGGGACTGAGCGGGCCACTGCAGCAAGGAAAAGTCATAGTCATGTTCCTCAAATCATCCCGTAGTGATGAGGGCTTTGTGCACTGGAACATTATCCTGCTGGAAGTAGCCATCTGCATGAGGATAAACTGTTAACATGTATGGTTGCATTTGGTCAGCTACGATGTTTAGGTACGCTCTAGCATCCTGACATGCCTCCAGAGATATCAATAGACCCAACGTGTGCCAGGAAAACATCCCCCACAGGTTTGAAGAGTTGTGAGACACAGTATTTGTGTACATAGAAGGGGTGTACCTAATAAAGTGACTGGACAGTATATATTAAGTTTTTAAAACTAGAAATTTCAACTACAAAAAAATTGTTAAATCATCACCTTTCCTGCAGATTAACTTAAAATTTTAACAAAAATGAGACGATCAGTTATCTTGACTGATAAATTATGTCTGCCTAAGACAACTGATGATGAGAAGCTGAATTAGGAAAGGTTTTAATCAATAACAAGCAGATGTTTCTTTTTTCCCCCTCTTCCTTGCTAAGTTATTACTTACCTATTACTTGATTTCAAAGTTTCCTGCCTTTCTCCAGTCAAGAGAGTATCTTAAGGAAAACTGGAACAATAGTTGACTAATTTCAACAAAAGGTCCTACTTACAAAGGTTTTTTTTTTTTTTTCCAACTGTGCACGACTCCTTTCACACTCTCTACACTAAATTGACATTTTTTCTCTCCCAAAATCTGAGTGGCTATGAAAACTTTAATGCATACTTGTGAAATTTAACCTAACAAATAGTGCATTCTGTTCATGTGATAAACAAGAAACTGTTTATCATGCTATTTATGAATGTCCCAAATATAAAAAAGTCGTCTTCTGTCGATTCTTTACAAGATGTTAAATGGTCATGTCCCTCAAATGCTTTAATGCAAAAATCTTCAATTGAGTATTTTCAAATTTTATTAATTCCGTAAGGTCTTTTAAATTCCAGATTAACAACTAAAATTATGACAAAGAGAAAGTGAAAATAAATAAAACACACTTACTTGCTAACATGATGAAAAGAGAATAAAAAAGATGGAAATAAACCTACAGTTTTGGAATACTCAGCGTATTCCATCATCAGGGTCAACACAAACATATAGGAGATCACAAAAACATTTTAAGACGACACGAGGTGGGAATGCATGGCGAGAGTGAGAGAAGAGAAAAGGATTAGGGAAGTTTAGCAATAGTGATGAGTGATTTGCCGCCAGTGGTAGGGTTTTAAGTCTTAAGCTGGACTTTTCACTTCCCTCACTCTCACGATGCATCCGACCTCGTGTCATCTTAAATGTTTTTGTGATGTCCTATATGTTTGTGCCGTCCCTGAGGATGGAGTACGCCGAGTATTCCGAAACTGTAGGTTTATTGCCATCTTCTTTATTCTCTTTTCATCATGTTTGTAAGTAAGTGCATTTTATTTATTTTCACTTTTTCTTTGTTTTAATACAAACACACGTTAAGCCTCCTTACCAACTAAAATTATATTTTAGCACCTTCATATTACATTGTTTTTTCTTTTGGTATTCTTCCTAAAAAATTGTTTAGCTTTTTTACTTTAGTGTTGTTCTCTTTATCAAGCGGTTCACTTAAGAAATCATATTCTTACTTCAGACAAATTTCTGTGAAACTACACTTCTTACTTCATAATTATTTTTAATATTGTTCTATTAGAATACTGAGACATTAGGTAATGTTAGCGAATAGTGTTCAGTGAATAGTGTTCAGTCTGAACTTGCCCAAACGGAAAACAGATATTAGCTGGTTTAAAATATAATGCATATTTCAATATAGGAGGAAAACAATGCAGGATAAAAACCCATCAAATAAATATTCTCAATAATATGAAATTCAATTTTTAAGAAATTATCTACCTTATACATCTGGTGCAGTGAATGCACCTAGTCATTATAGTTTTAACTAAAGGGCCAATGTTTTTATCTTCAACAGCTCTGAAAAAAAATTAAATAAATAAATAAGACAAAAATCATAGCATTTGAATTTATTAAACATTAATTTAAAATACTTTGAGGAAATGCTTTAGAGAAGATGGTAGATTGTAGAAGAAATTGTCAAAATTAAAAAATATGAAAGCATTTATTTTTTTTAATTAAAATATTAATTAGCCTACTTAATTAGGAGCTCTAATTAGGGCTCTAGCTTTAATAAAATAATAATAATAAAATTTTAAACATGCAACCTGCCAAGTCATTAATAGGCAGCAATTTCAATTACCTCTTTCCAGTAAACTGAATATCAGTGAATCGACTACGATCACTTCCAAATGCCATGGACTGATCCTGTAGATCACACTCTCCACCTTGATCACAGATGGGGCAGTCGAGTGGATGATTGACTAACAGGAACTCCATCACACCTTCCCGGGCTTTGCGAGTCATCTCAGAATTGGTTTTAATTCTCCAACCTTTCATGACAGGCATCGCACAGGCAGCTACCGGCTATTTAAATTAAAACAAATCCATTAACACTTACAGCTTAGGTTTAATATTTAAAATTTTAATTTTTTTAATAACATTCCTTATGTTTAGGTAGGAACAGCAAAAACAATGTTGAATTCTAGAATTTTAGTGCTGGTTATCAACAAGTAAAAAAAGATACAGTAGAACCTCATTATAACGGACCCTATTATAACGGACAGTTTTAAAAAAAATTGTAATAATAATAAAGGATGCTTATTTTTATCTGATGAGTTTTACATTTCCAAGCATATGTGTTTGAAAATGTGTTTGCATAATACGATCACTTACGGCACCTCCATCAGTTATTAACTGAAGAAATAAGCAGCAAACAAACCCAGCAGAAAATAAATTATTTTTTCAAACCAATTATGTATGCAATCAACATGAACCTGGACCTTCTTGTTCTAAAAATTAATGCAGTGTATACTGTGACAACACTCATATATGCACACTGTCCATTGTTGAAATATCGAATTTTTAATTGTTATTTTTGTAAAGCTTCGAAAGAAAAAAATGTAAATTAAGAAAATATTCAGAAATGATTACTTTAAGGCAAAGGGCAAAGAAAATGTGTTTGTTTAATTTTAGCTTTCAACTTAATTTTAATTTAATTTAATATTTAAAGTTCTTAAGTTGGAGAGGTTAGAATAGTGAACCTTGAATTTATTTAGGTTGAATAATTGATTTTTCTTAAGCTTAGTGAATTTAGTTGATTTAACAAATTTAATTCATAATTTAATTTAAAAGGAATTTTAACTTTTCTTTTAAATGAATTGCGTTTGTATTTGTCATGAAGCAATAGCGAGATTTGACATTTACCCCGTCACCCCATGTGATGGAATTGACCGCTCTTGGACGGATCTCGATTCCCGTGATCTGATTAGCCGGCAGAGTATGACGTGGTATTGGCGCCTCGTTCATAGTTGATTTAAGGCCGTGCATCCAAGAAGGAACTCTCTGTTCTCTCTTCACCGTTTCCTGCGCTTGCTTACGAGAGCTGTGTCTCTCGTTCGTCTTTTAGTTAGCTTAGCTAACTTTTCCGCAATTCTGCGCGGACGCCATAAGTTTTGGCAGCTATATTTTTATTACTACGTGACTGAAGTCGAGAACGATTCAGTACACATTTAGAATAGGAAGTGTTAATAATAAGTTGTCCTAGTTAGGAAAAGCTTAGACCTTAACTTTGAAAGTTCAATACGCTAATTTTTAATTAGCAAACTCTATCGAATACATAGGAAACAAGGTATGCGTGTACACCCGCATGGAAGTAAATGTGTAAGTGAGCTATCCATCAGTTATAACTTCTCGTGTGAGATTAAAGTTAATTTCAAATTTACGAAACGCAATTCGCCAAGAAACTTTAGAAATTCGTAGGAAAGTTATTCTGTTCAGCGTCGCGTGCGAGAATTCCCTTGGTACGCACAATTAAAATAGTTAAAGCCATAGCTTCGCATTTAGCTGTACGTCGTCATTTCGGAGTTTATCATTTTTGCTCATTTGAATAAACGTTGTTGAATTTCATATGTTAAACAAGCGTTAAGCCTTCCTTTTTGATACCGTGGACGCAAGGTGTGGTTCCCTACCCCCCGAGAAGATTGGGTTAATTGCTGGGGTGTGACACTGTGGAGGGGGTAAATGAAAGTTTTTACCTAGCTGAGTGCTTGGTTGGCGCCCAACGTTATTATAGAAATAATCCAAAACCACCCACACTTTCTGTACCATCACCTATTTTGGCGCAGGTACGTGGGAAAACCCCAAATAAGCACTTTACCCCTTTGTCCCGTCACAATACGTACACATCTTTTTCAATTCAACCTACTATGTTGAAGGCTGTTTTTTTATTTTTTATATAATAAACACTTTTTATAGCTAACTATTGTACTTTCATTGATGTACATCCTGCTGCATTACACCCCCATAAGAATTATTTGTTATAATCCGGACTTTCATTAAAACGGACAACCTTCAGCCTCTATTAGTCCGTTATAATGAGGTTCTACTGTACCTACTAAAATTCTGTTATCTATAATCCCATGTCTAACATGATAAACAGGGGTTCCAGCAGAGTTGGTATAACCTATCCTGACCAGATATAAATTATTTGTCCCCTACCTCCAACTCTTCAATTTAGCTTGTAATGGTAGACAAACAGCACTACTTCTGTATTGGTCCCCCACTCCCCAGCAAAAGAACATATTATAGCTAGCTAGAATTAATGTCTTAGTTCCAATTCATTTCATAAAAATAAAAAATTAAATAATACTGATGATGCACACAATTACTAAAACAACGAAAACAATACATAAAAATTCCAATTTTTATTATTTAGGAATGTGAAGGGAAATAACATGATTAAGTTATTATTTAGTTGGACACTTCTCCAATTGGTTCCTCTCCAAGCAGCTAGTACAGGCTCAATATCTGCATTTATCAGAAGTATAATATATATATATATATATATATATATATATATATAAAATCAGGAAAGGAAACAGTAAAATCCATTCCTGTTCACATTTAACAGTTCCTATGTGAACAAGCTCACTTTAAAAATTCTAAAACAAACGAATGAAATCCTTTGAATGTGCTCTTTATCATCATTACTAATCAATATACAGCAGACGTTTTATAAATAAAAACATTTTCACGAAATGCTTATTTGGAAAAACCAGCAAAATAACTATAAAACTTCAAATGACAGTCCACACATTTTAAACACACTTAATCTTTATGTCCCCTTCGTTTAATATCTATAGTATTAAGGACTCATACCTTAAAAAGCCCTAGGAATTACTTTAACACTGAATACATTAAAAAAAAAAAATATTTATAAAGAAATACTAACATGCATCTTAATTTTATTCCTTAGAACACTGCTTCTCAACCTTCTTTGCTTCACGACACACTTTATATTTGCAGAAGTTCCAAGGCATCTTATCTTGTTCCTAAAATTCCATGGCACATCAAATTTTCTCAATGCTTTTATTGCTTTCACAGAATCTTTTGAAAAACATGTAACATGTACCAATATAACATTCTGTTTTTAAATAAAAGACATCCTGAAATATTTTTAAGCCAATTTCAAGCAGGATTAATATTATATTAACCTTAATTGTTTGAACAAAACAGACTTTAGTTCCTATTTCTGTTTGCTCAGGATATCTGATGTCTAGGTTTTATTCTAGATGAGAATGTTTGACTAGTGTGAAGCTAAAAGCTGATTACAGATGCCTCTCTCAAGTTTCTCGTGGCACACCAAAGACATCCTCAAGGCACACTGGTTGACAACCACTGACTTAGAAGAACAGGAAGAAAATACTGAAAATGTGTCCTTACCTTCAATGATTTTTCTACCTCAACAAGACACATACGACAATTTCCCGCAACAGAGAGTCGATCATGATAGCAGAATCTAGGAATTTCCACTCCAACCATAGCTGCTGCCTGAAAAGAAAAGCAACATACAGTAATGAGAAAAGGTAAAAAAGAAACATATAAACAATAAAATCTTGGTAATGGTTTTAAAGGAAGACAAAACAATTTATTAATTTATTTTTGAATAAAACAATTATTATTGGGATTTATTTATTAATTGCCAAATGTA
Source organism: Thereuonema tuberculata (assembly GCA_023159025.1). NCBI lineage: Eukaryota > Metazoa > Arthropoda > Chilopoda > Scutigeromorpha > Scutigeridae > Thereuonema > Thereuonema tuberculata. The sequence goes on from JAFIDM010002131.1 coordinate 13,412,172, forward strand.
TTTCAGTTACTTTCATTCACACACCTGTAGAACTGTTGTCCCAGGCTCTACTAAAACTTTTTTATCATCGATGAAAACTTCAAATTTTTCTGGCTGCTTCTGAGGGGCAGAACTAGTAGTCCTTACTAAAGAAATGTAATTTATAGAAACAATTTTAAAATAAAATAGATAATCATGAAGAAGGCAAAATTAAATCAGAAGCAAGTAATAATTCAATGGAATGCTTACTTGCAGATTCTATTCCCCTTTTAACAGGGGAGCTTAAAATTTGCTTCACTGGTATCCGTAACATTTTAGTTGTTGACCTGCAAATAAAAACAAAAACTGGATTTAAAAAAAAGTTATAAAAAAATGTTATTATTAAAAAATTTATATTTTTTTTTCATATTTATAGATTAATAGCTGCATTAAGTTTTGTATAATTAAAAAAATAAAAAAAAGTTCTAATAGATTCATGAAATGGGGATGGAACTTCTAAAAACAAGATATTTGAAATGTGTGATGATAATAACGCTTATTGATTTGAGATAACAATTAGAAGCATTTAAAAAAAGATATAAATTCCTAATGAAAAGCATATTTCAGGAACATTCCCTTTTCCAAAGTTTTGAAAATGGAATTGCCCTATGTTTTATCAACATGCCCCATGACAGAATAAGAATGTGATGGCATTTAGTCTAGATAGAGTATTTGCCGTTATATATGACGAGCAAATATATTTTATGACTTATACAATATCTTATGTATATATGATCGATAGCAAAATTAAAATGAATGCATTGCTTAGAATATAAATGAATTTATTTATTGGAAGTCTTGGAATTATTAATTGGAATTATAAATCACATTGAGAGTGAAAATTCTAGCATCATTTAGCAAATGACCTTGCCTGTCTTTTTTTTTTTTTTTTTT
>JAFIDM010002131.1:13413093-13437591 GCA_023159025.1 Thereuonema tuberculata
TGCTTTGTGAACATGGCAGTGCAACATAAAGCTGCCAAGGAGAAAATACCACCTCACTCAAAAAACGTCCTATGATTGCGAATACGGGCACACAGATAGATCTGCCCTGTTGTACATGTGAAATATACAAGGCAGCTCTCCTTTGTTAAACACAGGGGAGTGTATAACATAACTCACAGACAGATCTGGAAAACTATATAAGAGATTATGCAATGGAAATTTTCATTTACAAACGCTTTAAATTAAATGCATTTATTGGAAACATAACTCTCCAGATTTCTATATAAATACGATTCTCAACTAAGTAAAAAAGGGAGGGGGAGGCGAATACATACACATTCATTTGGGTTTCTGTTAATATGTTTGATAATAAGTAGTTTTATTTCCTTTGTGATATTAAAAATCTTGATCAACTGTTTGCTTTGCAATAAATGCAAGGGTTTTTATTTATTTTTTTGCTTTATGTTTTGCACAGCTGACATTTAGAAATGTTAAAAATAAAATAAGAACAACAGTATGCGCAAAATATATTCCTAGATGATTAAAAATACCGAACTCTTTGTGTAGAGAAAAAACAAAGTGCTTAGTAACTACCTTTCAAACGGACACCTTAAAAATACTGAGACTGGAATTTAAAACTTATAACCTTACATAAACCAACGTTTCATCTGCTGTGGCAAAAATGATATAATTTACAGGTAATCTACAGGTATATGATGGTACAGGTTCGTGAACTACAGAATGGGATGTTTAAATAAATACTCTTACCTCAAAAGATCACAAATAAACAACACACAAAAGTTAAATCTTTTATATTAACTTTTACATGTTATTTAAAATCTTCTGTTATGTACGAACATATGAAATTACTTACCCAAACACAAACAATGAACCATTTGGAAAATACTAAGACGATATGAAATTATGATTATTTATTTTATTTCTAAATTTCACGTATTTTTCTTTCATTAACACAAAGAAAAGTAAAATTAACTCAATATGTTGTTAAAACAATTTTCATCACACCAAGAAAATCATTAAATGATAACATCACAAAACCTAATTCAGGCCCAACGTTCTAAAGCGTGCTTTTATTGTAACTCTTTTAAGACCAACGTTGCTTTTCGTTCTAATGCAAATGTAATGATATATTTTTATGTTTATATCAAAAATGATAAAGCCGTAATTAGAATCCAAAAATAAACACAAAAATAAAATAAAAAAAAAAAAACTGTCTTCTTGCTATTGACTTAAATTTAGAATCTAAACCTTAAGGGTTTGCTTGCATGAATTTAGAGCTGTAATTATAAAGCTGGCACTCTTAATAATATGCTCAATGATAATATATAGTCTATTGCAGCATAATATTACTATTTTTATTATTTTCTCGGGAATACCAACGTTATTAATCCACTTACGCTCAAGATATTCATGAAAGTTAGGCTTCCGGTAAGGTCTTTTATGTCATGTGACCTTTAACGACCAATGATAATATATTCCACTGTTGTAATAAACTGTTCCCACCTTTAAAATGTGAATTTAATCCCAACTATACCCTCTTTCGTATGTTATGATAACAATTACATATGTATAATACTAAAATTAAGTAAAACTGAAATATTTTGATGATCATTTCTTATTAGTTTTGAAAAGCATTTATTATTAGGAGATCAACAATTTTTACAACACCATAGCCGCAGTTGCTCTCTCTTTCAAGTCATCCGACGTTGGTGCTGACGGGTTTTCCTGAGTTTGTCTGTATTTTTGTAAATTGACAAATTAAAATGGGTTTTGGCGACATAAAATCTCAGCAAGGATTAAAAGCACTTAACGACTATCTGGCTAGTCGAAGTTATATAGAAGGGTAGGCGGTCTTTTGTTTTATTAAGAATAGTAAAGACCTATTACTTAAGCCTAATGTCCACATGTACACTTCTACATCGCAGCTGTCATCTCTAAACTTGGCTTCACTCATTGAGAATTGTCGATATAATTTTATTCGTATATAAAAATTCTAAGCTAGGTCTCTGAAGTTCTGAAAAGCATCATATGTGTCTCTAATTCAGATTCTGTTTCACGAAACATTAATGTGGAGTTTGACCGGCATAATCAAATTTCAATCTTATTTAATCTTTGAACCGGCTTAACCTTTTTTCTTATTTAAGTAGAAACATAGAGTTACTTTACAGTAAACTTTTTGCACATATTTTGTTTATTTGTCCTTCAAATTTTAAAGTTTCAGTATATTTCGATCTTACTGGATCAATCTTTTTTTTTTCATATTCAGATCAGTATCAATACTTTATTTCTGTTGTAAACTGATGTGAAGTAAACTACAGTATATATATTATATATTAATATAAAAAAATACATATTGTTGCCTTTTATTGTTTTAATATATATATATTTAAACGAAACTGCTAAATTTAATCTTCAGTTTGTGATTTTAAGAATTAAGACCTCATAAGATATTACATCGGGATCTTTATAGTATTGACGAGGGCCCATAACAATCTATTCAGGAATAGAAGCATTTAATGTACTGTGAACAATTAATAAAAGGAAACAAGTGCAGCACCTGATTCTTTTATTTTGGTCGGGTGCTGCACTTGTGTCCTTTTATTTATTTTATTAATCTACTATTAGGGACTTGTTAACATATTTACAATACGGTAGCATGTGACTGTAGTGATACTACCCTCACATAAACTATTGCAAGATTTTATTTTTTCGCAAAATATTTCAAAATTAAGGCCTCTGTAATTGGGGGATTCCCCCCCCCCCCTTTCCAAATATCTCCAAGTCAACAGCTGTTTAGCTGTAACAAAATTTCCATTATTCATATTAATGATAAAATGTGTACAAAGGGTCCAATTTGATAAGACATTTTTACAGTGAATTATCAAATTAATTTTAACATCAGTTGAGTGAAACAAATTATACAAATTTTGACTGGGGCATTTTTGTAAGTCAGTTTTAAGATATTTAAAAAAAAATTTAGCTTAACCAGAGAATACGGTACCTGCCAATCACAGTCTTCGTAAGGATACATCCGCACAGGGATACATGATGGTGCGTACTGTTATCTCAAATCACAGCTAGCCAGATGATGGTTAGTTTTTCTAGTAAAAGATCGTGCAAAACCATTTTTAAATAAGCTTAAGTGCAAATCTCATTCTACTTTTCATTAGTTAATTGTTGAAAAATATGATATGAAAATTCATATCGTAAAAGTAGTGCCAAGGCGGCCATCTTGTCAAACATCGATTCTAGTCCAAAACAGCCTGGTACCGTAATCTCCGGTTTCACCAAAAATTCTACATGCAATTATGTTACATTTAAGAAAAAAATATGATATGCTTAAATTATATACTCAAGGTTAGAAAAGTTGTTGTGAAAACATTTCTAATTTTCTGGTTCATTTAACCTTTAATTATAAATTTTAATTCACAGATATCAACCATCTCAAGCTGACACTGTAGTTTTTGATGGCCTCTCAGGACGACCTGCTTCTGAACTTCATCATGTCCTTCGTTGGTACAACCATATTTCATCTTACGGAGAACAAAAGAAGAAGTAAGTTTATCATAGATGAAAGAGAGAAATTTCTTAATGCTTCACCATCAAATTCCGAGAAATCTGTTTAAAATATACAGTAAATCATAGTATTGAAATTAAAGAGTCTTGATTAACTGATACAGAAATAAGGAAGGGATAAGCTGTGTTGATTAATTTCACATAAGAAAACTATTTGAACAAGATTCCTGCTGTTTTGATTAAGATTTTATTAACTGTATTACATTATGAACCACATGTAGTGTGCTGTACTTGCAACATATCACGCTTTGAACAAAAGCGTTAAAATTATCTTACTTAATTTTTGACCATGTATCTTCTTTTGATATTTATCGTTCCAATATTAACTTTGTATGATGTATGTTGTGGTTAAAATTGTTAAGGAATGAAAGTTGTTAGTGGGAACCTGATGATTTAAAACTTAATTGCAGATGTTGCTTCTCCTCAGATTTATTTTCATTAATATCATTGATCTGTTTTAGATTTCCAGGTGAGAAAAAGGACCTGAATGCCTACGGCAGTGGTCAAGCAGTTCAGGTTAAGAATGAAAAGAAAGAAGACGACGATGATGACATTGATCTTTTTGGTTCTGATGAGGAGGTAAGAATGTTTGAGTCTCTTGGCTAACTGATGAAAGTTAAGATTAAATATAATTTTATTTAATATTGATTACTAAAACAGAATTTATATTTAGCATAGAAATAATTTGTCTTCTGAACTTTTTATTATGAAACTTTACATCTCTTTAAAACTTTTTGCCCACATTAAAGTATTCCGATTTTCATGTAAGATGTCGAAGAATTACTAGAGAGTGGATTTAATTCTCATTCTCAGACATCTAATCAAAGCTAATATTATTCTATTTGTAAGTTAAAAATTTAATGCTTTACTTCTGGTTTCTCCACTTACATGTGATGTTGTTTGAATCGTTAAAGTTTAAGAAAAAAAATCTCATAATTCACTCCGGTGTTAAATGAGAAACTTTTACATTAACAAATTTTAATAAAATAGGCATGTTCTTATGAAATGTTTGGAAATGTATTTTCTTTGCCTGTAAAATGTGTACAGAAATTGTAACATTACTGTATCTTGAAATGCTAATAAAACTAAAAAAAAAAAAGTTGTAAATTAACTTTTAACTTTCTGAATATTGAAATAAAACAAGGTTTGTTTTGTTTGATAACAGGATCCTGAAGCAGAAAGACTGAAACAGGAAAGGCTAAAGGCTTATAATGAAAAGAAATCCAAGAAACCAGGCCTTATTGCAAAATCGAGTGTTATTTTAGATGTAAAACCATGGGACGATGAAACGGATATGAGTCTTATGGAAAAGAAAGTTCGTAGTATACAAATGGACGGCTTGCTTTGGGGTGCATGTAAGTTCTTTTCAGTATTTAAAGCTAATAGTTTTTGTTGCTTTTGTAAATATTTCATTTATATTGAAGATGCCATGCAGAACTTAAAATTAGAAATATATACTATATATATAAACATAAAATAATGAAAATAAAAATGAATAAATGTGAGAAATTATTAAATACTCCCCTGTCCATAATAATAGTAGCAGTTGATGAATTTAATTCGTCCCATAATAATAGTAGCAAAAGAAAATAAATATAGAACACAACATTAATTATAAAAAAAACTAGATTAAATTAAACAATAAATTACAAATATTACTTCTAATTTTTTGAGTGTTCAGATGTTAATAGTTATGTTATTATATTAACTACTAACGTAATGGCACCTTTCTGCAACTTTTGTTTTTCTTTTGATGCATCAAGAACTGGACAATCGCAACCCGATCTTTGTTTGAAAACACACTTTTTTCCCATCTTACTTTTACAGTGGGTTGATATTCAACTGAAAAAAAACCCAATTGATTTTGATCAGCGAATGAAGTTAGAAAAATAGTTATAAATCGTAATAATTAGGTTAACCTAAAAAAAAGAAAGATGTGTCAAAATAAATGACAGGTGTCATGAAACATTGATTTTGATTGAAGGCTTCGCAATTTTGTGCTATAACATAACTTACAGCTGCATTCGCCAATAATTCCCGTTTAAATATTCACTTGCTACTCTTATTATTATGGGACAGAGGGAGTATGTTATTAATAGTGCATGTGTGTGTGTGTATCTTAACAGCTGAGGGGTGGGAAGAATAGTTAAGCTTAATCTGTTTGTTTTCTTTTAACTTAAGACAAAAATATTCTTAGGAAAATATACTGAATTTAGGTAATCTGTATATTTTACAAGTTATTAAATAAAGGTTGTTACTTAACAAACTAATAAATGAATTAACTTTAAAAAAATTGAGGGGATAAGAAAAACAAAACAAAATTTTGCCATTTTAATCATAAATGAAAAAAAAAATGGTGGAATTTACAATGATGGTAGTCACTTGACTCACATTCACATTTGTGCAATGAAGTTGAATATATTCCTAAAATTCTTAAAGTTCAGAGAAAACTAGCCAAATACTTTTTTTGATCTGAAAGGTGAATTTTGTTAGAGCAAATAAAAATTAACATTTTTTTTTTCTTTTACAGCTAAATTAGTTCCAGTAGGATATGGAATCAAAAAGCTGCAAATTGGTTGTGTTGTAGAAGATGAAAAGGTAATTCTCTTAAGATAAGTTACATTATTAATGGTTTTGTTTTTACAGTGAAGCAATTCTTATTTAAAAACAGGTAGTTATTTAAAACACACACTACGTTTATTGGGTCATAATCCTTCTATTGGTTATATTTTAATTTTTATTTTATTATTGCATCATTTCTTATCAGTGGAGCAAAAAAAACAAAACAAAATCATCTGTCTTCAAATGGCTAATATTTTTCATTCATTTGGTTTTTATTTATATCACTGCTCAATCTGTGGCATATCAATTGAGTATTTTACTCATATGTAATACATTACCAATGAGTGGATTGCTGTGGTGATTTTTGAATACTGTTCAAGGGGAAATGCATGATTTTCGAGTGTTTGTGACTTTGTAATCTGGAAAATAGCAAATTACCATATACGCTCCAATAGAGGCCCCCGGCGTTTATTTGCAAAACTTGCCTCGGCTTCCGGCGCTTAATAGAGACCGGCTGCTATTAGAGGCCGGCCATTATTAACAATAACCTTCAAAACGCAATATTTTTACACATAAATACTGGCTAATATTACAAACAGCTACTTTACTTGAATTTCACATGCTACATAAGACTGTTAAAGATAAATGGCAATGTTTTTCTGTACCTTTCGCTGCTATTCATCGTCCGAATCCGCAATGACGGGCGGCCACCTCATCGGAAGTTTTTTTCGCATATTCCACCGCGCGAATCTTAAAGGCAATGTCAAATGTCCGTTTCGGCGGCATTTTGTAAGGCAATATACCGTAAGGTATTATGCACGACTCTAAAGATACGGACGCTTACCCTAGTACCGGTAGGCAAATGTCAAAGACCCGGCTACTGTTCAAGACCAGCTACTATTTGGCCGTGTCCCCTCTGCAGCCCGGCGCTTATTAGAGACCGGCGACAATAAGAGCCTCGGCGTTTATTGGAGCATATAAGGTATATGCTTATACTGTACCCAACTCATTTTGATTTTCTAGCCAGTACTAAAGTGCTTGACTATTGGAGTACAGAGTTTTTGTAGGAAAAAAATTCACCTATAATATTATTCTTCACTGATTTAAAGAAAACCAACAAACTTCAATATTTTTCAGTAATTGAATTCAGTGCAAAATTAATTTAAAAATACAGTTTGGTTCCCCAGCACACGCATACCCTTTAGCTATTCATCATTTACTTCCACCAAGAGATACTAATTGTAGATTATTTTGTCAAGTAAATCATTGCCAGTTGATATTACAAAACTGTCGATATTATGTTCTAGAAAGAAACAAACACAGAAGAAAGGTAAGCATTCATGCCAGCTTGGGAATTTGAACCCAGTTCAGACATTTGACCTTCTCTGCAGGCTGTCACTTTAACTGAATGAAACTTAAATTTATACAAAAATTGATGAAATATTATCCATTTGAAGGTATTTAATAAATACCTTCAAATGGATAATATTTTATCAGTTCATATCAAAGTTCACTTATAATGAGTTTTTTTTTTTTTAATTTTAATTCTGGGACAACCATCATCAAACAAACTATTAGATGAAATGTAAAATCTTGTCACTGTCCTTTAAGTTCCTTGCAGTTACACACTTCATCCAGCAGTCATACATCATTTCAGTCCCTTTCTGAAAGACATTTTGTAGTATCTTGCCTCAGTGCTGCTGTTGTTGCCTCAATCTCTGCACAGCTATTAAATCTGTGTCCTTGAAGGACTCCCTTCAACTTGGGAAACAGATGGTAGTGATGGGCTAAATCTGGAGAGTATGCAGGATGGAATAAAACAGTGATTTCTATTTGGGCACGGCATGACGTGACCGTAAATGATCGATGAGCAGATGCATCATCATGTTGCAGAATCCAACTAAAATTATTTTGGAAGAGATGTCGTCTCTTACGTCTTATGGCCTCACATAGATGGACACACACATACAATGCTGTTGATAAATTATCCCTCTGGTATTACTCATGATTGATTACACCATGACAGTCAAAGAAAACAAGAAGAGCATCACCTTTGCTTCTGTCACAGTACAAAACACCTTGTACAGACTTTAGTTGATCTGTTCTCACTAGGAAACAGCCGCACCTTGAATTGTTTCGTCTGAGGATCTTATAAGAAGCACCAAGTTCCATCCACTTTTTCAGTTGGATCTGTCCATTGAGTAATCAGATCTCCACAAAACTATATCCTCTAGGTCTTCTAGTCATCTGTGAGGCAACGGGGCACACGTTTTAGACAGAAATATGTTACATCTGCAGATCATGTTTCATGATCACAAAGCGCACTGAATGCAAGATTTGATGTTCTTCCATCAGCTGTCTAAGGGTCTGCTGTGGATTTCCTGTATTGATGCTCATAAGGATTGAACCTTGGTTCTGACAATAGGCCAGTCTGGACTCGTATTGTCCTGCAGGGATTGGGAAACTACTTATGCCATTCAAATACCTGACGTCTGCTCAAAATACCCACTCTAGAACCTTTGACTCTTCTTTAAAGATTTCAGTTGGGGACATACCCAAGCGTTCACAAAATTTGATTGAAGACCAAACCTCAAATACTGACATGGTACTTCAGTGACATGAAAACAAACCACAACAATGCTTTTTATATAATTTTACAAATACATCTCATTAAGCTTACACACAGCTCATGAAAATTATTATTATTGTGAAGGAGTGAGGTTGGACTGCACATTCTAATAAAAGTTTTAAGAGGTGTCCCTTACAAATACTTACAAAAACTTGTATTGGCTGAAGTGTAAAGAAAACTTTAGACTAAAGATAAAATAGAATTCTCGACAAAAGAGGATTCAGGATATCTGATGATAGTGAGATTTACTGAGTGAATGAAATGTAGCCCAAGTTCATAATTCTGTGAATTAAGGCAAATAAAAGCAGAGGTTTATAGTTTTGGTTATTTTGTTACTTGTAATAAATAAATAAATAAATAAATAAATAAATAAATAAATAAATAAATATATTTATCAATAAATACAGTGAAACCTCCGAATAGCGGACAGTCACGGGACCGGAAGTTTCGTCCGTTATTGGGAGGTGTCCGCTATTGGGGAGGACTATCTTTTTTTAAATTTTTAGCTTATAGCATGTCATTTAATGAAAAATTACGAACAATCTTAAATTTCTACAATTAACATTGCCCTATGAGAAAATATGAACAATTGCAAACTGTTTACTATTTTCCTTTTTAAATGAATGCTAATCCATTAGTCTTACTTAAAATAATTTAAACAAAATTAATTACAGTATTAATTTTGTCATTATTTTAGGTAAGACAACGGATTAGAAAATTAATTTTAATAACTAAAGTAATCAATAAACAGAGTTTGACATTTCTTTTTTGCATTGAAAACATGTTTCTCAATCTGAATATTTAAATCGTTTAACTTTACAAGGCCTTCAGAGTCCCCTTTGCTTCCAACGCCTTTTCTTGCAATAATGGCCCACTAATGGGAATGATTTTTTTGCTCATGCAGCACAAAACTAATCGAAGACAACAGAGTCGATCGCACTTGTCTCCGTTTCCGAACTTTGATGTGTTTGGAGTTTTCGTTGGAGTTCGTGATCCATAATTTCAAAATTTCCACTGGACGCTACGTATTACTGTAGCCTGATTCTATTGCTTTTGAAAAGCAACACAAGATCGTTCATTTTCTATAGAATGTTGTCCGTTATTGGGAGTGTCCGCTAATCAGAGGTCAATACATGGAAACGTCTATATTAAGGGACTGGGGATTGCAAAATTGTCCGCTATTGGGGGGTGTCCGCTTTTCGGGAGTGTCCGTTAGTGGAGGTTTCACTGTATTAATAAAAATTGTAAATTCCATATGTGAAAATGTTTTTTTGATAAAAGGATTTAATTTCAATCTCCAAAATTTTAAGCCTAGACCATTTGTTCAGATATATTTCCCAATTTTGTTTCCCTTTTCCTGCCATGAAATTTTGAATAATTTTACATTTTTCTGTTTTTTAGGTCAGTATTGATGAATTATCAGAAGAAATACAAACTTTTGAAGATGTAGTACAGTCAGTTGATGTAGCTGCCTTTAATAAAATTTAAGCAAATTAATTTTTTTTTGGGGGGGAAAGGGTTAAATTTAATAAAACTGGTGATGTTCAGTTGTCAGTTCCATGTGGATGAATAAAATTAGTTGTAATTTACTTTCATAACTGTGATGTTGGTATTCAATCAATTTATTTCCCTAAATACATGTAATAATTGGTATCATTTTTGAAATTAACAATTGGTTTGGCACCATACAAACTCAAATGCAAATTGAAATTTCTGGCCTAATTCTCCATTTTCTTCCCATCAAGAAATCAAAGATTCTAATAGCTTCTCTAGCAGTGTTGCAAGCATTTTGCATCAATTTTAAAATTTCCAAGTAATTGAAAAGATTCCAAGATTTCTAGAATTACCATCTTGTGAAGCCAATACTGTTTCACAATCAACAAAAGAATATTCTTTTTTATAAAAAAAATGAAGAAATATAATTTTAAATATATTTTAGAATCATGAATTTCTCAACAATTCTGCTGTTGGTTTCTGAAGCCAAAATGTGTTATTGTGACCACCCTTTGTCAGAATCATCTCCCTAAGCAGTTTTCTTTAAGTTTTCTGAATCATTATTTCTATTTTTATCCTCAATATTCAGTGAAGGACACTGTTTCACTGACCCAAAGATGGCTTAGCAAGGCTAGAGCTCTTGCTTTTCATAATCTGTTTCTGTAAAACATTTTAATCCTTCAATCTGATGTTGGACATCGCTAAAAGCAGATCAAATGCTTTCTTCAAAGAACTTTTTCATTAAGATTTTTAGATTTAGTTTTCTTTAGCTCTCATTGCCTAGCACAACATTTGCAAGAACCACTTTTTTAACCTACTTTCTGAGAAGAGGGAGACTTGCCTACTCTCTGTGCATATGTTAGTTTGTGTGTGTGTGTGTACTCCCTCACCTAATGTCTGAACCGCTTCACCTTATGTTATCTGGTGAATGTGGGTGGCAGTGAAGCCAATCACTGCGACCGGAGGCCTATTGTACTAACCCACAGAAGTAAAGACAGGTGGAGAGAAAGTATGGAAAGTTCTTTCTTTCTATCTGTCTTTACTTCTGTGGGTTAGTACAATAGACCTCCGGTCACAGTGCTTGGCTTCACTGCCCACCCATATTCACCAGATAACATAAGGTGATCCATACAGTGGTTCAGACATTATTAGGGGAGGGAGTACACATATGCACAGAGAGTAGATAAGTTTCACTCTTCTGAGAAAGTAGGCTAAATAAAAAAAGTGGTTCTTGCAAACGTTGTGCTAGACGAGAGCTAAAGAAAACTAAATTGAAGGAAATAAAAATGCTTCCTTCAAGTTGAAAATTAGTGTTCTTCATACCATTTTGTATTCTACTACAAGAATGCTTGCTCCAAGTTTATATCTCAATAACTCAAAAAGATTAGTTAAATCATGGTTCTGTTGCTGTCAAGGTAATTCATACCTATGCATAACAAAAAAATTAATCCTTGGAACTCCTATATCTTCATACAGTGGAAGTTGATCTTCACTTAATTGCTATGATGCCTTCCAATTCCACTATCCTTGGCATTGTTTCACTTAAAATTGTTTTTCCTCCATTCAGATTTTAATTGCATACAAAATAAAGACATTCTTTTATTCCTCAATTATTAAAATTTAATGTGTGCATCAATTAATTGGAGACATGTTCATTTAGAGTGGTATGCACCAATGCTTTTTCAACTGATGAGCTGTTAATCAGTCTTCAAATGAAAATTGGTGTGCACCAAACACAATTTGACAAAACTTCACTGATTAAGCCCTCGATAGCGTATCATGTTTCTAAAAGTGGCTGTGATTGGTTAACATTTTAATATCATTTCCGGATCACTTTCTGTAGGCAAAAGAGTTTCAAAATGGCAGCTTCCCAAGAAAAAAAAAAGTGGGCAAAATTTTTTTCTTGAAGACAAGAATTGTCAAGGGAAGAACCTTATCGTATTTAACATTATTTTTGGAACTGTTGATAGAAAAAAAAAAAAAAAGCATCAAAATCACAGGAGTCGGTTTCAGTAGGAGCCAGCATCTTAAAGGTGAAAAGCACTGGAGCTGATTGGAGTTTTTTCTGATTGACGAATGATTACCGGGAGAAACTTCGGTCATTAATTTTTAATGATTCGTCAGTGATTTGGTGACTGATGAATTTTGGTTCATAGAAAATATAGGTGAAGGGGAGATTTGAACAACCGACAATGTGAATGTAAGCTTGGTGCACACCACCCTTAGAATACAAAAAACATTAGCGCATCAGAAAGGTACAACTATATTTCAAAATCCAATGCTGATTTTTTTTGTCAAGGAAAATAACAATTGACTATAGATTATTAAAGATTTGAAACCTTCTACACCCTGTTTCAGAGAAATAGGGGACGGGCATCAACTTACAATAAGTTCATTAGTAAAGTTACACTGAATGGCTCTTCAATAAGGCTGAAGACAACTGGCATGAGTGCAAGGAGGAATAAAGGCATCGTGACTATAGGAATAGATGCCTCTCCCAATCTTAGTTTCACTAATCCAATGGACCACTTGAGGTTTACGCCCTATCGACGTCACGTATGACGTATATCACACATGCGGCAAGAGCTTGTGCGATAAACATATAACTTCGTTTGAATTACTTAAAAAATCGTCGATATTTCAAGACGATGGTTCAGTACTGTGCAGATCCTTATTGTAATAATTCTGTAAAAACGCTTGGAATATCCTTCTTTAATATAATATTTCTTCTGTATCTAAACCGGTTAAAACAAAGCATTTTGTTTATCCCACATGCGAAGCAGTAGTGTGGTGGAATATTTTGTAACTACGAAGCCCCGTCTATCCTCAAGTGATCCATTAAATTATATCCTTCTTTGAAAATATATTGCTGTCGTCTTCTTCAATAGGCAATAATCAACTCTATATCCAATCTGAAAATTTTGGAAGGCTTACAATTGTTGCATCCAAATCAAATCTTTTAGTTCAGCCTCTGTATCTATTAGGGTTAAAATGAAGCACATGGCTTTGTTTATCCCACAAGCCAAAAAAGTAGACTGGTGGGATATTTTGGAACTACAAAGCCCCGCCTATCCTCAAGTGGTCCATTGCTGTTTTACGTGACAAAGAAAAGCTTTAGAATATTCATGTTACAGTTGCAATTATTACTCATCATTATTTAAATATTTAGATGAATTATGAAATTTTCTTTCTCCCAAAGCAATTTAATTCGTGACTCCTATTCAATATATTCTGATTTTGGCTGTGGTATATTTATTAATCACAATGGAATTAAAATAATCAAGAAGATTATTCAGCTGATTATAGGAAGGATAGTGAATAAATCATGAAACCATTGTTAGGATTTTTCTTGTAGCATAAGAAAAACTATTTACATCAATTTAATGTTAATTATTTTAAGGATAAAAAAGTTGATAATCAGAATAAAGAAATAAAATGAAAGTTTTTTTTTTTTTTTCTTTATTTGTAACAAAATAAAGTTTGTCTACACTTTGAATGTTTTCTTTCAACAACTTTTTCCACTGGACTGTACAAGAGAGAGCTTATTGTTCAGAATTCCAATAATAAATATTATTATTACGCAGTTTAAGTAAGCAACAGGGCATTATAAAAATTAACAAATATTTATAATTCCTTAGATTTTAAAATCCTATATTTTATCAGTACTAATTGTTGTGGAGGCGGATGTCATTTAGGGATGGACTGTTTCTTCTGCTTAACAATTTCAACTAGATGTTTATATCGAAGCATACATTCTTCCTGAAAAGAACAAAATGAAAATTGATTACATTTTGCAATGATTTTTGTAACAAATGAAATGATTTTAGAATTAATAATTTAGCCAAAGTTATAATGAAAACAAAAGTATTTAATACATAAGAAATAAAGCTTTGTATGTACTGATGCATAAAAGGCCATCAATACAACAGCAGACTAGATACAAGAAGGCTGATATCTATCTAATCAAAAGCTGATTTATCTGTCCTTTTCATCACTTCCTGATAAAAATCAAACATCAATTTGAAATCGAGACTTAAAAACTTCGTGAAGATTAAAGAAGAATTCTCGGATTTCCAGCCAAGTTTCATATAAATTCTTACTTGGCTGAAAACTGAGAAGAATTCTTTCATCATTTTGAAGCTACCAAGCTTCCCAACTTGTGCAACTTTTGATTTGTATTTAATATATAATGCAAATTAATGATGTGTTTCCATTATTAAATTTTTATTATACTTATTTTCTTGATCAAAATTTCTCTGAATTTGAAACAATGGATGATATTTTGCAGGTAAGAGGGAAAGCAAGGCTTTTGGGGAAATACTTTCATAGCATAGGATTAACTTTTTGATCAAACTTAAATCATTTATACATAATGCGTTTTATACAATTATATGATCACATTTCTACTTTAAGTTCATATATATTTATGAACATCTCATCAGCCAAACTACTTTCGTAAATGAAATTAATACAATTTTATCTGAGCACATGAATAGAAATATATTTCAAAATATCACTTCTGATCAGAGAGAGCAAATCAAGAAGGCATTTAACAATTTGGTTTTTCAAAAGTACTAATCGTATGGAACTAAAATTCTGAAATTTATAAAAAGTGAAATTAATCAGTTTGGCTTCTGAGAAGCTGATATATAAAGATAGAGAAACTGCAAAGCATAGAAGAACAAAAATTAATGAAAACCAAGGATGATAAAAAATCTAAAAAATGTAAAGGAGCAAACAGTATAGTGCATACTCACTATATATATTTTTAGATCCTTTATATATATCTAAATCTAACTGGAAAAAAGGTGAAGATGAGAGAATAAAATAACAGTTTAATTTTCTAAAATTTCACTGACAATATCAATACTGATTCGTGTGCATAGGAAATGGAACATTAAAGGAGGGAAGACCAAAATTATACACCAAATTCAAAAAGCTCTGTACAGGATAGGACACATATTCATATAAACTTTTTTTCTTAAGACTGATCCATAATAATTATGACCTCTTGTAATGTAATGTAATGTAAGACCAGTAGCTACGGCAAACGCCAATAGTTTGTTGATAGGGACCGTAAACAAATCCTTTGGTTCTAAAAAGATCCTAGGATTTTAAGTCTGAGCGCTGTGTAATATTCACAGTTACATAAGATGTGTGAGGAAGTCTCCTCTTCTGAATGACAACTCCTACAGACTGGGTTGTCTTTTAAGTTTAAAAGCCATAAATGTTTGTTAAGACGACAATGTCCAGTAAGTAGACCGACAACAATACCAAGTTCCTTTTTCCGTAATCTTAAAAGTTCGGAGGATCGTTTATTGTTTGGTCCTTGGATTAGCATCTTGGCTGGTCTCTGACCCTCAAACTTATGCCATAGCTTAAGCTGTAAAGCTCTCATTTTCTTAAGAAAGATCTTCCTAATCATGTTATTGGTTAAACCAATAACAGGTTCCGGACCTATGAAGGTCATCTCCGAGCCTTTCTTAGCGAAGGAATCGGCTTTCTCATTGCCTTCATGACCACTGTGTCCTGGCACCCAAAAAAGACGAACTTTATTGAATTGTGCCAGTAAAGTCGGAGCTTTGAGGCAATCAAAAACTATCTTAGAAGTAATGCGGCACTGATTCAGAGCATTCAGTGCTGCCTGGCTATCAGAAAAAATATAGATATTCTTATTCCTGATGTTTCTGTCCAAACAGATACCGGTACAAGCGAGAATTGCAAAGATTTCTGCTTGAAAGACAGTTGTGAAATTACCTAGGTTATAAGAAAAACCATACCAGCCAGTTAGATAATACACACCTGCTCCGGAGCCATTGGCAGACTTGGATCCATCCGTATACCAAACAGACTCATCTGTGATTACAGGAAATGATCCAGAATCCCACTCAGCTCTACTTGGGAAATTTATGCGTAAAAGGTTTATATATATATATATATATATATATATATATATAAATAGCAACTAACTGGCTTAATCAAACCTGTGATTGATTTTTTAATGATTGTGTGTAAATGTATCATATACAATTCTAAAAAAACAAAAAAAAAATAAAAAGAAATATAAAGGAAAATTTGCCTTTGTAATATTAGGATATTTGATGAAGTTATTTAATTAACATGTATAATAACAAGTACTTTATTGTAAAAAGGTAAATTTTCATGCAATGTTTTAAAATAAATTTTACAGTAATGCTAAAATGAAAGATACAATCCTTTGTTTTTCTATTCTTATTTTTTTCCCCTTTATGCCTTTGTTAGTATTAAGAAAAGCAAGTTTAACATCTGTAATTATTCATAAATAGAGTTGTCGTTGGTGAATTTCTGTCTCTATTTAGTATTAAGAACTTTGGGATTTTTTAAAAGTACTGTAGAACAATTTTGAGAGTCAAATAAGTATTTTTTTTTTTAAAGGCGAAGAATGCTTAGTTGAATGTTTTTAAACATAACCAAAACTTTTCTTTTATATATAAATATCACATGTATTTTAAAAATACTTTTTTAGTACTTAAAAATTCAATAACACCCACCTTTGTTTTTCCTACTACACAATTCGCTATTTTTTCCCATCTTTCCTCTGTACCTTTGGGAAACTGAGTGAGAGCTAATTCTAAAGCCTTCTGTTGAACTTGATTCCAGTTCTCATCAGCAATATACAGTTTATTTGCTGCTGTGTTTTCAGTGTCTGTGCCTGATGCTTTGAGTGGAAGCTGCTCTTTAATCATTAAAGTTCTTGCTGGATCTTTAACAATCTTATTTTTATGTCTCCTATTAGTTTCGTTTTGGTTTTCTACATATTTTGGAACATTCTCCTGCAATTCAGCAGGTTCACAAGATTCAAAATTAATATTCAGTTTTGAATTAGGCACCTCATTAATGGATCCTGTGATTCCCTGGGTGCTTGCAGGCACTGTTAAATGATGAACACATGATATATTCTTGGAAGCCTTCACAGCTTCTTGAACAGAACAATTCATAGCTTCAGCTATTTTTTCCCATCGGTTTGTTGTTCCTCCAGGAAACTTATTAATAGCTTTTATTAAAGCTATGTAATCTTCTTGAGTCCAAGTTTTTGGCTTTGCACTGTCTTTTTCCAGTTGCAAATACGACTCGTCTGACTTAGAACTGTTTTCCATTTCGTGTGGCAGCGGTTCATCCACTGATTCCAAAAGACATCCTGACGAAAGATCAGGCAACTGGAATATCTTTTTACGCTTAGGTTTACGGAATTTTTCTTCAGTTGTGGACAAATCCTCCTCTTCCTCTGATTCACAGTTTTTCTTGGAGATAAAATCAAGCCAGAATGATTGCCAACATTGGTATGATTTCGGAATAGACAGTATTATAAAAATAAATAGGTTGCATAACTTGAAAGGTAGAAGATCTTGATATCTGAAAGATTGTATATGGTAGTATTAGAATTATGTGATATCTATTATGAAAATAATTTTCAAATTACAATAATTTCTTTCAACTTAATAACAGAATCAAGACAACACTGCTTCAATCATATTTACTTCTTACTCAACAAGTTTAAAATTAAATACTTAAACAAAGAAAAAAAAAAAAAGCAATAATCTTTACCTTACAGTTGTATAATCACAAACTGATGGTTATTCATGACAAATATTGTTAATTTTAACTTTGTAACTTCAATAACTGTTATATGAGAAATAAGTTAAAACAAGTACATTTAGCTAAGATTGTCTGCTATAAAATCACGATTAAAAATGTTAATGCTCCTATTATACCAAATTGATAACAAAAAGTTAATTTAGTAATATTTAAATAATAATAAGAATTTCATTTGGGAATTTGAAGACTACTTTCTTTAGATTATTATTTTATTATTAATCACATTTTCTTTAAAAATATTAACATTTAAAAAAAATATTCAAAATGAAAATGAAACTAGGAAGCCTTTTTGAGTTTGTTTCAAGCTGAGATCCTGAGACAGCTGTTCGAGCTTATTGACAACTTGTTCTCAAATTCATACCTAGCTGCTGGCAAGCTTAGCTTCTGTCATTCTAGGGCCATTAAAAGTCGTACACTGAAATGTATGCAATCAAACAAACAAACAAACAGGTATTTACCTAGGTTTAGGAATTTGATCGAGAACTTCTTTTAATGACTCGTCTGCTCCTTCAGTATTTTTCGATTTCCTAGACTTTCTTTCTCTCTTCTTAAATCTTGAAGTTAAAACTTCTTCCTACAATTAAAAACAAATTAAAACAAAAACAGATATAGAGCTATAGTCCACAAATAATTTATTATTTGTTATAATTGTATAATTCTCAAAATTTCACAGAAGGCTAAATTTCATATGGACTAATTGACAATCCAAAAATTACTAGTCTGAGAGTGAATTATCCAAACAAAAACAAACTATAGAATATATCATAACAAAAAGTAGCATTCACAATCTTGTTTTCTGCACAGTTATTAGTCTCAGTAGAATATTTGTTACGACTAAAATATGTCTTTGCCATTTAAAATGAAACAATAGATTCAAAAGACGTACATCAAAAACCGTTATCTTCTTTAATCCAACAAGACACATAAATAAACTCAAACATCTTCACTGTAGATACCGTAGATACCAATATAGAATCTTGCCTTATCAATTGTTGCATTTGTTTTAACAAGTCTTTAAAAGTAAATGAAATGTCTTTGTCCATGTATAGAAATGCATTGGTGAACAATATGAAATTAAAAGAATTTTTATTTCTCATATAGTTCATCTGTTTACAACAATTGTCACTGTTTTATTGTCCAATTTTATCACTTGCTTTGTTTATTCATGTTTTTAAGTATTATATGGTTTGTTTGTTGTATATTATATTGTTTTGGTGAGAGGAAGATTTCTCTTTCCATTTTTTATGTTATTTTATTTTTCATTCATCAAGCTGAACCTTGAAAAAGTTTTAGAAATTAAATATTTGTATCTACAGTGAAGATGTTTGAGTTTATTTATGTATCTTGTTGGATGAAACAATAGATTTTTGTTTTGTTTTTTATTTAAATAGCAGATATGTATCTATTCCTTTTAAATAGAAGGAACATAGTTAGTTGGCTTGCTAACTATGAAAATAGTTGCATGATTAACAGCTATTCATGTAAATGATTTTTTTATTTTCTTACATGGGGGTTCTGTCCCATGGGAGCCTACAGTGAAAAATCTAAACTTACCATTAAAAAAATGCTTTCTAGGAGAAGTATAAATTGTAGAGCAATCATGTTTAATAGTTTTTAACTCTATCTAAGGACCGATTTTGCAAAAAATTAACAACAGCTAAGTTTAATATATTAAAGTTACTTTTTATAAAATTAGTATTAAACTGATAGAACTATATGCTCTGATTTCACAGAACAAAAAAATAATTCAAAATAAAGATCCATTGATTATAATATAATAAAACAGTAGAAAAACAGGTAATTTCCAATTTGAAAGCCATGCAGTCTTTCATTCACTGTAAGACTCTTTCCCAATGCTTATTAATGGAGACATATCAAGGCTATGTATCTGCAATTTGAATTGAAGCTAGTCATCAAAAATTGCAATCTTCTAGAATTCTCCAATCTCATTGCAAAATCTTTTGCTATTAACATTATTAGGTTATACCTCCAGAACTTTAAAGAATAGTTAAGTTGCAGAAACATTATAGTGTGATAGATTCAATATGTAAAAGGCTTTTTTGTTGTTATTGTTCCAAATGATATTACTTTATTTGTTGAATAAATAAATGAGAAAGTTAATTTCAAATCACGTAAATGTTTTCATTGATCGCACTTTATTTTGAAGAGCAATCTTTAAATTGAAGGATAAAATATATACATACATGGAAAGATATTACATGTTTCAACTGCCTTTAAGGCAATCGCCTTCAGACATAATAGAGAAGACAGATATAAGTCTCCCTTTTTATGGGATTAGTTATGATGCCTTAACCAATCTCATGAATTCAACTACCTGTGATGATTGAATAGCCAAAATTGGTCAATCAGCACCAGGCAAAACTATTCCAATTAGGCAGGAGGTATAAAACTTCAATGTCAACATTCTATTGTTTATTATCTATAGAATAAAGCATAAGTTTGTGTCATTTCAAAGCACTCAAAGATAGATTATTAAAATAAGCTTCAAATGAACTTTTTTTAGAATTTTCAAAAATTAGTTAAGATCAGATTATTCCTAATATTTCATTTAGATTCTTACCAGTTCAAATTTCTTTTCAAAATACATTGACCAAGCAAATAAGTATTGTGCTCCAGTTGATATAAGGAATAGAAATATTGTCAATTCAACCAAACTCATTTTCTTCACACGTCGATAATAGTAGACAGGTTGGCGCCAACTTGGCAACCCATTCACTAGAATATCATTGTACTTCATTCTTTTTTCGTCATCTTTCAGGACTTCATAAATGCCTACCAACTGAAAGGAAAATGTCAAAAATAAGTTATAAATATTCAATAATACTGAAAAAAAAGTAAAACCAACAAAATATGTATGAAAATGAGAATTGTTAACAGCATGAAAAATAAGAATTTATTTACACATTAATAATGAAGGTTTTAATTTGTAATAAAAATATATAATGTAATAAGGTTTTCATATGTTTTTCCTTAAATATTGAGAATCTATTCTCTTAAATGTGAAGAATATTGGTAACTAATTTGAAAAATCACCGAACAATTTTATAAATCTTAAAAATATACTATTATCAACTGTTATCTGTGAAAAGTGGGGAAAATCTCCTTTAGAAAATTTTTTATGCTCATATAAATCCACGTAAATGGCAAAACAGAATTTAATTCCCAGCTTTTCTTGTGAATCAATGGATTTTTATACTAATGTGTATTTAGTATCAGTTTTAGTAATTATTTTAACTGATTCTGGAGTTCAAGGCAGTGGTTTCTCATGTGCATTTATCAAAATAAAATTAAAAAAAAAAAATCACTTTAAATGAACTCAGCCAGACTTTGTCAAGAAAGTTAGATAAAGGTCATCAGAAAGTGAATGCTTTGCTGTGATGCTCAATGTTCACTTACTGCACAAAGTGAGCCACTACTTAAATATTTTTGTTTGTACGTCTAATTTGAGTCTGGATCATTTGCTTATTTCAGCAACCATGCCTGATGGAGAATCACAAATTGATTGTCTCAAGATTTCAATAATGAACACTTGAAAGATTTACAATTGAAAAATCTGTGGTCATTACGGAGTTGTTAACAGGGCTGATTCCCCATCTGGTAGACCCCAACAATCATTGGTGCACAAGAGGTGGAGGGTTGTAATTACCCCTCTTCCCACTGCATCCGAAAACGGAAAAAAATCTAGGATTTTGGACCTTTTTTGTTGTTGTTGAAAAGGTTACTCTTTTGTTTTAACACCTCCCTTTCATTCCAGAAAAGGGCACAAGGTTTTCTTTTGATTGAACGGGTCATACCATTTAACCCTCCCTCACTCTGCTTTCAAAATCCTGGGTTCATCTCTGCTACCAAAGGTATACCCATTAACCATTTGTGTAACCAAACCCTTGCATTTATTCAGTAAATTTAAGAAATAAAATAATTTAAAGGAAACTAAAACAATGAAAACTGCGAACTATATCTCTCTATTTACTGATTTAACGCTAATTAACATGAAACTTTGTTGTGGGTGTATTAATAGAGATATATTACTATAATTCTCAACATATTTCTTTGTCTCTTTACATACAGCAATATTTCGAGAAATTACAATGTATACCTGAGGAGAGAAGTGTATAGCTGCTCAAAATATTGCTATGTAAGGCGATTAAGATGCATGTATCATTTTTCACAGCATTGGCGACCTAGGCAGATGCCTGGTTTGTCTAATGGTTAAAGCCTACTATGATTATTAATCAAATTTGATACACTGCTTAACCTTTGGCTTGATAATTTATAATTTTAAGCATCAATTTTGATCATCTGTTTTAATGCTTCGTGAAATGCGTGAAGATTTCAAGAGGTGGAAAATCTTCCCTGCAGATTTTCAATCTCAATTACGATGCAATCTGAAAAAGCATAAACAGGTAAAGTGTAGGAGTGTTTGTACCTGCCGAAACTTTACATCTGCATCTTCTTCCTTATTTTTATCCGGATGTAGCTGCAGCGATAAACGTCTGTAGGCTTTCTTGATATCATTACTCGTGGCATCCTATATTAATTTAAATAACCAGAATTAATAAACAAGAACATTTAAAAAGTAAAAAGAACAGACAAAGAAAAAAATTGAAAAGAAATTATTACGAAATTTCTAAGCATCCCACAACTTTTTAATTTCATATGAATTCTCTATTAAATATTTTCACAAATGTAATAAATAATGAACCCCACCCAAATTAAAATTTCGGCGACAATTTTCTTAACCACAACCGCCTTAGCCGCGAGACACGGAACATTACAGAAAAATATTATCGCCATGCATGTCAAAAGCTATTCTAGAATGATTTGAACTTATTTTTACCATATGGGACAAATAAATAAAATACCTGAAAATAAATCAAATCTTTTACATGATTCATATCATTCAGGTATTTCGAGAAAATTCTGCTTTTCAATATTTTGGCGAAATATCAATAATTCTTTTCAGTTGTAATAAGCAACTGTGATTTTGGATTTCAAATAAAGAGTGCTATTTAATATTCTTTATAATTTCTAATTTATAAGTTCTTTCTAATACTTTATACTTATATTTAATATTTTAAATATTCATCTTATAACATGATTTTGATTATAATTCATATATTAATAACGATGTTTACAGGCTGCTTCAAAATTGTTGAGATTTATTTATTTTTTTAAGTGATAAATAACCTTACTATCATGGATATTATAATGATTTATTATAAAATATAATAAAAAAAACCCTGATCTTTTATTAACTCACTGATGTTTTATTGTAATTAAGAACAAATTACAAAACATTTCAGGAAATAGTTACAATATCCATCTTAAATAGAGTGGAAAAATAACTTTGTTTTTTACCTGCTGTAATCCCATCACTTCATAAAAATTCTTATTAACTTCTTCAACGAGATCGTAGAGCTCGAAGTCATTATCCCAAGCTTCTGTGATAGTTGCTTGATAGACAAACAGAAATGCTACAATGTAAATTAAATTCTTCTTCGTTAAAACGTGATCCATTAAGCGGTAAGTATTCATTTACGAACATCAGCAATCCACCATCGACTAACATACGTGAAACGTCAAACTACGAGATTTCGCGAGAAGTGAACGAGATTTGACGTCATATCGAAACTGATCAACAAGATGTCGTCTGCTTACAAATTGGTAAGTTATCGGTATGTTATGTAACAAATATTTAAGAAAATGTTTTAATTCAAGCAACCTGCATTTTAATTAACGAAAATCCCAATTTTTTTGTAAACTCCTACGGCAGTTTATAGCATTCTTTCGAATCATGTTTTTTCCTTTTACAGAAGAAAATATAAAATTTTGAATCATTTTTTTTTTTTTTTTAATATATATTTCAAAGAATTTTAGAAATTCTCTTAAAACTGCATTTTTAAATTTTTGATTAATGCCATTTTTTGCAAACGATATTTCGCTGGCTAGGAGCCAAAATGTTCTAACTACAGAGTAGATAGTTTTGAGAAAACTCTGTTTAAAGACTATAAAAATTCCCCCAAAATTGAGTTTTACAGCTCAGCAAGTGAAACTCCCTTTGTAATTATGAATGTTTGAAGTCCAAATTTTGGTAAAAAAAAATTACAAAAATCACAATATTTGACCTAGAAACTGCAGTTAGAACAAATTTGCTGTAAAGGACTGTGCTTCAGAAATTCAGACAACAATGTTCTATGTAAGTTATTGGCATTTTTAATGGTCTTTGATTAAGATTTTTTCCTGAAATATACATGTTTGTTTATATATACCGTTACATGACATCATTTAATAACAAAAGAAGAATAAAAAAATTAATAATGTAGCATAATGATTTATGTAAGTTGACACATTTCTGTTTAGTGGATAGGCAATTGTAGTATGGATGTCTATCAGCTGCTATTCATTTCTTGAGTCAAAGGAATCCTTTCTAGAGACACATTTGGGAGGTATTGTGATAGCGGAAGATTCCACTTCTTCCCAATTGATAAAATCTTTGTGGCTTATCTCATGAACTATGTAAGGCAACGTTTTACATGCATTACTTATGATATGTAAGGCAA